>VXBT01005773.1:0-40818 GCA_013400235.1 Oriolus oriolus | reverse complement strand
TCGGCTCCCGCCGCGGTGCCGGGGTGCGCGGCGCTAGCGGGGTGTGTCCGCGCGGCGTGCAGGCACCGAGCCCTCGGCCCCGCCGTCTCCGCGCGATCGAACAAGGACGCGGTAGCCGCGCTCCCGAGGCGCGTACCCGCCGCCTCGCCACGCGCACGGGCGTTCCGCCGGTGGATCGGGCTGCGGCTGCTGTCACTCGAGGAAAGTGGTCGTGATAATCGTAAAAGGACAAGTAGGAGAGAAATGGCAGGGGGGAAGGAGCCCGCTGGCGGCTTTGCCGGGGCGCCGCCTGGCCCTGGGCTCCGCGGGCGCCAAGGCTTGCCCGCTGGCCTTCGTGGCCGTCAAGGCTGAAGGATTTCAGTGGTGTTGCTTCATCTCCGCCCTCGCCCCTGAGCCGGCAGCGCTGAAGGGCTGCGCCGAAGCGGGGACGCACTTTGGAGAAGGTCGGTCTCGCTGGCCCTCCCGGGGCGATCTCCGCCCCGTCCCCGCACCCCGGGCCTTGCTCCCAGTGAGCGGAGATGCCATGGAGGGGCTGGTGCTGGTTTGCCCCCTGTTTAACCTCCGTTTTAGAAAGTGACACATGGCCATCAAGAAATCCAGTTCTCATCCCAGAACGTGTTTGAATGTGCACGCGTTTGATTAGGTGGTTAGGTATGAGATATGTATCTTCCTCATTTATATCCTCACAGAAGGTTTGTATCTCCATCTCTTTTATTTTTTTCTTTCACAAGTAAAATTTATGGAGACAAGAGGAAAATTTTTTTATTAAATCCTAGTTCCAGAACATAAATGATTCCTGATTTCATTCTGTTAAGCACTTGCCGAAATAGTATAGTCCTCACCAACATTATCCTGTTATATTACTCTGTCATCCTGTATTTATATGTCAACAGAGATAGCCCTCTGGAGGAAAGCAAACCTAACAGAAAGCAAGTTCAGAGTATTTTTTTGTTTATCTCAGCCCTCAAGTCTTTTATCACATGTACCCATAATATCCCTCCACAATAAAATCTAAGTGCCCTGAATCCATTTCTATCTATCTCCCTGGATAATTTAATATGAAAGATCTAATAACCTTTACTCACATTGGTTTACCCCTCTTCCTTTCCTCTTTCTAATATCTAGTATATGCAGCCTTGTCAAAGGGACTGTGAAGCCCACCGTGACTAGAAGGGGGACCCAAAAGCAGCTCAAGTCTGAGATATCAACCACTGCCTCCACCTGGAGGCTGCACGGTCAATTTTTTTTTAACCATGCTTCCACTTGCCAGTGGATAACAGACATGCAGAAACAGTTGGCATGCTACTGGAAATATCAGACATGAGATCCAGCAATAAGCTTGAAGATCTGCCTGCTCATAAATATTGGTGGCTTACTTAAGGTCTTAGGCACACTGAAGAACCTATGTGAGGAATCTTGTGCAGCACACATTATGTACCACACATACCCTACCAATCCGATGCACTGAGTTCACAGGACTGTCAAAAGCCAAAGTAAAACCTGAAACTTGAGGCAGTTTTTAAAATTAAGTGGTGCATATTGTTTTCACCATGATAAATGATTTCTGATGAGTCCTGGGCATATACTTTTAACAACTTTAAGTCTCATATCTAGAAAAAAAAAGCAGTAATGCAAATTTGCCTTCATGACTCAGGTTCTTGAAATTCTAGAATTCTAGAAAGAAGTCTCCAAGGCAAATAATATCCTTCCTATGTGGGTGGACAGTCTTGGAAATAATATTCCAGATGGAGTTTGGTCGCCTATTTGCTTATATGTTTGTCACTAATTATAATCAGCCATAAAAACAGACCTGATCTTTCTCCCAGATTAGTAACAAAGATATTTTCTATATTCTACGTTGCTTCTACTCAGTGGAGGTCAGGAGAGTCAAAACCTTTTACAGCAAAATCTGGTCTTACTCTCCAAATCTTACAGTGGGTGCTTGACAGATTCAGGGATAAGGTGGGATACAGGGCTGAATGCTGATGTGGCTGAATGAACATATTCACCATTTTTCCACCTCTCCTGAGGTACAGCAAAAAATAGCATGGATGAAAGCCATAACTTTGTGCATTCCACACAAAAGGAGTCTAAGGCTTTTGGGGAAACTGTGAAAAGGAGAATCATTCTATGATTATCCACCTCTGCTGATTTTCCTATTGGAGGGATGAAGTAGGTCATGGATCTTTAGCTAAATTCTCAGCTGACTCTAGCATGGTATGATTTATACTTGCTTTTGGACAGCACAATATTAACTTCAACTCCTTTAGATTCTATTGCTACGTGACTTAAACTCTCTTAACACTACCTCTGATTTTGGCTTAATGAGTATTGCTAAGGCTACACTGAGTCATAGTACTATATGCAAGGTCTAGAAAAGGCATTTGAGTAGTAAGTAACAAAAAAGTAACAGGAGTAATGCCTGTCATCTCTAACATTGGTTGATTCCTTGGCATTCAGTTGTGTCCATGCCTCTTGGGTTGTCCATAATATCAGCTTTGAATATGACCCAACCTGAAATTTAGAGTCAGATGAAAGTAAAAGTTACCATGCCTCCAAAGAAAAAGGGCTTTAATTCCTCACTTTTATTATAGTCCGCATATAGTACAATGTGATAATTGAAATAAATCTGGAGCAAAATAAGTATAAAATGTTTCTTAAGATTATGCTCTACTAAACACAGTTTAATGATTTATTTATATGTGTACACACACACACATACTCTCTGAAATTAACTGGAGAGATGGTGACTTCTGCTATTACCCTTAGTTCCCTTGCATTGCTTTCTTTATATCCGTAGGAGGTTTACTACATACCAATGCAATTACAGAAAACTATTCACCAATCTTTTTATATATTTAATGTGATCAGTGCTCAGAAATGTTTAAGACTAACCAAGTCCTCCAGGGCTTCCTGCTCAAGAAGAACAGTAGTGAAAGTTCCATAAAATAGATGATATTGTGATTTTATAAAGATCAAAGACAGAAATAAAATGCATTAAAGAAAAAGGCAAGTCATTTGACTACAGTTCAAAGTATTAATCAAAATATTTCCATGCATCTGGGAACATTTGTGGAAACTGTTCTGGAAAAATATTTGTGCTGTAATGTACTCTTGCTAAAAGCAAACCCAAGAGAAATAGATGTTCACATTGTAACTTAGGCAGACATAAGTGAGGCAATGTTTACTGGAACTGTTAAGTGTGAAGAAACACCAAAAATTGCACAATAAGTGCATGGACTAAATAAAGAAAATTTACATGATACTTTTGCACTGCAACAGCCAGCTTAAAGCTTCATGGCTATTCATATGACAAACTAAGAAGGTTATGGTGTTTGAGTATTTTAGACCAGTCTAAAAGCAAACAAAAATGTCCTGTTTCTTAAGTCACAAACTCCAATTCTGCCCACAGAGCCACTGGCATATTACCCACTTAGACTGAGAGACAGTATGGAGAACAGCAATATCTCCAGGACTGATGGAAGTATCAGATTTCACCTGAATATTTGAAACACAAAAAGAAGTATTTTCAAAAAGGTTCTTTTCATTAATGAACACATATGCTGCTAATGTGTATAACACTGCCATTACTGAAACTCTTGAGATAGTGCTGCCAGTGTTGTGGAAAGTAGAAATATGTAGCACCATTCATTTTCAATATTGGACTGGAAAAAAAATCACTGGAAAGCCCTCAAGAATGTGAAAATGTGCCATTTTATGAAGTGTATACTCTGCATATAGAAAGTGAGAAATGCTAGGAATATCACTGAAAAGAAAAATTTAAAAAAGAGATGAGTCCTAGCTTCTCTCTTCATATGACTGAGTAGCAGACATGATGAGTAGGAAATCTGGAGTGCACCACATAAAAACACTGGAGAAGGAAAGCCAGCACCCTGAGTGACTGAGATGGCAAGGCACACCTTACACCTACGTTAATTTGAAAGGAAGGTGGAGATGACACAGGTAGGAAGATCAGCAATTTCTCATGGCCAACAGCACATAAGGGAGACAAGTGACAAGTCATTGCCACTGGGAACTGTTTCAGTATAGTGAAACAAGCTCACCATGCTAAACTCTATTTGCAGCACCTTGCTCAGAAATGCCAGTGGGGTTTGACATGTGTACTTACTCAGGGCTGCCTTGCTGCTGACATTTGAATCACTCAGATTAAATGAGACAGGCTAATAATTTGGAGGATTTTGATGTGAAGTGAGGATTTCTTGAGAAGGAAGACCTTCTACTAGAAGGGGACCAAAGGTCCTTCATGTCCAGAGGCTCTCCTGGTCTGCAGCAACTGAAGCAACTGCTGCAGGGATCTTGTCTAAAGCCTCAGCAAATGAAATTTTCTGACAGAGATGCAAAAAAACAACTCCCTCAAACACCTTTTCACACATTCCCTTTAAACAGTTTTCTGTCCATGTAGATATGAGAAGTCTTATCTCCAAAACAAAATAAAGTTGCCTTGCATACAAGTTCCCCAAATGACAGAATTAACACAAACCTCATTCAGTTACTCATCTAAATGAGATTACTCAAAAATGATAATACAAGTCACAAAATTCACTGCCTGGTATCCAGCAGAGCCAAGACAAGTGAAAGTCAAAATTCTTAGTCAGAGTTTTTTCAATATGACCTAACACTATTAACTGCTACTTTTCTAGTCATCTACTTTTCTGCTTCATTCGTCATACTCCAAAGTGAGAAATGTGTAAAGAAACCAGTGGGTTGGGGGTTTTTGGCAGTCATTTCTTCAACACATTCGAGACTTGGTCTTGCCATTTAATCTTTGTTCACATTAGTCATCCCACTGACTTTGATGATTTACATTTGTGATTAATCCTGACTTAAGTTACAGCACTAAATCTTTAAGAATTGTACCTCACTTGATTTACCAAAATGTGTGGAAGTCTGTGTGCTCAACCACTGCATGCAGAAAGAAGCTGAGGACAGATATTTTTCTATGATGTCGTGTTTTGAGATACGACACTGAGAGCAAATATCTCATGATGAATTTTTACAGCAACCATAACGACTAAGAATAGTAAAATGCATATTAACATACTGAGCAGTTGGCTCTCCTATGACAGTAATTATCAGTGAGTCATTTGGTGAAGCCACTATGCTTTGCAAAATAGTTGGAAATGTGTTCTATTGAAGCAAAAATTGAATAGTAAACTTAAAGACATGAAGAGCTGTAAAAAGTTTGTCACTCAGCTGTGATTATTAGAAAGACAAGAAGAAGCCTTTGTTCTGAGTCGGGGATGTTTCTGCTACTGTTTTATGGTTATTGTACACTAAAGCTGTGCAAGCGCTGGACAGGGTTAATTATAGCCTCACTGAGAGAATGGAGTATTATGGTTAGTCTTAGATCCTTGCTCTAAAGGACTGTAGAGAGTCTGCAAAACACCCTTAGCAGAGATCACTGAGAAGCATGCTCTTGGTTGTTCAACAGCTATTGTTGCGTGGTCTTCACCATTTAAAGAATGGCAGATGGCTTAATTCAAACTTTTGCTCCTGAAATTCTCTGCTCCACTCCTTGGTAACCTTGGAGGACCAGAAATTACATTGCCGTAATTCCTTTTCACCCTCAGCATGCTCAGGTGACTTAAGTTTTTCCTTCTATGAATGCAGAAGGGAAGTGTGTTTCTTGCCCATGAGTCCGACTGGGACCTAGAAATGTGGGAAACTGGGACCACAACTACTCAAGTCCAGAGCAGGGCTTCGTCTGATGGACATTTGGAATAATCTCTACCAACCGCTGCTGGTACAAGCCTCTGTTGCACTGGTGGCTTCTTGTCCTACAGAGTTGTAAATTTGGCATCCAGAAGGGTGGGTGGAAAGTGGCCTAGTATGCAGAAAAAGACAAAAAGAGCAAAAGCGAGCTTGCCTTTTGTAGCATAGCCATCAAGACACTCACCATGGGAGAAGGGTATCTGTGTTTCACTGCTAGCAGGACGGTTTATGTGTTGAGCTGGATGGACCCTACCTTGAAGAACGCTTTGCGTTAATAAATGCACCTGTGGTAATAAACAGATAGTCTTAATGGATTTTGAGCCATGGATTCATACAATGGTGTTGTGGGTGACCCTGAGTGGATGCCAGGCACCCACTGAAGCCCCCTCTCCTTCTTTCACTCCCCTCTGCAGCTGGGCACAGGAAAGAAACTATAAAATGGGTTCCTTGGCTGAGATAAGGGTAGGGAGAGATCACTCACCATAGCGGGCAAAACTCAGAACTCAAATTGCGGATAGTAATTGAATTTACTGCTAACAAAATCAGAGCAGCATAATGAAAAGTAAAATAAAACTTAAAGACACCTTCTCTCCACCCCTCCTCCCTCATCAGCTCTACCTCCTCCCTCCCAGTGAGAGAGGGGACACAGATGGGGAATGGGGCTTACAGTCAGTATATCACATGATATTCCTATTGCTGCTCAGGGAGAAGAGTCTCCTGCTCCGGTGTGGGGTCTCTCCCACAGAAGATAGTCCTCCATCAGTTTCTCCACTGTGAGTCCCTCCCATGGGCAACAGTTCTCTACAAACTGCTCCAGCATGGGTCAGTCTTCCACAGGGTGCTGTCCTTCAGGCACAGCCTGCTCTCGCATGGGTCCTCCACAGGGTCACAAGTCCTGCCAGGAGATCTGCTCCAGCACGGGCTNGGGCTCCTCCATGGGCTGCAGGTGGATCTCTGCATCCCCATGAACTTCCAGGGGCTGCAGGGCACAGCTGCCTCACCATGATCTGCACCAGGGGCTGCAGGGGAATCTCAGCTCTGGTGCCTGGAGCAGCTGCTGCCTCTCCTTCTGCACTGACCTTGGTGTCTGCAGACAGACATGTTCTCTCATGTATTCTCTGGCCACAATTACATAATACGCCCATTAAGGAGTTTTCTTCCATTTTAAATATGTTATCACACAGGCCTTACCATCATTCTTGATTGGCTCGGCCCTGACCAGCAGCGGGTCTGTCTTGGAGCCAGCTGGATCTGGCTCTGTCTGACATGAGGGAAGCTTCTGGCAGCTTGTCACAGAAACCACCCCTGAAGCCCCAAAACCTGGCCACACAAACCCAACACAAACGGTTTGGTATGGAAGGGACCTTAAGGATTGTCTAGGTCCAACCCTCATGCATTTGTCCAAACATGTCCTGAACCACCCTTATTCCTTCATAGAGCTCTGCATGGAAAAACTTACTTACTAGCTGGTTAAAAAGTAGTTCTCTAAAAATAAGTGTGATAGAGATTTACACAATAATGCATACACAGTTTTCTTCATTGTGTTTCATGCAAGAAACAAGTGTCAAACACAAAAAATAGTTAAATATAGTAAGAGAGTAGGGTTGGGGAATATGTGGTCCAGTGAAGCCTTTCAGGCTCAGCAGTCTTTAAGCAAAGCTATTTCAGAGGTACCTTATGTCTCAAACCCTGTGTCCTTCCTTTAGATAGGAAATGGAAATACAGTGTGTTAATCTATTTCGACTATCACTCTTGTTAACTCTTGTTCTTCATGCATAAACAGCAGTACATCAAGAATATTCAGTACAAAGCCCTTATGTTAGCACAGATAGACATGGATAAAATTTATCATGAAATTAAACTGGAACTAGAGAAAAGGAAATCCTGATTCAGTGTTGCATCTACTTATGTGGCTGCAACACTTCAGAGTTAAAAGTATCTTCTCTACAGAAAAATTAATTCATTTATGACTTCAGAACTGCTGCTAACAAGAGTAATATGTAAAAAGAAGAAAACACACAAGAAAACATTAAGCTTGACTGTAATCTTGCTTTTACATTGAGCTGTCTTAAACACAGGACAAAGGTTTGAAATAGTGCACTAAGTAGAGTAATGGTTCAAAATGTCTGCAGTGTTGGTGGCAAGCTAGCTAACCAACCAGTATTCCAGTGAAATATTTTTATGTTAGAACAACTAAATAAGTTCTTTGAATTAGCTCTAAAAGCTGAGCTGTGGCACTTCAAGAAGGAATGAGGCAACAAACTGAAGGGATGGAAGTTTTTCCCCTGCCATCCCATTATTGTTGCCTGCACATGGCACACACCCTTGCAATCCACCCAACCTCCCCTCAGAACTTGGCAGAATCTGTTCCTTATGTCTGTTAGTGATGACACACCCTGGAGGAAAATTTTCTTGAGATTTGTTAAGTTAGCTTCTGAGGTGCCTTTCCTCATGTTCTAACAGAGGAGACACCAGAAAGGGAGAATGACAGAGCTGGGAAGTGTTGGTATTTGTCTAGGGGCAAAAACTGTTGCAGCTGTGTTGGTTTGAGTTGAGTTGTGAAATATTAGCTGTGAACTTCTTACAGAGCAGCGAGAGAGCCATAGTCCAGAGTTAAGTCAGGGGAACCAGACTTCCACTGCTGGTGGTGATGAGTACAAAAAGATCCATAAACTAAATATCCTCTCAAATGTCCCCTGAAAAAAGTCTGAGGAAAATGAGAATCAGCAAAGCAAGACTTCCTGAAAATACTTAACAGTGAGCAAACTTTATGGAAAGAGTAAGAGACTGTTCCTTTACCTAGGCCAAGTCCCAAATGCTGTCTATGCAATTGGTGAAAATAAGCATAGAATTTGCCTCCGTAATCCCTATAAGTTCTAAGGAAAATGCCATGCTTTTATTTTGATCCTACTTACGTTTGGCTCTAAACTCATTTGAGAAGTAAAATGTTATTTCCTTGGTCCAGTCTTCTAAAACATGAGCCTTTTCTCTTTCAAACTGAGTATATTTCCAGAAGGCACAACACACACCACCTTAAGCTGTGGGAGCTTAGAAACACTGTTTTGTTACAAACGTCAACTAAATGGTAGTTGATGCAGCTGTACTCCTGCCCTATGTACCTAAGCTAAATTCTGCTTGGGCTAATTAGCCGTGAAAGAACATCGTCAAGTCTCAGAAGAATAAGCATGGACAATTCTTTCCAGACTGACATATTATTCTCTAACACAAAGCTGTTTTGGTTTTCTGTCAACAATTCTCATGGAGATGAATTGGTGTTAGCTAAGCCCAGTGCCCAGTAACAGGAATGCAATAAAGTGGTCAAGAACACTTGTCATCCAAAGCCCCAGTTTGCCATTTTTGTTTACTGTTCCTCAGCTGTTATTCTTAGAAAAAAATCTATTGCCTAATAAATAGGAAGAAAACAGTAACACCTACTAAAAAATGTTTTTTAAAGAAGTGTTTAGCGAGACCATTTTCTCAGCCACAGGGCCCTAGCCTTCATTCTTATCTCAGGCTATAAGTAACATGCTCATGCAGTTTGTGGACTGGTTTCCTACAGAAAACTTGAGATCAAGCAAGCAGCAGATGATGGGGAGATGCATAGTTTGAGAACTGACAGAAGCACACTGATACTCACCAGCCTTTGTAGAGGTCCTTCATGCTCTCTTCCATTACAGGACAAGAGCATGTCCTTTAAAGGATGAAGAGGACAGTAAGAGACTCCAAAGTTGCAAGACAGACTGCCACTGTGACTACCACTATCAGAATGCCTTACTGAATGTATTTCCCAGTCGCTTTTATGTTTCTGAGTTGTTCTTGATGAAAAACAAAACAAAACAAAAAACAAAACACAAAATTTAAAACAAACAAACAAACAAAATGAAACAAAAAACCCCCTCACAAAACAAAACAAAACAAAACAAAACAAAACAAAACAAAACAAAACAAAACAAAACAAAACAAAACAAAACAAAACAAAACAAAACAAAACAAAACAAAACAAAGAAAAACAGAAAAAGGGCCAATTAGGACAGCTTGCTTGAATTTCCACTGACACTCTGGATGGTTCATGGTACAATCACGGATCTGTGGACATGGTGAGTCCTTTGCTGCTGGAAGAACTTGGCCTAGTATCCACATGTATGAAGTCACTCCGCAGTACACATCAGTAAACTGGGCTAGGTACAGGCACACCATATGACAAAAAAGGGATGCAGCTGCTCTGCCCATCCCAGCAAAAGAAGGAACTGAAACTACAGAGAAAAAAAGGTCAAAACACTTCTTTACATGCACAGACACTTTAATTGATAGTGGTCTTCCAGTAACTGAGCCAATGTAGTGCTCACTTTCTCAATGGGTATTGGATCCAGAACAGAAACTCCCCTAAAACAGGGTCAGTTGCATGTCTGCTCACTAATTAGAGCAGAAAAAAATGGATGTTTCACTGTCATTCATGCAGCCTGACTCCTCCTCACCCTTCATTTACTGCTCCCACTACAGGACTCTTAGTCAAACATCTTTCTTGCCCTTCGTAGGGCAGACGCCTCTAGTCTTGACTGCCTTTGAGGCTGATGACCATTCCAGCTTTGTGATGAACAGCCTGCCACCCCAGGGTCGCCCAGCACTGAGGTACTTAGTTCAGTGGGCTGCCCTCGCACTGGGAAATCTGAAGGCCTGGCATTTTTTCCTCCCAGCAGACTGCTGGGCAGACTGCTAAGGAGCTGGGTTGGCAAGCTGGCGTGAAACTGGGCAGGCTTTTGACTGAAACCTGCCTGGCAGGCGAGTTTGGAAATGTGCCTGTGTTTTGTCAGAAGATTTGTTAAAACAGACACATTCCCACAGAATGTTCTGATTTTGATTAATCAGCATTTCAGAGTTGGTAAAGTGTTCCCCTGGAAGATTTCTGACCATCTTTGCCGACAATAAGCCATGCATTTGCAGCATTCCCAATTGCAACCATCCTTCAGTGTCTTCCACTCAAAATGCTCATGCTGACAATAGTCTGAGTGCTTCCCTGCAGGAATGCTAAGCTCCACCGTGTCTGTCATGAACAAGGGCAGGGTGTGACAGTCAAGGGCTCCAGGCCTGGGCTGTTTGATATTAGAGCAATATTTTGCAGGCAAACAGAGAGAAAATGTCCTTCCCATGCATTAAAGTACCCCACAAATATTCATAAATATGAATTGCATTGCTCAGGTTAGTTCATCTCACACAAACCCACTCTCAGTTTGCAATTTAATATTATGAATTGCATGCACTAGATCTGCTGAACTAGAAAAACAGAAAACCTGCAGGCTGAAGAAAAGAAACTCATACCATTCTCTGCTCTTCCTTCTGTGTTCTCGCTTCATATTACCACCCTGCCTTCCTGCCCACCCTTGCCGTCCCTCCCCCTCAGTGTGTCTGGTATACATTTTAAAAGCCAGTGTTATTTGTTTTCATCCTTGTCCTTTTAGAATAACAGCAAGGTTCTGCTTGCTCTGACGAATGGAACTTATTCTCAGGCCCTGTATTTCAAAGCAGGATTTGACACACAGGAAACCCAGAGGAGTATAAGCCTGTCACACTTGTTTTTGGCTTTGGTTTAACTGATTCATTTATTTTTTTTTTCAAGATATCATAGAGCATGTAATGATTCTACTGCACTTTTGTGCATCTGTGAGTCATGAGGTAGGCTGGGTCTAAGAGAGGGCCAAGCCACAAAGTTCACATACAGATTTTGTTTTTCCAAGGTCTGAGGAAGTTCAGATTTGAGGATTTGCATTTGGATCATCTCAGGAACGTACAAGGATTCAGTTCCTGTCTAATTATTTGTCAAACATTTCTTTTTTTCTTTCCCTTCCATTCCTACCATTTTAGATTTTATTTCAGCTATTGTGCTTGCCATGATTGGAAAAATGAACAAAAAAGTCATCACTATTACATTATCCTTCTGCTGGGATTAGAAGGAAGAAGGAACAGAAATGTTCCCCTGGATGATAATAGTATTTCCCACACTTGCAGTCATCTATGGCTAACTAGTTGTCAGTAATAGCTGAGTGACTCAGAGGTAACATTAATGGCAGTGAAAAAATCCCTAATAGATTTAATGACCAAGGATTTCCAGGCTCTTCTTTTTGAGGTCGAATATCTCTTTTTGGAGGGAGTGAGGAAGCTATTAGTTTGACAATTAAAATACATATCTGAAAGGAAGAATTTATGGTATAAAGGCTTTCTTAATGTAGAGAGTTGCTCCTGTTTCTGAAGACTATCAGTCTCTGGGCTTTCTCATCTCCTCTACTGAGGTTACTTAACATTTTGTCCCCGGTTCATCGATGCATATCTTGGGCTTCAAATTCATCAAAGCCTTTTTGGTGCAGGAGTAATTTTTCTCTGGTTGTCTCTAGTTTTTGTTTTCTTCAGCTCTTGCTAATCTCTTGCTGCAGAATCCCAGTTTACCATACAATGTGCAAGTGTTTCTAGCTCTTTGACCTTTCTATTTCATTTTCTGCATGTTGCTATGTAATACCCTCTGCAATCCTTTCTATTTGAAATCACACATTTGCATGCATACTTTAGAAATACGGAATGAACATCTTCAGGCTCAAAACCTTCTTCCTTTGTTTTTTCACAAGTTGGTGGAAAATATATTTTATGGCAATATAAAACTTGCCCTTACTACATATGATGGAAAATAGTGGGAAATGAAGTTCAAGAGGGAAGAAGTGGAACAGCGTGGAATAACATCTTGAAACACACTTGTTCAAATCAAGAGAATAGTTGTTTCTGATAACCCAAAAGAAATTTAGTTTAGTAAATGGCTAAAGAACATGTTATACTTGATATTTAGCATTAACAGAGAAATGCCAACTTAATTTTTTTGGCTAATGGTAGCAGCATAAGGCTGCTAGGTATATGAGAAACTGTGAGTGTAAAGATTGATATCTTTAGTAAATGCATGGTATCAATATGCAGATTGCGACTCAAACAGAAACATACTTTGAAGTAAACAATCATACTAAGTATTATTATAATCTGTGGGTTGATGGCCCACATCAAGAACCTAATGTGAAAAGGAGGCAGGAAATCCTGCACATAGGTGACACGGCCAAGAGATAATCTTCAAAAAATAAAAATAAAAATAATAATAATAATAAACCAGAGGAAGTAGCAAAGTGATTGCAGTAAAACAAGGAAGGAGGCATAGAAGGAGCATGAGCAAACAGAGGCAAGGGAGGTCAGTTAAGATGGCAGAAACAAACTGGATGCACAGATTAATGGGGCTGGACTAGATGACACCGACTAATGCCACTACTTTGGGTAAGCTACAGAAGACAAGAGAATTTGACTGTGAGAACCAGTCCAGTCTTCAGAGTGCAAGAAGAGCCTGGAGTAAAAATATGAAAGACATGGTACCGGAGAACCATATGCCACCAAACAGTGGCCAAGCATGGACTGCGGGCGTTTATTGTAACACCTGACCTCAGATGCTGGGACACAATAATCTAGTTTTCAGTTAAGACTGAGATATTCTTTACATGTTCTCTCTTCACAGCTGTGTTTCATGACTTAAATTGACCCAGTTTATTCCAGTCATAAATTCCACCTAAATATCCTTCTGTAATTTGAAAAGAATTAGCCATAGTCATTCTGAAAATAATTTTAAAACCCCAAATGTTTTAGTAATAAGACATACCACTGGATAGAGAGATACCGTTTTTTGTATTCATATTCTATTTCAACTTGAAGATTAACAGAAACACAAAATCATTTTTGCTGCCATTCTATTCGACCTCCTTCCTTCTTTCTCTATTTGCAATAAATAAAAAATAAATCTATTTTCATCAATAAGCCCCAAATGTTTCTCACACAACAGTTTTCTGCAACAAACTAAACAAACTACCAGTGTTGACACTTCTGCCCTGACTGACTCTACCAACCAAGCCAATATTTAACCGACTGTTCCTATGGAGACTTTTTTCTGAACCTTATTCTACTCAGGATGCAGCAGCAAGAGAGAAAGAGGGTCTTATGCTCCTCTTTGCAGAGCCTGATGGCTCAGAAGTAGGCACTAGAGAAAACTCCCTTTTTGCAGAAGGTACAAATCTTTTTGACTAGGGTATGCCCAGGTACGCCAGTGACTGATTCATCATCTGTTATCCAGGAACATGCTCTGCTACTCTTTGGTTTGCTATGACCCTTTCTGAGTGCAGAAGAACACCTCTCATGCTTGTCAGTAGTTTTTTGTTTGATTCCTGGCCTCTACAGAGCAACAACCCCACCCTCTCCATGGAAGAAATGAGGGCAGGCTCCTCTATATTACAGCATATGTCAAGGTTTAGCTCCAAGGACACCTCACAGCTAAAGAGCAAAAATGAGGTTTTTTTGAAATTTGCACACTTCTCTGTAGATCATTGTCAAACAAAGGCCATGAAAGCTAACTTTATGTAAATTGGATGGGGTTTTAACTGAGCTCTATGTGCCTATGTTCAGACACATTGTGCCCATGTAATACTGCCAGTTTTCACGCTGTGACTCCTAACGGGGAATTACGCAGTGGCCACTGCACCAGCACAGAGTGTTTTCTACTCCTCCAAACTTGGCTGAAAGCAAGCAGCAGTGGTCCATGTTACCGCTTGAAATGGCCACACTCTGCACACAGGGTCATGCCTCTCCCAGCTGAAAATGATGTGTGTTCACTGCTGGCTACGTGCTGAGCAGGTAGGTGTTTCACAGCAGAGCAGAGCGAGCTCAAGTTTCCCATTGTGAAGCACCAAGGCTTTTATTACAGGCTCACTAGAGCAGATGCTCTGTGGGTCATGCAGCCATAAAATAGTTCTTGATTAGTGTTACCTCACTGCTAGTAAGCTGTTGATGCTTTTACCGCAGCTGGACTTTGGAACAGAGCCAATTTGGTGTTAGTACTTTTTTTTAGGAAACAAGTTTTCTTATTTATTTTTCTATCTGATATCCCTTACCCCAAATTCAATGTCTCCTCATCTTTTTGATGTGTCTGAAGGTGATCTGTCTACAGTTATTGTCATGGCTCACCAGCAGGGTTTTCAGGGAAAGGGATTGTTGAGAAATATGAAGCTTGTCCAGTCATCATATAAATATCTGTATGCTGCTCCAAATAGAAGAGAGTTACTAGTATCCAGCTTCCTATCAGGTTCACATCGAACTCCGCAATGTCTGGAAGCTGTGAGCTAGTCCTTGAGTTGAGGAGTGAAGCAGATTAGCCCCTGACTTACAGCTAGACACAGCCTCTGACTTACAGTTAGACAAACCTCCATAGTACCTAGGGCCAGCAACATGTGTTCCCTGGTAGATTCTTTGTCTGACACATTTCTATATCCTGTCTCTTGATACAGTACATGCATAGTTTTGAATGACATGGGTTTAAGACCCTTTCAAAAATTTTATTTGCTCTCTAGAGTAGTATCAGGTGTGTATTTTCATTTCCAGGCTCTGTTTAAGTATCTGATCATCACCCATGCACAGATGCCAACAGTTTCTATTTCCTTTTGCAAGATGCTTAAACAAATCAGGTCATTACCAGCCGTCTGTGTTTGTTGCTGAAGCTGCAGTAACATAAATGAACATTACTGGCAAAAGATCTCCAAGAAAAAGGTTTCTCTTTGTCAAGGACTGCCATATGTTTCTTAAAATTATACAGGATTCACTTTCACAGCATTTTGCTGCTGTTACTGAGCAGTATCGGAGTTGCTACTGCACTGACAAAGTTCAGCATTGTGCTGGGCACAATTTTATGAGGATGCCCACACCAGCCTGTGCAAGGAGAGCCAGCCAGAAGATTTGTATTTTCTGGAGCCCGAGGTGCATGCAGAGCCTGAGTGGTGTGCAGGACGGCGGTCAAATGGCTTCCCGCCCAGTGCCACACTGTGGTTAGGATGTGGCACATCAGGCACCCAGCAAGATGGGATGTCGCCAAGCAGCAGCCTCAGCATGGCTCTGGATTTTAATAAGGCACATCCCAGGCAGTATTAAGCACTGCAAGGAGATGCCCAGCTAGGAAAAGCCAGTGTGTAGTCCTCACCACTGGGCTGGAGTTACTGAATCCTGAAGAGTCACTTATGCCACTCTCTCCACTTTGCTTCTTCATCAGCTTGCTCAGCTTCTTCACTCATCCAGTTATATTTCCTCCTGACCTTCAGCAAAGTGTTTGAAGAATAAGGATTATTACACTGGTTTTACATTAAAAACTTTATTTTACATTGCAAAAATGGTGGGTTTGATGAAGTTTAAATAAAGGGTCTAATTAGATGGTTGAAAAAACTGAAAAGCAGAAACAAGATGGAGAGAAAATTAAGAAAAAGGTGGAGTCAAGAAACAGCTGTGAGGGTGTGAAGAGATTTCTACATCTGGCTGCACAGGTGACACACCCTGCCCAAATGAAGGCTTGCTGAGGCCAGGCATGAGTATACTACTTCCCTGGTTCTCTCTGGCCTACAGCAAACTTGCAAAGTAATTGATATCTGTACAGAGGAGCTTCGAGCGTACGCAGCCTGCTTCAGTTGAGCGTGCTTTCCACAAACCTAACCACCTGGCTGGTGAGCAATATCCTGAAGCCAGTTTCAGTAGGAGGACACTGATGTAAGGGTGTGCACGATTCAGGAACCCCCTGCAATGACAAACTGCCATTTTTACGCACTTCTGTTTCAACTGTAGTGGGGGAAAGCACTGTGAGATGACAGAGGTAAGGTTTGAAACTTGAAAAAGATTTGTATAAAGTTATGTTTTGTGATAGCACTATATCACAGCATACCAGACACAGTGTGTTCTCCCACCTCCACAACAAGGGGCATGCTAGTAGTTTTGACCTTCACATCACAAGCTGCTTAATATTTCTAGATGCCTGTGTGTCTTAAATGTAGCTATATTGCTGATGGTGATTTTTTGTGAACCATGTGGTATTAGTATTATTTCTGCAGCTAGATTAGATGCACAGAGCTGTTGAAGCTGCTTAAGATAGTGACAGCTAAGCAAGTAACTCCTACTCTCCTCTTCAGACCAAACAAAAGCTTCAAGTAGTCTTGCAAGTTCTCTAGTTTTAAGCACATACAAAGTGCAGCCCTCAGAAATTACTTCAAAATAGAGGTAAATTTAAGGAAATAAATTGGATTTTCTTTTACCTTTTTCTGTGTTCATAAAAATAAAATTGCCATAATACAAACAGCAGGGGGAAAATAAGCAGTGAAAGAACATCACCATTAAAGCACTAATCGTGAAGCTGACAAATGTATTTTTGTAGTATTATTTGAGCTCCAAAGATAGCTCTGAAAAAGGAGGTCAGCCTGGAATTGGGGCATTAAAAAAATGTTGGTTAAAGACGGGAAAGGTCATGACTGTTTGCACAGTGCTCTACTTTCTCCATTAAAAAAAAACAACCAGCAATAAAAAAAACCAAACCAGTTTAGAAGAGATGATGACTCAGTGCTGGAGGCAAAAAAAAAAGCCATGTGTGTGATTGGTGAGCACACTCGCCCCATCTATGAAATCATCTACATGCGTGGCTAGATGAACATCTGCTGCATAAAGTCAGCACTGGTTTCAGTATGCCACAAAACAATTTGGCTTTTGCTTATTTTCTGAGGAATGGTACGGGAAGAATGTATAGTATACCCGAGTAGCTAATAATGTAGCATTTAATAATGACATCAGTGAGCAAGCAATGCTAATAAAATTCAGCATCTTTGTCTCAAATGTGTTGTTAATCCAACATGATTCAGAAATGGATGAACGGGGGTGGGAAAGTAATCAAGCATACTTGTTTATGTTATTTCCTCCATTCTTTATCAAGAAAACTAAATGCCAGCATGTGATCAGCTCTGATTCCAGCACACAGTCATTTGCAATGAGTGTTTTAATGGACTGCTCGAACTGATGGCAGAAATGAGAAAGTTCATCCGATTAATTCAGCATATACATACGATATAAATCTGGCCTGTATTTATCAGTGATTAAGTATGACAGTGAGTAGTAGCTTATCCAAGAAATTCCATATGCTATGTGGGCCAGATCCTCAGCTGGTACAAACCAGTTTAGCACCAGTGAAGTACTAGCAGTACAGTAGGGATGATTGTAGCTGCCAAGTTTGATGCTGCACCATGTGTGATATTCTATGCCAATTATTTAACAAGCTTATTAGGTATTTGCATCTAATTTGCATATAACCAACTTCCTTTTCTGAAAGCCTACACTCTAGTACTGTGGGGGTGGAAAGCAGCCTTTCTGCACAAAACCCTCAGCTTAACTACTGAGCACATAAAATGTGGTGGAGGTTTTTATAGCCACTCATGTTCTGTAGTTCCTTACCTATGACTGACAGACTTATACTGCATCTTCTAGTAACTAAAAATGGAAGGAATTTTTGTCTGGGGACTGCCATTGAGAGTCATTGCCTCTCTAACCCTGCCCCAAAATCCCGTGCCTTAGAGCAGCCACAAAACATCTATTACATGTGAGCAGGTTTAACTCCACAGATCCAGCTGAGATTCATGCTGGTAAACTTTGGTCAAAAGATTATAATCAACCATGCTCCCAGGTATTTAGTCTTCTAATAGAATGCTAGTGACCTTCACAAGAGAGTTACTCGGGGTTCTTGGGAAGGTACCTCTGCAAAATGATGATAAGATTTGGTAGCCACCAGTATGCAGGCACACGTTATTTCAGTTGCTCTACCCCACCCAGTTCCTAAAAAGTCAGCTCTCATCAACTCAGTGTTAGTAGACTGCACATGCAAATTTCACTTCTCTAATGCAATATTTACATCAGAGTGTACGTCAGGATGCTGACACTTACACTTTTTTCTTTGACGTGGCCTTGGAATTGCAGACCAGGAAGGCGTTGCAGTCCTCTTGTATTCTTTCTGCAGAGGAAGGGGTGGTGAAAATCATGCCACTGTCTGGTGGAGAGCAGCCTTCTGAGTGCAACAATGTTTGGGAGTGCAAAACTTGGATTACAGGATTTTCTGGGTTCTTCCTTTACTCCCAGAGTAGATTGTAAGTAGTTAAGAGTCAAAGATGCTTTGAGGTTTCGGTTGACTGCAAGAAACTAAATTCAGGACAATTCTCTTCAATCCATAGATTGCATCACTTGAAAAGATCATGCACATTAAAATGGAGCCTTATGAAAAGTTATGCGTCACCTAACCTGCTCAAGGATAAAGACATGTCCTGCACCATGAGCTTGGTTCCTTACTCTGAGAGGCAGCATGACAAAGCAGGGGAGAATGAAGCCTAGAACGCTTGAGAAATAACTTTTTAAGCCCCTCTGTAATCTAACTGTAAAGTAGATGAACAGCTGTTGATTTTCAGTTTTGGAGCAGGATCCATTGATTGGCAAGATCATTAAGTGCCCAGGAACACAAGAAGCTGCCTTAAAAACTGAAGTTTCCTGACTTGTGTTTCATTACACTTTCTCCCTTAAGTTAGAGAAAGTACAGGGAAGTGCAGGTCAGCTGAAGTGAGTGGCTGAGCACCTGCTGCAGGTGAGCTAAGACACACGAGTAAAATCGGAAGGTCGTATAGGGCCCACAACCTCTAGCAGGTTTATGAAGGACCAGGCTCTGATACGTTCCTCAGTGAGCAAGGGCATCACACTCTGACCTAGATGGGAAGCCTGACTGAGAGGATACCAGAGTGACGATAACACCCCAATACAAATTATTACTGCTAGCATGAACTGAACGTCTTACAACACATTCTCTGGAATAATGAACTAAAGTAAGATGAATGCAGCAGAGATTTTCTTCAACTAGTGCAGAGACTGTCTGCTACCTCAGTTCCTCCCTTTGGCGCTCTCTAGAAACATCCCACAAAGCCTATGTCTCAGGCAATGTTCTTCCTGTTCATTTGGTTCGATACTTTTTCCTTTGCTGTATTAATTTTCACTGTGTTCCTTCTTCTGGCTCTTCATTAATTTGAAAGGCCAATATCAACACATTTTGGCACTTGCTGTGCAAATACATGCCCAAGGTGTGCTCAGTGTGGTATTAACAATTCCAGCTCCAGTGCTGCCATTAGCTCTCTCAGTGCAGACATCAAACAACGATAAATTATCTTAATGCAAATCTGTCAACTGTTTACTACATTTTACCCACTGTATAGTATTCCCAGGCCAAGACTATATTAACAACAGAGTTCGGATGGAGAGCATAGATTAAAAATGTGGACAAAATAACCATTGCAAGAATACTGCAATTATCCCCAAAACAAATATTAAAACCCCTTACAATTCAAAGTTCGATTTATACTAATAGAAATTCACAGTAAGGTCATCGAAATTACCTCAACTGTGACAAGTAGTGACAGCCTGCAATAAACAAGCATGTTAGTCTTATAATACCAACAACTGCAGTAGCATCAGATATTTCTACAGTTTAAAAGTAATTCTTCCTTTCTCATATGCTGTCTTTGCAGTGAACTCATATATGAACAGCAGCTAGATGCATTTCTTTTAGCATGTAGAATGGCATTCTTCTAAAATAGAGTGGAAAATACAGTAAAAATGTATTTATGTTGGACATAGAAACAGCCTAGATCAAAACCTATGTGTCTTAATGCTAAGAGTCTCCAGAAAGAGTTTTAGCTCTGATGCAAATTGGATCACCTGCTTTTATAATGTTTATTTTGAGTTGCATCCACAGAGTTCATGACAGTAAAACAGCACACATGCTTAGCATGTAATTACATGTTCAACTGCCCATAGTGTAAATCATATGCCCTTTAAAAACAGTTACTGGCATATAACTAATTAATGGAATTATTCAGGGCTATTGCCCACATACCAGCAATATTTGTTAGAGAACAGTTTACATTCAGGTTTAACCAGTTTGCAGCTCTGCTGGCTTTCCACATTATTTTCCATGATAATGGTTTTATCTGGTTTAAGAAAACCACATTTTAAGGAAAAAAAGCTGTGGTACAAAATAAGGCTGGAAATAAACAGCACTGAGGGCAGTGGCATCATGAAGCAGCACACAGCTACAAGGGAGGAGCCTGCAGCCTGTCAGACTCAGGCAGAAAGGGTGAGAGCTGCTATTTGGGGAGAAGGAGGGCCAGGGGTCACTTATGCTTGGCAGCATGTTTTGAGAAGTTGCATATGATCTCCCTTCTGAGTCCTACTGGGAAAGGAAACATCAGCTGAAAGGAATCGGGAGCTTCCCCCATAACCTGGCACTTGGGGGGAGACTTTAGCTGGAAAAGGACCCCATTCCACCTTGTGTGTGTTGCTCTGACCTTTCTCTCCCTTTTGGACTCCAGCCTGTCAAATTTTCTCCCTTAACACCCAAGCCCCAGCAATGTGAGTTGAAGTTATGCCACTGGCCCTGGCACTGTATTTCCTTTGTTTGCAGCCATTTAAGCAAATTCCTCTTAATCACTTAATGTAATTTATACATGTAATTGTGGGCCACATGAGTATAAAGAGGTAGGCATGGCACCAGAAGTGTTCGTGGAACTGCCTTTGCTTACACCAAAGGCTGAATTTCGTCCAGTATTTTTGCACAGAAAGGCAATGTGTAATGTTACTGCAACACATTTTCTCTGGCACTGTCTCACTGCTGCTGGCACAGACACAACTCTTTGATATTGAGTAGGTAAATTATTTTCCTTGCCAGCTTTCTATCTGTAACTTTGACTACCAGTAATATTTGCTAGCTACCATCAGTATGGCAGCTTTTAAGTTTCATTTCAGTTGTAGCCCAGACATTAAAACAAAGCTAGAGGCAATGCCTGTCCTAACAAGTCACGATATTCTGTGATGATGCACTTCTGCGTCATCTCAAAATGACAGTATGTTCCATGAAAAAGAAAAGGAAGGGGGAGTAGGCTTATGTCTGCATTTATCAGAAAGCACAAACACACATTTCTGTCTTCATTCCTGTGAACAAAATGCATCCACAATCCTCCGTCAAAGAACAGACTGCAACACTGTAAAACAGTCAATAAAACCAGCTGGGTGGGGCTGGGTTTTGGGATGGGAAAGGAAAAAGGTGAACAGTGATTAATACCAGATTTTAGCTCCTACATCTTAAAATTTTAAGACATTAAAAGAGGTTAGTTTCTTACCAATAGCTACCCATAAACCACAGGAACAAACTTGTACTTTAACTGTACTTTAATTTATATTTTAACTTTATATCAAAATATCAGCGAATGTGATTCAACCTATAGGGCTGACTGGACAAATCCTACATAATTTATTGCCCCCCTTCTCCCATGCTGGCATATTAGTCTACTGAGCTACAATACAGCACTGCAAATACAATGCCTTTTTGAGTGTTTAATAATAGATATAACAATCTCATACAATCAGAAATAATATTCTAATCAAAACATGGGATCTGGATTAGAAAGATGCAGTGTTCCTACCTATGGAGAAGAGTATGCCTCACAAATGGGAAGGGGCTTGTGCAGGAGAAACAGGAAGGATGTTTTGCTCCACATGTACACATGCTTTGCTTGATGTGCAGTTTCACACCACAGCCAGCTGAATGCAATGGGGAGATTACTTCAAATGAGCTCCTACTTCTTGTCCTCTCTCCTGCATTTTTCACTTGCTCCTGCTCATATCCCATTTTGCTCTCAGGAGTTGCAGGGCTGGCCAGTGAGAAGCTCAGGCAGATGGTGCATTAGACCCTGTGCTGGTTCAGTGAGCTGATCCAATGCTCCTTTTGGCAGAACACTGGATCTGCTGTACTTCTTACGCCAGCGTTTGCACCAGAGCTATACCCATCTCTGGCTGTATCTCAGACCCAACACGTGAAGCACCTTGTAATCCTGTGACTTGAATCTTTTGGGCTGACAATCAATCAGCTATTCGCAGCCCCTGCTAAACAAAGTTAAACAAAGACAGCTTATTTTGTAATTTAAAGTGACGGTGTTGACGTTACACCCAGTGCGTTTTTTCTTTGAATGCTGCCCGTCAGCCTGCCCTACTTTCTGTAGGTTGTGAGGGTGCAGTAATGAAAGGGATGCAAATATTTCATAATACCAGCAGAACTTCATAAAGACACTGTTTCTGAAAATTACCAATCATCATTCGGGGCCTGGTATTGCTAGCAGCACTTGGGGCTCACAGCCTGAGGAACACCAATGCTGCCTCTGCTTCTTTGCATGACTTGTTTGTCCTGTATCCTCCACTGACAGGTCAGATTGTAATCTTGGGTGAATTGTAAGCAGCACCATGTATCTGGAAATGTCTGCTGAGATACATGTTTATGTATGCTGTGTGCCCAAGATTAGAGCTTGGCCCAGCACCAGGAGTTAGGAAACCAGACCCTACCCAGGAGTTAAGAAACTTGCTTACATTTGTTGTGTACTATTTTAAACATAAGAACAAAGAGGAAAACACTCTGCACTGATCCTTGCTGATGTGGAAAGTCAGACTAAGACACCTATTTATGTTTCACAATGCTCAGGAATATCTATTACTTCAGGATGACAGTCGTGCTGAGCTTGTTGTGCAATAGGGATTTACAAGAACTTCTGCAAACTTACCCTCTTAGGTACTAAATGAACTTAAGCCTCCCCATGTTTGCTACACAAAGTTCATTTTAGCCCTGAAATAGTTCATGGCACTCTTTGTCCCATACTTGCTTCACACCCATCAGCAAGCAGCATGTCATGCAGGCCTGGAAGCTGATCCCTGCTGACACATAGGGAATGGTTTTCAGTCAAGAGCAGGGCCTTTTTCTGCAGGATTTTTCCACAGGGTTCTTGTTTGGGGTTTTTTTTCCCTTTTCCAAAGGGATCACAATAAAACCAGTAAAGACTTAGAATTTTCACGACTACTGTTTAAATGAGGGAAACAATTTGAAGCATCCCCTCTCTCATGTCAGAGGTTCAGGGGGGCTCTGGGACTGGAATCTGGTTGCCCCATGTCTCTCAGAGGCAGTCATTGGGGTCTTGGGAGGTGGCCCAGGTGTGGGCAGCTCTCAGTGCACTCACTGCAGCCTGGAGGAGCCACTGCCTCAAAATCGCAGAGAGCAGTTGCAAACCCACAGCCCCAGACTGCACGCCTCCTCGAGACGTGTTACAAAGGTAGAGGAGACAAACCCCAGCCTGCCGGAGGGGGTTTGCTGGTAAGGAAACAGCAGACAGGGCCTCCACTCAGGTCAGCAGTGAGTGCAAGACAGATGCCCAATTTTGTAAGGTCTCTGGGCAAAGCAACATTGAGCCCTTGTAAAACTAGGTGCTGAAGTTGGGCTCTTACCGCAACAATTAGTTGCTTACATAAGTGACCTGATTTTTCAAATGCGCTGAACATCCAACAGTTCCCATGGACTCCAATTAGGGCTGCTGGCTGCTCAGCAGTTTTGGAAATCAGACCATTTCTTTGGATGCCTAAATATGGGCTTGGGGATGCTGGCCCTAGCCACTCCAACTTACAAATTCTGGTCATGCTATTTCTGCAGCAGCGGCAACCCCAGTTAAGCTGAGAAGAGTTAGAAGTCATTCTAGAAAAGGAACATGACTGCACTTGGAAAATCTGTCTGGTCTGCTGACATGAAGAAATGAAATTGAAATTCCTGTCTTATTTATTGATAATCATCTGTAAGATAAAATAAGAATGCACATGTATTTAATACTTCACTATTTGCCATTTTGCTTGCACTTTGAGAGAAGTCGCAGAACACCAGGAACTGATTTTGAAAAACTGTTAATTTAGTATACATTCCACTTGCCCATCCCAAAACACAATGTACTTTACCACAGGGAAAGACTTGGACTTCTTTTCATAACAAAGAAAAGAAAACAGCAATAAATAAAAGAACTAGGAGGCAACGGTCAGTGTTGAAACTTGTTCTCAGGTTGTTCTGCAAGACTTCCTTCAGTCTGCCCCCTCCTTCTTACCCTCTACAGGGAGAAATGCTTGGGGTGATAGGTAGCAACGGGCTTCAGAAACACTCTGATAGTAATGAAAATTTTGCATTCCCCTTCAAACCCCAGCCAATCGAACGGAAGCTCTCGTTTGCCATCAGTAACACTTACCAGCTGTTTAACAGTCAGATTAGCCAGCAGTGAAAGTTTACAGCGCAACCTGAGTTTGAATTAGACAAACTCTGTTAGAGATATTCATACCTCTGTACCGTTAGCAAGCCCTTTCTAAATGCCTCCTGACATCCCAGTCACTCTGGAGTCTCTTTCACCACTGTCTGCTTAATGTGCCCCCATGCTAATCTGGAAATGTGAAAACAAGGCTGAGAGCCAACGCAAATTGTCTGAGCAGCGACGGAAAGGTGCTCTTGCTAGTGTATTCAGCCTAAGCTTCTGCATTTGGCTCCCCAAAATAGGCATGCTTGGCAGGGTTGATGTTAAATGAATTACTAATACTGGCTTTCAGCAAATTTCCTGTAAGGCTTTTACACTGATTTATTCTCCTGGAAAGATTTTTCTAAGTTCTGAAAACTTATTTAGATATTATCACTAACTTATGTAACACAGAAAGCATGGCAAGTAGTATGGAAAGGGAGCTAATTTTCATTTGTATAGCTGATAGAACACGTAATCATATGTTTGCCCATGGCCTGTTTGCATGCTGATTCCTGCCCCCATAATGTTAATGTAATTATGTAAAGTCTTCACTATGAGTCACATAGGAAACTTCAAAGACAATGAAGTTCATTCATTTGTACACTATGTATTTCCCAAATTTAAACAGGAAAGTTATCATCACAGCATCCCCCAAGGGGGTAGCCCAAATGATAACAGTTGCCTTCCCTTTCCCTGGTAAGCACTGCTCAGAGTATTAAGTAACTTTCTCATGGACATTCCAGAGAGGGTAATGTATAATCTAGGCCTTCATGGAAGACAAAGAAATCCCTGCTCATCCTCTATAATGGATCTACGCTAAATAAAGACAATTCATTCTTAAACATATTTACTTTGAGGTGACAGGGGCATTTCATAGCCTGTGATAGCAGTTTCATAGAAGTATCCATTTACTCAGGAGAGCTTTTGCTGCACTACTGGAGGTAATGCTGCTTGTAACATCATTTCTCTTCTGTTTTCTCTTCCCCTAACATGCCTAAACACTGATTCTCCATCTTCTAGAAGGTGTTTCTTCTATCAACAGAAGAAGGAGTATTAGTCTGGAGTTGGCTGGCATAAGGCTATGTCCTTTGAGAAAAATCCCAGCATCCATTTTTTAGATCCACTGGTTGAAGGGAACCTGGACATACTGCAGAAAACTATCTGTATGGGCTATCCAGGAGCTCCACTGCTAGACTTTCAAATGAATCTCTGGCTGCACACTTGGGAAAAAAAATGAAAGAATTTTGTTATTGTTCTGAGTGAATCTTACTATTCAGAACAGTAGGATATATGCAGTTTTTTCTTTCTGTCCCACCAGAGCACCAAAGAGTTGCATTTAGGATTTGATTTGTCATTCTTCATTACTGACAGGAAGGGAAATTTTTATTTTTTAGTCATAAGAAGAATAGAGAATGCTGGATTTCACAAGACGTCAAAAAATTTGGTTGCAGATCCAGAAGTTTCCATCAGTGCTACACATATATCTGTAAGTCATTGGTGATGTGATATTCTCAGATAGGGGTCAAACTGTAGAGACTGAGCCACTGATTCCTGAATTTAAAAGGCACCTTCACTTCCTGGACTACCCTTACCTCTTTCTCATCTGTATGCTTCAACCTCAAATTCCAGTGCAGTTTTGTAGGTTCAAAACAGGCCACAGCTGGTGAAAATTATCAGCAAACAGCCATCATAGCTAGGTAAGGACTATGCTTGTGTACAAGAAAGATCTTAACTTGATTTGGGACCTGGAAAACATATTAATTAAAAAATACTGTTTCTCCAACTCCTGCACAGATCAATGTACTTAACTTCAATAAGCATACTAATGAAATGTAATTCCAGTTACTACTCAGAAATAACAAAGTCAACCAAACTCATTCCAATAAAATCTTTCTGTCAAACACTTGCTATGTATTTTCTCTATAGATTATATATCTGCTATATTAAAGCCCACCTTAATACTGTTCTTCTGAAAGACAACAATGTTAAGCATTCAGGATTTAGGAAATCCCAACAATTAGGGCTCCTTAATCTGCAGCCTTAATTCAACCTCTGTGGTACATACGTATTTTCATCATGCATGGTGAGACAGTCACATAGCGGTTTCTTCTTACAAGACCTCTGCCTCTTTCAATTACTTAGGAAGGGCAGTGCCCTGTAGGTTTTTAATATTTAATTCTTTCCTCATTCACTACACTGTTGCCTAATGTGTTATTTATTTAACACTATTCAAGCCTACTCTGAAAAAAACCACATAAAATTTCCTCAAGGGCTTTTCTGCGGTGCTTACCATAACAGCGCTGCAATGATACACAAATGTTAATGAATCATTTCACAGGTTAAGAAGTGAGGCAGAGACACTACAAGTTGGTAAGCAATTTCAAATGTCTGCAACCTTTCTTACAATTATTTACCACTGTATTTTCAAAGCTCATCTTCCACTAACTGCGGAAGATGTGAGCATTCAGCATTTATGCAGCATCGTCTTACAGCCTCAAGTCAGATGACCAAGAAATATGGGGAAAAAAAATAATGGCCAGGCCTGGGAAGTCACTTAGATGTTGCCTAGTTAAGGCTTCCTTCTGGAACAAGACAGGTTTACAAAATGGGTCTGAAACAGCCAGAAATTGAATTTCTAATCATAAAGATTTCACTCTGGACTTTAGAAAAGTCACGTCAAAACTGGAATGTGTACCTGAGTGTCTTGGTTTTGATAGACTGGAGTTTTGTGACAAAAACATTGTGTAGAAAAATTCCCAAACAGTTCCCTTCACAGTAAAGACACACCAAGAAACCAAATTAAGGATGGTCCAGCAACATTCATTTTTTGGTATTTCTTAGTTTTTTGAGTGCTTTAGAGTGCATCCATAATAATAACATAAGTCATTTACCATTGTGTGTGGGCAATCTGGTTCCCTATCAATGAATACAGATGTGTTCATATCGACAACCGCGCATGGACACAGATGTGCTGGGACACGGTCGTACAGTGACTGTCAGCAACCTTACTTTCATTTGTGTACTGTGATTAAGCAAGATAGAAACAGTATATAAGCAAGAAGACAATCTGCTACTTCTGACATTTTTTAAGCAATGTCACTTAGGAATATGATTTAGTGGTGGACTTGTCAGTGCTGGGTTAATAGTTGCACTCAATGATCTGAAAGGTCTTTCCCAACTTAAGTGCTTCTAAGCTTCTGTGACTGTGCCTCAAGCTTTAGCTTACACTGTAGAATCAGGTTGTTAGCAATTTTCACAGCTATGAAAAATGATATACAGACAATAAATAGATTTTCAAAATATTGCTGTATTCATTTATGTTGTATTATTTACTTCTCTAGACAGGTTTCTAATTCATTCAGGAAGGATATTACAGGGGATGGTTAGGAGATGGGGGGGGGACTTTGCAATGGGAATAGGCTATACTTTTAGCCTAGATGTTATACAGAAAGAATTTTAATAAAACCACCAATTGTATTACATCAGTGCATCCTCTAAAATCCCATGGAGATTTTCCTAAACAGAGCTAAGCCATTTGCTTCAAACATCTTATCTATTTCTGTCACTACACAAATCCCCTAAATATTTCAGTCACTGCAAGGCCAACTGAAATGGTAAATTACCTCGTATACTAAAGGGAAAAGTGTTGAATAGCACTAGGTTTGAATCCTGCTGAAAATGAGGCTGCAGGGATTGAAGGCAACTGCAGGAAAATAAGAATTATAAGCAGTATCATCCCTATCCAACAATTACACTAGTGCCTATTGGTAACATTCCTTTATACTTCTCCTTGCTTTTATTTTGTCTGATGAGACATTCTGCTATTTTTCTAAGCGCATGTTGAAAGAGAGCTCACAAAGGATGGCCTCACCTATTATTCTTTGCAATGGAACTGTTTGCAGACAGGTCATCAGAGGCTACGGCAGCTTTTAGAAAAGCTGACTATAATACAATGAAAGCATTTCTGAAACCTAAGGCTGTCTCTGCTGAACTTTTCCTTCTCCATTTTAGTGTCAAATGCTTTTCTTAGTGCCCCTTAGCTAATTTTGGAAGCAGGGACTTTTATTAGATGGCTGGTTTTAACCTGGGAATAAAGCTAGCAGCACCAGGGCACAAACCCAAGTGACTCAGATAAGGTCTAAATTCACTTACAAACTTATTCATAAAATTCTACAATGAAGGACAAATCCAAAGAACAATTAGCTTCTGCCACTACATGAATTATCTTTCTAACAAAACCACCAGAGCGTTAACTGTGATCCCAGGAACTGACAAGTCATAATGATGACATCAGCCTACAAAGTGAAAGCAGAAAGAAATGCATGGAAAGTATTATTATCCTCCCTTATTTGCTAGGATTATTATTTGTGGTTTGCGGTACCATCGCACTTGGGCCACAGCATTTCAGTTATAAGCCTTGCCACCAGATTTTTTTTTTTAAGATGTCCTTATCAGGAAAAGACAAGAGGATTGTATTTTCAGCAAAGATCCTGAGTTTTGTAGCTTTTCCACACCCTTTATAGATGATTCTGAAGTTTAAAGTCAAGTCAGGAAGCAAATGACATCTTTACTAATGGAGAGCAGACTCCAGAACACATGCCTGTAATTCTCATGTACTATTAAAGCACCTACAGTTGCATATTATCAAATATAGCACGGACAACTGAGCCACAGAATTCTGATCAATCCTTCACAATTTGACCTTATTTACACTAGTAAGCGACTTGCTGGCAACTCTAGTGTGAAATGGGCTCTGCTCTCAAATCATAGAGGAGACGTGCAGGAGAAAGCTGGGCATACACCTTGCTGTATGCCAGCAGATACACTTCATTAGTGCAACCCTATCCCAAGGTTCCAATGTTTTGGACTCTGCCTCAATACCATACTAGTTCTGGCATGGACATCTTTTCTCCCTGACCACCTTTTGAGAAAACACCAAGTCACAGTGGCACATTAGAGAGATGGCATCTGTGTGGAGGTGGACCTCCACAGCGGCACACTGTTTTGCATTAGAGAATTCCTGCTCTCCTTCTCATTTCTCTAGCCTGCTCTTTGCCCCACCAGTGCTGGCATAGGCATTGTCCTGCTCCTCCATAACTTAGGAAATTTGGTGTCTTCATGTCAGATGCCAGTAGAATCTCCTCTTGACCCAAAGAGCCCCTCACCTGGCTTGCTGCAATGCCCTTCCAGGAGACAAATGCATGCTTTAGGGCTGTCCTGCTTGGTCTTGTAACAAAACTGCTCTCTGTTTGTCCAGGACTAGCCTTAAGACCTTGGAGTATTGCCATCCTGCTGTCAAACACACCCCCCCCTTCCACCCTTTGTTTTCACCGATGTCTAGTACTTTAAAGCATTAAGACTGCCTGGATATGTATCGGATATCAAGTGGGATGACAGTGTAGTGATGCTGTCACAAAGGAAAATTACCAGCATATTTCTATTTTGGCAGAAACCAGTTGTTCATGTGGGACTGGAATCTCATTGAGTTGTGGCTTGTGTCATTTGTACCTTAAGAGCAAGCAGCATGGACAAGTTGCCTACTTGAACACACATGGCTGCTTAGCATCTAGATTTTAAAATACAGCTACAGGTGCACTAGAAGAAATATGTGTTTTCCTGCGAACTAACCATGGTGTATGGATTCAGAAAATTCCCTGCTGGGCTTTTAAAAATAGGCTGTCATATTTACATGCCTCCACGAAGGAACTTCAAAAAAATTAAAACAGTTCTCTCTCATACAATGATGACACAATGATGACACAATGATACCAATGATTTCTTTTCCAGTTCTGAATTGAAACTCATGCTCAGAAGGAAGGGGAAGGGAATCTTCACCTCTCTTTTTTTTTTAACTTTCTTGAAGGCTGACACCAAAATGTAGTTACACGGGTTGGGCACATTTTTTCCTCAGAAGAGGTCAGAGGGGTGAAATCCCAGTTTCCTCTGACTTCACTGTGGAAAGACGCCACAGCATATTTCTGCTGAATGTTTATACTTTTCTTGGGAAATGTCTCTCTTTTTCTTCTTTAAACAATTTCTTACATTTTCTGGAAATCAAGGGCAACGGCAGTATGCTCAGACCAACTTGATAAGCCAGAAGTTCACACAGATGTTGCAACAAAAGCATTCCAGATCATCATTTTGAAACAAAGTCAAAGAGAGAAGTCTAATGCCACACTTGGTTTTGTTTGGTTTGTAATTATTGGAAATGCAGTGGAAGCCTCTCCTGAAGTGGAATCTGAGTAGAAAATGAGGATGAGGAAAGACTTTAATTTCCATATGATCTCTGTGCACCTGCATGCATGCATGCACACACACACTGTGTTTACAGATGTGTGGCTCCAGCTGAAGTGTCCCAGGTAGAGCACCCAAGGACTCTCCCTGATCTGTGCAGGTCAAGAGAAGTGAAGAAGCAAGTTTGGTGCTGCAATGAGCGCACACTCTCCCAGCAGGTGAGGGTTGCCCAGTGACCTCCATTCTCCTTCTGGCATGGCTGGAATCTTCAGCCTTCCTGCCATGGGGCTCTTTCTCAACGCTGTAGTCCAGCCACAAGCTTGGAAAGCAATGCTAGAACTATTAGAAAAGGCAAAAGTGTTGTTGCAGTTACTGCTCGAAGACAATTCAATCCACTATAGAAAATACTGGTGTTTGTTTGAAAGAAAAAGCACACAGAAAGTACCTGTATGTAAAGAAATAACTGAAGTCAGCAGTAAAAGAAAGATTAGCTGACCTGTGAAGTATTTACTGAATTCTTCCAGCTACAGTATACTGTTTCTTTGAATTTAATACCTTAATTGCATCCACAGTTCTTCGGACACAAAAGGTTAATGCAAGAATGCTATATCCCCTGGTGTGCAGGCTGTTGTCAGCTTCCATCTCTTCATCTAACCTTCCAAGTACAAATCAGTTCTTAGGTATGGGAGAAATGAAGAAAGATGTGATTAATACTTGAAGCTGTTCTCTAGTTTCTGTCCTCTTGGCAGAGGCTGTAGCATTAATGATCAGACCAGTGCCAGTCTTCTTACATCACACTTTGCACGATCAAAATCCCCAAAGATTTAGTGCAATCTGCAAAAATCCTGGAAGACTGTATTTGAACCACTGACTTCTGATGTTGCCTTAGGCCTTTGTTTTAAAGCTTCAGCATCTGGGTTTATTTTCAATACGATCACTAGGAGTTAATACAACTGTTCTCTCAGTATAGGATGTGCAAACGTTGGAACCAAAACTCATCCTGAATAGTTTTCATCTAGTGCCACCTTCTACTCAAAGATTTCAAACCACTTTGCTAAGCACTAATGAAACAGCCAAGACTCACAACAGTCCTTGGAGCTTAATAGGATTCACTCTTACCTTTTTTGATCCTTCCTTTCCTCATGAAGATGAGACACCGCAGTTATAGGCAATTTGACCAGCTTTTGCAGCCCAGAACAGTGGAATGTTGCCTACGAAGAAACATCACCAAAAATGGCAATAGAGCCCTATGCTCCAGATACCATACATCACACTCACTTGTTCATGAATTAATTTTAACTTATTCCTGATAGTTACCACTTGCACACAGGTTGTAAACTAGACCTATAAATCTAGATATGGCTCTATCTCAGTTTATCCATGCTTGGTTTCTCTCTACTTCTGAATAAAGCCTGTGATGTTATTTTTAGACACCAAGCAATGTGTTTCAAGTGTTCCATCACAGCTATCTTTACTATTTGACATGACTAATTAATCTAAAAAAAAAGAAAAAAAGAGCTAAACTGATCAGCAACATCAAAAAATACTGAAAGCAAACCTCTCATTCTGTTCACATGGAGACATTTCTTTGGAAAAATAGTAAAGCAGATTTGACAGATTAGAAAGAAACAATTGCAGTTAAGAACTTTAAAATGAAACAATAGAAGTACAGCACAAGAAACAACTGGGCTAACGTTGAGGCCATTAGACTAAACTCACACATTGCACAAAGATTATATTTTCTCCACTAGTAGAAATACCTCTCTGCATCACTCATGATGGGAGAATCCCCTCCAAGTTACAGGTAGCAGCTTAGACAGGAGACAGAAATTCTGCATCAGGAAATTAGCCAGTTAATTAAGTATTTGTCAACAGGAAAAAAGGCTACAGGCACAGATGGATTCCCAGCTGAGATTTTTAAGCTTTTGGAATTAATATCATCTTCTAAGCCGTTTAGAATCTTTAATGATGTTTTTGAAGTCAAGGGCAGTTAAAACTGAATGAATCTGATGGAAATACTGTCACCTTTAATGAAGATAAAGCAGTGAGCCTGTTGCCATTTGCCAAGTTATTTCAATATTAAAAATACCTACAAATAATTTGGCAAACAGATTGGGAAACTGCATAAAGCACTTGACTGGCAGAGATCAGGTTAGTTTGAGTGCTGGCAGGTGGATAACATCTGGCAGCTTATGGATTGAGTCGTTAAAGAAATGAAAGTGACACAATTAAATGCTGTAAAAGTTTTTGTTACAGTCTATGGGGATAATTATTATAAGCATGACAGATAATGGAGAAAGAGCAGATCTGAACAGCTGGACAGTAGTAAGATGAGGCTAACCATTTTGCCTGAAGGAAGAATTGTACACTTTGTTAGGAATGTTTAAGCAAAAGTGACCTCTGCCTTCCCACCTCTGATTTTCAGTCTATTAGAAAAGGAAAAGTACAGCAGATCCAGAGAGTGATAAATAAGGAAACAGCAATAATTAGCTAAGGCAGATGAATGGATAACTGCACCAATGCAGGCGTAACAGGTGTGTTAAATTAAAGTTTTCAAAAATCTACTGACAAATATCTACTGATAGCTGACTGATAGCTGGTTAACACTGAAGAATAGGCAAGCTGCCTTTTTTAGAGTACTGGCAAAGGATGCAAGTATGTCCCTAACCCTAACACCTGACATGGCTAAACTGCTCCAAATTGTTTCAGGCTGATGTTATCCAAGATATAAAACTGCATTAGTGACTAACTTACCGACTATCTGGCAAGTACATCTTGGCTGGATGCAGCCAATGTTGTCTCCATGACCACATCTTTTGCCTGTTCATATTTCCAAGTATTTTTAAGAGGCAAAAATAAGTGCAGAATTGGTGAAAGAAAATGCCAAACACCTGAGAAGATACCAAGGAGTTTTGTTTTATATTACCTCGCTTTAAGAAACAGGAGAATTCACCCTATGGGATTTTCAAGATGTCCCCAGAATCTGTTAGAGGGAGAGAGGTGGGCTGAGATACCAACCGAACTCATACCAGGCTAAATACAAGTAGTGCAGCTCTGCTGTTCTGGTACAGAAAGTCCTTAAATATTTCATACAGGACAAACAGTTTTAACTGGCATTTTCAGAGGAGCTAAATGAACTGAAGTGTCCAGATCCCCTTAAATTTTCTGCCTAACTACAATAAGCTCTAAAAATTCCATCGCTTTGTCCAGAGAGATAAAAATTACTCTGTTTTCCGAATTTCATTTAAGATTACATTGCATTTCATTGCATTGAAATTCTCCTCAAAGTTAGGAACCTTGCTGAAAGTCATTCATTAAGAATTTAATTTTCACCAAGACTTAAAGTTAAAACACAAACATTATATTAGTTACACTTCAGTCCTTTCCTAAAGAAAAAGTACTAGTACTAGAAAAGTACTAGTACAATATAATGCAGGTATCCAGAAATTTCTACCAAAGACAAAGGAAGAAAAATCTTAAGAGTAAAACATTTTACCTTTTTTTTTTATGGTTATGGTTGGAGGGACTGTTTTTGTATTGTTCTTCATATTAAAAAACAAAACAAAAAACCCCCACACAAAAAATGCAACCAAACATCATTTTGAGGACCAAGAATAATGAGACAAATACAGAATCCAAATTCTAATATAGATCTTCCTTTTTACTTTGGCCACAGGGTCCAGCAACCTCTTCAACAGCTCCCAGTTCCCAAATAATACTAAGCCTACTTTTTTTTTTCTCATAAATGGGAAAAAGCAGGACTCCAAAGCACAAGAGAATTAACTAAAGGAAGGCAAGTCATTGGATTTTGAGATATCACAAAAGCGTTTATATAAAATTAATTTGAAAATGCTGATATTTCAAACCTCAGAGAAAGGGTAGAGTTTGCAGACCACATGCAGAGGCAAAGAGGTGATAATTAATTCTGTGAAAGGACCACGGACATAATTTCAAAACACAGCAGTGAACCTAATAAGCCTGATACAGGAGATGAAAGTTAATTATAGGAGTAAGTAGGGGAAAGACTTCTGATAAGAAAATTCTCCTTGTGTTTTGGACCCCTAAAGTGAAGGAGGGTGGCTTTCTCTACACAATTTTTTCCTAGCAGTAAAAGAAAATAATTAAAAGTTACTAATTCAGAAGCACCAAAAAATTTTCTTCTTTCAAGACAATTCACAAAGATGTGCATCACTGGCTATCAGAGAGAGTGTGGGCTGAAAGGTAGGTAACTTTTATGCAGATACGGTAGATTCAACCAGGACATATGGACTTTAATTGGATGACACAATGATGCAATATTGGATGAAAGGTAAAATTATCACTTCCTGCATTTAGTGTTATAATAAGACTCATGAGTATATGCCATAAAAATAAATGCCTTTAGCAACAAAATGTGAGTAATAAGCCAAATTTTATTAATTCTGGACAGTCATGTTGAAATGCATGTTGAAAACCTGGATACATAGATGGCAATTTCAAAGCTCTCTTCCAGAGAAGAAAAAATATTAGAGCAATACTGACTTACTCAAATATTTTTATGAGATGGTAGCAAGTGGGGTTTTGTTGTGGGCATATGGAATTAGTTTGCATTAACAGAAGAAACACATGCAGTACACAGAGAATTGATTTGTCCTGCAGTGCACATAAACACATGGGATATCATGATGACATCCACAGTACCCAAAACTTAAGCAAGTACTGACACACAGATTGAGCTGACTCAGAGGAGAGCAAAGATGGTAAACCCGGGCTATGTTAGAATATCCTAAACTCAACCGAAAATGGGGTGCCAAGAAGATACCAAACACAGACATAAAATCTTAGAATTTGGTACATGAAACCAAAAAAAAAAAAAAATATTAATGGCACAAGCAGTAATAGAAGCAAAATAACAAAGTAGCTTTCTATCTTATAATTTCATTAATGAAATTTGAAAGGTCCCTGGAAAAGAATAAAAGAGGTTAAATACGGAACAGACACCTGTTTTAAAAATGTCTGTTGGTCTTGTAAGATAGTTACTGTTTTTTCCTCTGTGGTTCACACCTTTGTCTTCCAAATAAGATTATTGGTGTCTGTTTCACTTTTGAGTGCCAATTTGGAGTGCACTCAAAGAACTTCAATGCATTCACCAGGCATGTCTACAGCTTGTATTTTCTCAACTGAAATATTTTCACGTGCTCATACCCTTAGCCTTATTCAATGTTTTCACCCTCCTCAGCTCACAAAATATTTTAAAATGTTGTAGAAGACAACATGAAAAGCAGAAGCCAATCTGAAGGAATTTTCCTGACAAAGTCACCCTGTCATCTGCACAGCCTAGTATGTTACCAGGAAGTACAAGCTTCCGTTTGTACAGATCACATTTGAGAGTGAAAGACATGACACTTTTCATAGGTTTTTAAAAATTTTGTATTGTTATTATGCTCCATTAGGAAGAGTGGATTGGAAAGACAGGAGCATACAGGCAGCAAGCACTTCAGCCATGCAGGTTTGCTGCCAGTAAGCTAGGAGTGCTCACAACCAGTAATAAACTTTACAAACCATGATACAAACTGCACCAATTCCTCTTTGCAACTTTTTAATAAGCACTGTAGCCCTTGGAGCAGAAGTGGAGGTTCTGGAATTATTATTAAGCACCCTCATTATCCTAATCAACCCCCTCCTTAAACTTTCCCTTTACCATGCTAACACTGTAGCAACAAATACCGTGTATCATGCTTGTTCAGTGCTACCTCGCATCTCCCTGATCCCTAGTCCCAATCCACTGTACACACCTACAGGCCCTGGCTGCTTTTGGTATTTCTGGTTCAGCTTCATCGGGTGATCCCCCGTGGTCAGGATGACTCCTTGACCCTGTGGCTGACTCCACAGACTGAGACTACTTGGCCCATTTTTTGTCTGGCTTGCTACTAGGGTAGTCTAAGAAGCTCCAGTTAATGAAGACACACTTGATAACAGTCTTGTCTTATCAAGAAAGCTAGCACACAAAGTTATTTTTCTTCAGCTGATAAACACTGCTTACAGACTAGCAACTTATTCAAAGAAGCCAGTCCATTCCTTTTTCTCCTCTTTGCTCCTCTGCCTCTCCTTCCCATAGTGGATTCCATCCTGTTGGGCACTGCCTTCTAGTTTTCCATTAGACGTCCAGCAGAAACACATGAAACAAAGTTTTCATATTTCAAGGTTGAATTGTTCCTCTTGTTTCTTAAAGTACTGCCTCACAAGTAAGTCTCTAAATAGCAAAAATAAAGCTTATATTCTCTACCTCCTTTTGTTTCTTTTCAATCTCTTGCCCATAAACACATAGCATCTCAGATGTGAACAAGCTTGAGATATTTGTGAAGTGCCTTCACTATCCAGGCTGTAAAGGAATTCAGTGGGGTAACAGACAGTAGCTAACCTTGAAGAGAAATTCTTCTAAGCCTCTGTGCTATTCACCACCTTTCATATTTGCTTGTAATACCCCAGAATCTGTCACAAGTTGTCATAGCTACCAAGGGGGTAGATTTTCAAAGTAAAGTGCATGCCAACATCCATCTAACAGAAAGACACAGTACATTTTAAATCTGTAGTTCTTTTCACCAGGAGTTAATGATGCAGCCAATTTGAGCATCACAAGGCACACAGACATTAAAAATCTAATGATTTAAAGAAAATAAGTTATGACAAGGCAATTTAAAAAATGAACTTACAATCACTGAACCAACCCAAAGTAAACAAAACCAATCATCTCACAAAACTGAAGCATACGCCACAAGAATGTTCTGCTGGCTGGTGTTTTCAAAAGAGTTCTACTGTTCAAAGTAGCTGACATTGCCAAAAGATACAATAATTTTATTACATTTTCTTAGTGAACAGTAAACTTCTCTGTGTAATACAAAATGGAGGAAAAACTGCAGGGTTTTGAAAGGAAGAAAAATCTGCATACTAAAACATCTCTGCTGCAGGTCTCAGCCATGAAAAAGTTCAAAGGAAATACAAAATACAGAAATAAATTACCCAAATTTTACTAAAGGATCAACAGCCAGTTGTTTGTTTCTACTATTAATTAAATATAGACAGCTATAAGAGTAGAAGTTTATAGGTCTGTGCTTAAGGTAATTGCAAAAGGCATGTAAATTTAGACAGCTAGTCAGTGGAAAAAAAGGAAGACGTGATTAATCAACAGGATTAGATAGAAAATTTCTTTGCATATAAATGTAAGGAGCTGTGCTTTAATTGTAGCATTGAGAGAATATGTCTTTCAAATGTTAAATTATTCATCGTGTTACATACTTGAATGATCTTTTCTTAAATGTTCATGTAGGAGGTAAAAATTCTACAGACAATACTTAAGGGAAGATACTGTAGGAAAATTTATATGAAAATTTTAGGAGTCTCTTATCTGCCTAGACTGATAAATAGTAAATATGAAAAGATTAAAAAAAATAAAAAGAATGAAAAAGAACTTTGAGAGACATCATTTGAGAAGCCTGTTTCTTAGAACAACAAATAGTGAGTCATCACAATAGAGAAAGAATTAGTCATTCTTTGCAATGCTACAGTACATCCTCTGCATGAGTTATGCAGAAGATATGCAGAATATGGACTAGACTCTAAATCAGGACATAAATGGCTGATTTTTAACAAAGGTTCATAAAACAATCAACCAAAGGCTGGAATCCTGTGCTTTATAGTGTTCTGTAGCTGCAGTATTAAGCCAACAGTGGAATACAAACTGGATTCAAGCAGGCAGCCTGCAGATGTAGTTAATAGCTGTACCTAACCCTGACATGTCACACAGGTAAAGCTACCCTGGGTTATACCAAGAGATCTTGTTAGAATGAGGATGACACGAACAGGATCAGGCATGCTTTGCAGAAATCAGTCTGCTAGCAGATAGATGTCATCTATCAGGTTCACACCAGTAACTTGGCTTCCTGACACCATTTTTATAGCCAAATGGGGCAAAATTGAGCCAAACCACTTTTTTTTTCATGTGAGAAGTAGTCTAGATTAAAACACATAAACCAGAATATTTTATTCCACCCTAAAACATCCCACATAAAGTTAGAACAAGTGCCACCAAAAAAATCACAAAGGTTATTAGTTATTGTTGACTCCTTGCTGAGAGGCACAGAAGAAGCCATTGCTCATGTGGATAACCTCTCTAGAGCAGTTTGCTGCCTACAGAACACAGTTAGAGCTGGCATTTGGGATGTCATAAAGAGGATACCAAGCCTGCTAAGAGATGAGGACTATCACCCACTCCTACTCTTTCATGTAGGATCAAATGATGCTGTGACAAAGAGATTCCAAAACACCAAAAGGTTCTTCACGGGTCTAAGAAAGATGTTGAAAGAATCTGGAGCACAGATAGTATCGTCTTCTATCTTCCCAAGTGGGGGACTAGGACCCAGGCAGAGTTAGACAAGTGGATAGGGTGAATGACAAGACCAGTGGCTGTTCAGGGCTTTGGGTTCTTTGATCTGGGACACACCTATGAGAGACCAGAGATGTTAGCAGATGGGGCACACCTGACCAAGACAGGCGTGTTCTGGGGAGCAAGCTGGCAGGACTTTTTAATTGGGCTTGAAACTAGATTTAGCAGGGGACAGGGGTGCTCTACTGGGTGTCAATAAGGAACCAGAAAACAATAGCATGTTAGAGAACAGCAGGGAAACACCTGTAGATCATCCCAAAGGAATTAGAGAGGGCTCCTCCCAAAAGATGAAGAAGTTGCCATCCTAGATGAAGTGCCTCTTCACCAATGTATGCAGCATGGGTCACAACCACAAGGAATTGGCACCCATGGTATAATTAGAAAATTATGAGCTAATTGATACCACAGAAACATGGTGGGAAGAGTTACAGGACCAGAGCTCTGCAATTGAGGGCTACAAACTTTTCAGGAGAGATAGGCTAGGAATAAGATGCAGGGTCATTGGGCTCTAAGTTTAGGAAGCAATAGATTGTGAAGAGCTGCCTCTAAAAACCAGAGAGGACGAGGCTGAGAGCCTGTATGTGAAAATCAAGGACAAGACCAAAATTGGACACCTTGTGGTGGGGGTCTACTACAGGCTGCCTGACCAGATGGAGCCTGCTGAAGGGACCTTTTGCTTTGGATACAAGAGTCATTGCACTCCCAAGCTTCCATTCCTATGGGGGATTTCGATGGCCTGGACATCTGTGGAGAAAACAATACAGCTGGCTGCCAGCGATCCAGGAGACTCTTGGAGGACAACTTCCTGGTCCAGGTATTAGAGAAACCAACCAGAGGTCAGGTGATACTAGATCTGGTGCTTGACAGTGCAGATGAGCTTATTAAAGGAGCTGAGACTGAAGGCAGCCTAGGCTGTAGTGACTTGAGTCCTGGTTGAGTTTAGGATCTCAAAGAGCAGGAGCCTGGAGAGGAGCAAAGTCAGAACCCTTAACTTAGAAGAGTGAAATTCCAGCTGTTTAATGAGTTGGTGAATGACATCCCCTGGGAAATTGTCCTCAAGGACAGAGAGGTTGACCAGAGCTGGCAGCTCTTTAAGGACACTTTTCTTAGAGCACAAGAGTCCTCTCTCTATCCCACTGTGCAGGAAATAGAGCAAGGCAGGCTGGAAACTGGCATGGTGGAGCAAGGATCTGCTTCTCCAACTGAGGAGTAAGAAAGAAATGCACAGCCAATGGAAGCAGAGAACATGAGCTAGGGACAGTACAGGGATACAGTTCAAATGTGTAAGGATAACGTCAGGAAAACCAAGGCAAAGTTGGAAGGGGACTTGAAGAATAACAGGAAGGGTTTCTGTGAGTCCACAGGTGACAAAAGAAAGGCCAAGGAGAGTGT
>VXBT01005772.1:0-13055 GCA_013400235.1 Oriolus oriolus | reverse complement strand
CAGTGTCAAACCACGACACACACCATAACCCAGCTTTTGAAACAAGAAAGTGGAGAGAAAAAGACTACCCAAAACCACCAAGTCTCACCACTTCTGTGACAGGAAGAAAATATGGAGAGGGTGTGGAAACAGTTTATGTTGAGACCCAGAAGAGAAACTCTCTCACTCTTTTCTGGGTGGATTACAGCTGGATTTAGTGACAGAAAACCAAAACAAACAAAAAATCCTAAACCACTCTAGTTATCCTGTAATGCTGGCAGTTGCAATACAGAAAAATTTCATTTAGAATGCAAAAAAACCTAGTCAAAAAGGTGAAAAAACCCACCAAAACAGTAATAATCTATGGTCATCAACATGGACCAGTACTTTTAGATTTTTAAATATTCTTCAAATTCTTTTAAAAAAATAAAACTCCTATAGGAATTAGAGAATCTAAATGCCACATTATGGAATAATTTAATGAAAATGCAGGTGATGACAGAGCTGCCATAATATATAATTGAACGTGTTATACAGGAAGACTGGAACAAGCATGCAGAGAATAGGTAGGCCAGAGCAACCTGCGTGTTACAGCACAGCAATGCTCCTCTACTTTGCGACAGTCTTGCTTATTTCCAAATTATCCTTCATGATTAAAATTTAAACTTTTTACATTCCTTCTATTTATTTTGGCAAGATCACATCAATTATTGTTTAATATGGCAGAAAGAGAGAAATTTGTTCTTTACATAGCTGCAGAGACCGTTGTACAGAGGCAAGATTGGAGCTGCAGCAGTGTGGACAGACTGGGGAGTGAGGGGCTGGAGTGAAACCCAGAAATGAACCTGGGGGTCCTGGCAAGTTGAACATGAGTCAGCAGTGCCCTGGCAGCCAGGAGGGCCAAGCATGTCCTGGGGGGCACCAGGCACAGCATCGCCAGCTGGGCAAGGGAGGGGATTGTCCCGCTCTGCTCTGAGCTGGGGCAGCCTCACCTCGAGTGCTGGGGGCTGGTTTGGGTGTCACAATGTGAGAGAGACATTGAGCTGTTAGAAAGCGTCTAAAGGAGAGCTATGAAGATGCTGAGGGGCCTTGAGGGGAAGCTGTGTGAGGTGTGGCTGAAGTCACTTCTTCTGTTCAGCCTGGAGGAGACTGAGGGGAGACCTCACTGCAGTCTACAACTTCCTGTGAGGGGGTGGTAGATACAAATCTCTTTACTCTCATGACCACTGACAGAACCTGAGGAAATGGCCTGAAGCTGTGTTGGATGAGGTTTAGGTTAGATATCAGGAAGAGGTTCTTCACCCAGAGGGGGANACCCAGAGGGTGATTGGGCACTGGACCAAGTTCCTCAGGGCAGTGGTCACAGCACCAGCCCGATAAAGGTCAAGAAGCATTTGGACAATGCTCTCAGGCACTTGGCATGACTCTTGAGGTGTCCTGCACAGGGGCAGGGGTTGGACACAATTATTCTCATGTCTCCTTTCCACCTCAGAATATTCTGTGATTTCATGATTCTATATCACAATAGTTTTTAAATGTCATCAACTTTTGATGACAATTATGCTGTTGTAAAAAAAAAGTGACTTACAAGTAAAAAGTTTAAATAAAAACCAAACAAAAACAAACAAACAAACCCAAAGACCACCGCCACCTCAAAAAATCCAAACCAAACAAAAAAATCCAAAACCCCACCCCTCCAGAAAGTCTAGCTAGAATTTAAAAGAACCATTTAAATAGGCAGCAGCTAAACATTTTGTATCCATAAGCAGCTTTGGATTTGCTAAAATAGTTCCTCTATGTCATATCCTCCCAGGAGTTGTGGGAGCAGAGCTTTCCAAACTGAAGGTGAAATGCAATGAAGACACTCACGCATTTTTCACTGCTTGCATTCTCTGCATTAGTTAAATCAGCTATGAAGACAGGAGAGAATCTGGAAACCAGATTTGAAATCAAAAGCTATCCTCACTAAGTAAGGAAAGTAAAAACTTCATGCACAAAAGGCATCCTCTTTCTCTTAGAATAAAAGACCAGCTCTGACAATAAGAAGTATTTCCTCAAGGGATCTTACCTCTGGTACATACATCACCAGGGAAATACCTCCTATTTCAGTGATATGAGAAAGCAACCACAGAGTTCAAACATCAGCCCATGTAGATTTGGCACAAACCTAAGAGGAGGTTTGTGGAGCATCTGGACAAGTCCTGTGATACATGGGACAAAGACAAAACCCCAAGTTACTCTCAACACAAAATGCAGAAGTGGGAGATCAGCAGCACTCAGTATTAACACATTTTGAGCTCTATCATAATTTTAAGGAGTAGTCTAAACATTATTCTATCAACACTTGCTCAAAACTACACAAAAATTTTCATGTGTCACCTTATAGACACAGATACATTCATAGAGCAAGCACTCAATAAAAAAATCTGCCATGCATTGCTCATGATTTGCCTCTGAACCACAAGTAGTCTTCCACTCTTTATGATCCAGTGATACACACTGCTCAAATACATAAACTGCAAATTGTTTTTCTAAAGTATTTGCTGAGACTATCCTTCATTAGTTGGATCTTATATTGGCATTTTGTGCTGCTGAACACAGGGAGGCTAATTTACTGTTCCCATAGTTCTATTTACTTTCACTTACAAATTAATACTATCAGTGTGCATAAATATCTGATGGTGAGAGCATAGAAGATGGGGTTAAACTCCTCTAGTGTTGTCCAATGAAAGGACAGGAGGCAATGGACACAGACTGGAATATAGGAGATTATATTTAAATGTAAGAAAAAACCTTTTTATTTAATGTGAAGGTGACTTAATATACAACCATTCTGTCCAGAGAGACTGTCTTTATCTTTGGAAAATATTCAAACCCCAAGTGGACTCAGTCCTGAGTAGACTGCTCCTGGTGACCCTACTTTGAGCAGGGGTATAGCATATGCAGTCTCCAAGGTTCCTTCCTACCTCGATGACTCTGTTATTCTCTGACTGGGTGGATAAAAACACTGCCCAAAATAACACAGCAGTGCAGCAGGGAGAATCTGGAAATCTACTGAAACCCTGTCCTCAGAGGCAGGGACACCTCATACAAAACTTCCATTGAGCCAAAATACTACTGAGTTTGAAAAGGTTATTAGGTCAAAAGAGAACAAGAGAAGAACCCAAACATCACCAGTCCTGCACAGCTCTGGGAGATGAATCAAACAGGATCTTACCTAGAGAAAGAGTGGTGACTACATGGAAACAGTTTCCTAGGAGGCTGAGTGGGATCAAAGCATGGCTGCTTTGCCTCCGGTTCTGCATACCATCCAATTTCCATGCAGATGTTTGGACTACAGACCGGAGACTTTCTATCAAAAATTCCAACAGATTTTTTTCTTTTTTTACTAGCAGTATTATTTAGTTATGCTCAAAAAAGTATAAAGTACAGACTTTATATCAGAAAAGATAACAGGTAAGTTTGGAGTCCACCAGTAAGATCATGGATTGCCAGAAACAAAATTCGGGGCTGTTCAGAAAACAAACATAAAACCCCCCTAACCCCCCACATATTAATCTTAACTGCCAATAAAGATTGTCCTCATTCTCCTTTCTTCTTGTTCTCCCTGAATCAGCAGCTTCACAGCTTGCTAAATACTAATGAATATTAATAGAAAATGCTAATATTCTTGCTCTGTCTGAGGTTTTCTCTGATGGTTTTGCACTACAACAGACAAATGAAGTACTTTTTAAAGAAGGAGAAGCTGAATAGAGTGCAAGAAGAGCCAGTGGATAAACCCAGAGAGTAGTCAAACTTAGTCTGGCCCTTTAAAGTTATAGCACCACAGTTGTTTAAAATTTTAGACTGGGGACTCAAACATTATAATGGAGAAGTTCACTCTCAAAACAAACCAATTCTCATTTTACATCACAGCTAATAGGGATACAGGATTTCACCCCAATTTCTCCATCAAATCTAAGTCTTAAGCTAGCCAGAATCTTTCCTCCAAGATAGTCATGTGTGGTGGGTTGACCTCGGCTGGATGCCAGGCGCTTACCAAGCTGATCTATCACTTCCCCTTCTCAGCTGGACAGGGGAGGGAAAATCAGATGGAAAACAATTTGTAGGTTGAGATAAGGCAGTTTGCTAAAACAAAAGTGAAAGTTTGTGTGACTACAAGCAAAGGGGGAAAAAAAATTATTCCCTACTTTCCATCAGCAAGTAGTGTCTGGCCACCTCCTGGAGGGCAGGGCTCCAGCACATGCAGAGGTCTCTCCAGAAGATAAACACTGTAAATAACAAATGCCCCCCTTCTTCCTCCTTCCCTCAGTTTTGTATCTGAGTGACATCACATGATGTGGAGTGTCTCTTTGGTCAGTTTGTGTCAGCTGCCCTAGGTTTGTCCCCTCCCAGGGCCTTTTCTGTCCCCAGCCTGCTGATGGGGCACAATGTTGAGAGACATGGCTGATGCTGTGCCAGCGCTGCTCAGCAGTAGCCAAAACACTGCTGTGTTATCAACACCTTTCCAGACACCAGTGCAGAGCACTGTGAAAGCTGCTGTGGGTAAAAGAACTCCAGCTCAGCCAGGACCAATACACTATGAAAAATGTTTTCATCTAAGTAACTCAAGGATTGGAGAAATTCAGACTCCGGAACCAAGCCTCTCCAGGCTGCTCATCCTGGGGCTCACCCCACCATGGCTCAGCATTGTTAACCAAGCTGTACACAGGAAGGCAGAAGTTACCTAAGGACACCATCTCCAGTTAAAATTTTTATCTCATCTCATCTCTTATGAAGCTGTACACAGTTTCTAGATGAAGCAGCTTCTTATGATTTGCCTACTAGATTCTGTCTTTCAATTTACTTCCCTGTATCTTCTACTAAAATCACACTAAGATTCTGTTATTTCTTGTTCAAAAATCTACAAAATTATGCTTGGCCTGAAACTGCAAGTATTATTTGTATATTCTGCTTTATGTTCAAACTGTCACCCTGTTCAACAAAACAATTTGCCCAGTTGTGCACAACATGCAATAATCATAGCTGTACACTGCTGCATGTAGCTGGAAGTGTGTTTTACAATTTTTTCAGTAAGAAAAAATACAAAGAGAATATATATAGATATAGCTCTTTTAGCCTAGTGGTGTTTTTTTGTTAGTCCTGTGTTTTTCAAAACAAACTGAACTGTTCTTGTGCTTACCTGTTTTCCTGGTAAAAACAGTAAATGAATAGAGAATACCATCTGCAGTGTTTTCAGTTAAAGCACAGCAACATTGTACAGCATGTGATATCCTAAAAACAAACAGGAGAGAAACAGATAACAGTAAACACTAGAACATTTAAATCACATAAATGTAGAGCATTATGCTGAAGAAAAGCAAATTGGAGGAAAAGTTACTTGACAGTATTTCAAGACATCAGCAGTACAGATTAAAAACTCCTGTAGTGCAGTGTTTTAACAGACAATTCATATTCTTATAAATATTCATAACACAATCCAACAGACATCAGTGTAGACTGTTACAGCAGTCAGACACAGAGTTTTACGTGGTTAACATGCAAAAGCAATTGCAAAACAGATATATGACACTGAAGGTGGATCAGTATTTGGGGTTTTCTTTTTTTTTAAATCAGTTTTGTGTTAAAAAGAGTTTTGTAATCCAACACTGAGAGAAGCCTGTTTAAACTTAGTTCCTGATCTACAGTTCTGTTCAGTCTTCCTGACAACTTTCTGTTTTAAACCTGGTTGGTTATTTGGTGAGGTACACCATTCATGCTGCTAAGTCTTGACCCACGGGGGTCAGAGCCGAAGACAGAGTCTGTAGCAAAGGAGGGTTAGCACTAGCACAGTGTACTGCCAGCTCACTGCGCTCGCAGGCTTCTCTGGTGCTGGTTGTAGCAGAGAAGCAGCTCCTGCACGGGGATCTTTGACCCCTGAGACCTTTTGCATCAAGCTGTGTGAGCACAAACAGCTGCCACAGAAAGCAAAACTTTCCTGACTGAGGCTGCTTCACCCTAGTTTAAGATTTTGTATCAGGTAGTTTCAAGTATCTGGTTTTCTTTCGGCCAGTGCTGAGGGCTTAGTTTCCACCCTGAGCCAGTTTCAGAGCAGCAGGAATTCTACTGGAGGTGTGTTTGGCATTTGTGCAGAGCTTTCCAGCAGCGGCTAAAAAGGCTTAAAGCTGTCAGCTTCATCTGCACCGGAGCCCTCACCGACATCTCGCCAAGATGAACACCAGTGAAACAGAACTCGTGGAAAAGGTCGTGTGGTCGATGTAGGCTGTGGGAGCACGGCAAGGACGCTCTGCAGGGCGACCGCGGGCGCTGGGCTCAGGCCTGCAAACACCGGCTCCTGGGCCTCAGCACAGCCATCCGTGACACCACGGCATCCTCAGAATGCCCTGGCGCTCCGGGGTGTCCTTTGGTTCCTCTCGAAGGAAAACCAGGCACCAGGGAAGGGAAGGGGAAGGGGAGGGGGAATGGGAGGATGCCTGTTGCAGCAGAGCTCTGGCTCCACAAGGCGTGTGGAAGCTGTGAAAGGTGGGGGATGCGCCTGCCATCGGTGTTGGCCAGTTTTCATTTTAGAGGGCCTTTTTGGACTTACCTGTATTTCATTCCTTGCTTATATAGTTGAATCTAGCACTGAGCCTACTGTTTTGTGGTTTTTAAGGCATACAGTCTGGGAATATTGCTCACACCCAGGTCTCACCTGCAGCTGTAGCAAAGCATCCTTCAGAGCAGCTGCAATGCAGTGGCAGGGGCCACCTCAGTTGTCCTGCCATTAGCAGCATCATTACAAAAGGCATGTTTGATGTTCCTTGATACAGAAATCACTGACTTAGAACAATTATTATCATCTCCTTTGAGGGCATGGAACTGCAAGCAAGCTGCTTTGCTACTGTAGCCACAGAGAGCTCCATAACCACTTGTACTAAAATTGCAAATATACCCCTATGCTGAGCGTGGTTGAGGTAGGAACTCCTTCAGGCTAAAGATCCCATGGCTTCAGGAATTTTTTTCAGGTTCAGCCCCTTCTGTTCTCTGGCTAGAATCAACTCCACAGCTGTTTTAGGACACACTTCTAATGTATGTCATACTCCATGTCCCAGAGTTTGAGACTCATTTACAGGTTTGCAAACAGTGGAGAATAGAGTCTTTATGACCTTCTAAATGTACTTAAGGTCTGTGAAATCATAACATAATTTTAAAATTCTTTTCAAGGATATTTCAGGTGCAGAAAGCCTTTTATTCTTTTTTTTTTTTTTTTTTTTTTTTTTTTTTTTGGGAAAAANTTTTTTTTTTTTTTGTGATGAGGAGAAACTTTTATTGCATAGAAGCTAGATCCTCAAGTTTGTAATGACACTGTATGCATTAAAAATTAAACTGTTACGGGTTTTTTTTCACTCAGCTTTTCTTTCTCCATGCATGTGTTCAACGTTTCCTTAGAGATTTCTACTTTATTTCATCCTTCTGTTATGTTTTTCTCTACTGGTTTATTCTGAAGGAAACAAACCTTGTAATAATACTTGAACTTTTGAACTTCCAGAGTTTTAAACACTTTTAATAACAAGGAACAAGCTTTTGATTTAAAATTTATGCAAGGGGTAGAGGTGAAACCATTAGAAAATAGAAATATAAACAAATATTTAAATAAGCATAAGGTGATTTTTTTCTCCATAGGCATTTGTGTTTATATCTTGAATATACAATATTTTTTAAAATCTAAGCTTAGTATTTCTAGGTAGATGGAAAACAATTGTCTCCAAGTTTACAAAGTAAATATGCAGGAGTAATTAATTATGTAACAGTGGTTTCAAAATTTGAAAGTGAAATATTTTTGTAGTTTTTATTGATAGTAACTTTTTAGAGGACTTTCCTGACATGAGGATATGTCAGGTTTTGAAGGAGTGGGGATCTCTGAGTTTGCTGATTATGGAGTCTCCTACAAATGTGGCTATTCTCTCAATGATGTCACTCATCGCTAGTGCAAGTAAATATTTGCCTTTTTTCATAGCATTTGATGGCCCGTACATACAGTTTGAGATAAGTGTCAGAATTAGGTTTTTTGTTGGAACAACGGAAGGATGTCCACAGCAGTACAATTCCCACTATGCTAACCACTTCGAAAATTTACATCATATCTCTGTTCCCACATTAGGGTTTGCTCTCCAAGGAAAGAAATCAAGGTCTAAATTAATTTTTTCTGTATATGTCTTACCTTTATGAGCTTTATTCCAATCAACTTTTAACAGGCTGAAGAACTTTCACAGAATCATAGAACTGTAACTTTGGAAAAGACCTCTAACAGAACTGAGTCCAACCATTTAACTGAGCACTCCCACACTCACCATTAAAGCAGATCTCCAAATGTCATATCCACACTTTTTTTTTAACACTTTCAGGGAATATTTCCCAACATATCACACTCTGGTTCATATATTTCTTCATCTAAGAACAAGTCAGTGTAATGCAGGCAATCCTCTGGGCAATTTATTCTTGGAACAAATATTTATGTGATATGCTTAAGCTTTCTTCCAGACACTAATGGTCTTTTTTTCCAGCTCACTTACTTCTTTCAATGAGCTTGCACTACTTACAATTTGGTTATTCTGTAGCTGAGTAATAGAATTGTGCAGATTAAAAGACTATCAGTATTTTCTCCTGAGCTCCTGTGGGCTTTGTCAATTCAAAATCCTGCTACATCTCTCTTGATGCATGACATAGTCTAACCCCAGCCAGAAGGCAAGTCCCACACAGCCACTCACTCACTCCCCCACCGGTAGGACTGGGAGTGAATCGAGACGGTAAAAGGTAGAAAATCCACAGGTTGAGATAAAGGCAGTTTAACAGGGAAAATGAAAGCTGTGCACACAAGCAAAGCAAAACACGGAATTAATTCACTGTTTTCCATAGGCAGGCAGGTTTTCAGCCATCTCCAGGAGAGCAGGGCCCCATCACATGTAGTGTAGACTTGGGAAGACAAATACCATCACTCCAGATGTCCTTCCTTTCCTTGCCCCCACTTTATACACTGAACATGATGTCATATAGTCTGGAATATCCCTGTGGTCAGTTTGGGTTACCTGTCCCTGATGTGTCACCTCCTAACCTCCCATACACTTCCAGTCTCTTCCCCAGTGTGGCAGCATGAACAGCAGAAAAGGCCAACCAAAAAGGCCAAGGAATAGTGCTCTGTAGCAGCCAGGAAGAGAGGTGATATTTTGAGTAGAGGTAGGAAGTAGAAGGAAATGCTTACATGTTTCGGAGACTTGTAATTTATGATGTGCTTTACATGGAAGTAGTCGGTTGAATAAAAAAGGTAATGCGCATAGGAGTGGGGCAGATGATGTTTTGGAAAAAACACGAGCAAAACTGTATTAATGTAGGTTCAGTGGGGAAGTAACAAGTTTTTCTATTTTTAAATGTTTACTGGGATTTTCTTTATGACCCACAGTGGCTTTTTGGGTATCGTTGATATGGAGAGGCGATTTCAAGGTAGAATACTTGATACCAACAATATTTTAGTTTTACTCCCAACTTACATATACACTTTCCATACATATAACTACATATAACTTTCCTTACATATAACTACATTTCTTTACATATACACTTTCCACACATATACACTTTCCTTACATATAACTATTTCCAGCTATGTGTAGTTCATACCTACTGTGAGTAAGAGTAGTGGCAGAAGACCATGAGAAATCCTGCTGTTGTTCACTGAAAGTACTGAAAAATGAGAAATCTTCTTTTTTCTGAGCCTTCATAAAGCATGGTCATTTTAACCTGTGAAAAAATGGATACCGATTTTTACTTGGCAGTGGCTTATATCCACTTTTCTTAGGAGCAAACAGCTATGTAGGACACAGACATTCAAACAGAAACAGACCCCAATTGTTATGCAGATTCCAAAACTGGGAGATTAAAATAAACTTAATTTTGCTCTAACACCACGTGTGCCTTTCTCTTTAGCATTGTGGGTTTAGTTTCTATTTGTTTTGCTATTCTATCATTTTGCTATTTTACACTTTGATAAAGTTTTACTTCAGCTGACTTTTTTATTTTCTTTTGCACTTTGTGTACTTTGTGCATGTCATTGCTCAGTAACTCACAGTAGCTGTACTCCTTAAAAGGAATAGAGTCAGAGAAACTTTCTTACTGGCCCAAACTAGTTTGACAGGTTCAATGACCCCAAATACTGGTGCAGTGAAAAATATCCCAGATTCAACCACCTTCCAAGTGCACACTATTTAACAGACCCTTCAAGAGAAATGCCTGGGTTAAAGGATATGAATTAAAGTAGTATTCAGAATGTGAATAATTAATTGTATAAAAATCACAAACCAGTCGAATTCTCAAAAGGGAAAACTTGTCCTTGCAGTAGGAATACTTTGAAAACAACCAGCAGCAGCCCAGGTTTCTTTCTGCCGGATGTCTGAGAGTTACCATAGCCAGATTTTGCTAATTTAATTGCATGGTAGGCTAATCTCTTCTGGCAATGTGAAGTTATCCACTATCCTAACACTGCAAACAAACAAGAAATTATGAGAGCAAAACAAAACTGCTGGTGTACCTTATCTCCTGAGAGAAGTAAAAAAGACATTATGGATGACCAAATGAGGAAACATTTTTCATATTATCATTCACGTAAATGAGAGGATAAGTCCAGGACCTCTTGTAAATCCTAAAGGTTTGATCACATAGGAAAACTTTCCCAAGTAAATCCACATGTGCATGCTGAAGATTTACTAATGTTTTGTTTTGTAAAGATTCATGGTGTGGTGGAATAAAGGAGCTTATTGCACATAAATTATAAGTCTGCAATCCCGAGGTATGAGGAAAGAATTCCCATCTTTTTATTATTAAAACCACTAATTAAGATTAACATTACATAAATGTTTCTGCATCTGCAGAGAGCTTAAACCCACCATCTCCTGTTAGAGCAATGCCCCAGCAGCAGTCTCCTCTGGGGTTTAAGTATTTTATAATGCTGGTGAAAATACATTAAGTAAAGGCAGCTTCAGAGGGACTTAGAAAACATTTTGGATTAAATGCTGTCTGGGGAATAGTACATGTTTCTACTGCTGGCAAATACAATAAGGTTTTGCACTTTTATATTATCTTTTAGTAGCCTAAACTTCACTAAAAATAACTGTATTACCTCCCACAAAAATCTGTTTGGATGGACTGGTTTTACTCCCTGTGCTCCACTGACTGTACATAGAAGGCAGGAGAGCAATTCCACTGGATCACATCACAAACATGGCAGAGCTGGAACAGGAGCATTGAGTATAATCACTGCTGTTCAGTTTATCATAAAGCACTCAGTAACATCAAGCAAATGTTTTTGAAAATTTATCAGGGTGTTTACTTGTGCTCACTGTTGGCAGTGTTTAATTAGTTAAACTACAGCTGATAGGAGCACAACAGCAACATTGTTCCACTCTTCTGGTGTTTCTCTTGGAGTTCCTGATTTATTAAAATTTTACATTAAATGAAACAAGACGTTTTCAGAATTTTTGGCTGCAGGTTATCTGGGCCTGGTTTAATTTCTACTCAATATTTTTCACAATTATCCCTAGTGACTAATGGATTAGAAAGTATTTGATCATAATCACTTCACAGCACCTTGCTATGTTCCCTTCAGACATATACCAGACACAGGCATCTGGTATGCCTGCTTCCTAATTTCTTCATACTTGTGTTTTACCATTTGGGTAAAACCAAGTAGGATCTATAATATTGCTAATATTATTCTAATGTACTCAGAAGTATCCGGGTTTTTAGTGCTACCTCATCCTTTGGTGATGAGGATGAGGTACAACAATTTTTGTACTCCCAACCCTCGAATTCTCATGATTTATGACTAGATATTTTTTCTGGGTGTTGTATTTCCTTTCACTTCCCTTTGCTACTGAATAAAAAATGAACATAGAGCACTGTCTGTCTTGTTACTGCATCTTCATTATTAATCTAGTAAATGTCTTAAAAGTTGTGGTCTTTCTTTGCAGAACTCTGTGCTTCTTTTTATTCCATACATCACTTAAAATTTTCCCAAGCTATTGCAAACTGGCATTTTCAAAGTATCAGGTACATAATTACTTCCAGGAACTCTCCTCTCTCACCAGTAATAAATACCAGGTACTGGGATTGTTCAGTCTGGAGAAGAGGAGGCTCAGGGGAGACCTTACTGCTCTCTGCAACTGCCTGACAGAAAGCTGTAGTGAGGGGGGGTCAGTCTCTTCTCTCACATAACAAGTAACAGGACAAGAGGAAATGATCTCAAGTTGTGCCAGGGGAGATTAAGCCTGAATATTAGGAAAATTTCTTCACTGTAAGGGTTGTCAGGCATGGGAACAGACTGCCCCATGAAGTGGCTGAGTCACCATCCCTGAAGAAATTTAAAAGCTGAGTAGATGTGGCACTTAGGGACGTGGGTTAGTGGTGAACCTGGCAGTTGGACTCATTGGTTGGACTTGATGATCTTAAGGGTCTTTTCCAACCTAAAGGATTCTGATTCTAAATTGCATGAACTTTCTGAAGACATATGTACATACACTCGCACGCATACATACGTACACTGGTACATAGACAGCTGATACTGGCTACCGCACAGTCATGGCTAAGTAAACATGACTAAATGACCCCAGCTTATTGCAAGGCGAGGGACAAATAAAGAAATAAGGAACACCCCTGGACTGATGAGAGGCTGCCGAGGACGAGAGGATGACCCCAGCACCTGTAACACCTCTGCCAAGCCCCGCTGCTACCTTGTGTCACAGGGCAGTGCCTGCAGCCAGATGGACGCCGTGGATGTTTGACTCAAGACAGCAGCGGACGGACGGTGACAGCACCAGGGAGGCGGGAGTCGCTTTGCAGAGCAGCGGGGTGTGTGTGTGTCTGCGGGGGCTGGGGGACACGAGCTGGGTGATGCTGCACGACCCCGAGCAGGGAAGCGCGGAGGCAGCGAGGGGTTGTGGTGATGCCGCATGGCTCAGCTGGAGCTGGGGGTTGGTGGGGTTGGCGTGGGGCCGAGGTTCTGGGCGAGGGGCGAGAGGCCGGTGCGCAGGGAGAGGGAGGGCTGCCGT
>VXBT01005767.1:75591-118815 GCA_013400235.1 Oriolus oriolus | reverse complement strand
GGCACGCACTCTTGTTACATATATATTTTTATGCCTTCCAACATATATCCAAAGCATTAAAAGTAACATATTTTTGGTACTTCTCATAAGTGTTCAATTTCCATCGCAAATATGAACATCTGTTTCAAAAATACATTTGGATATAGTTTTCACTTTAACAAGACAATGTTTAAGGGTTTCCTAATATCTGTTATTTTGCTTTTCTTTCAGTATTTTTCTCCATGGAGGGAATGTTTTGTTACGAGAAAATTACAAGCAAAAGTATTGACATAAATTCAGAACAAGATCAGCCTTTTCATATTGACATAAAATAAACACTTCCCAGAAGCCTAAGACCTAGAAAATTCGTTGGGCTTCATCCTCTGTATCAACTGGAAGTGAGTACATAAATATCTTGTGGTGTGAAAAACAGACTGTAATGCTTAAAGTTTTCCTGTTGATCTACAATATATATCTACACTACAAGACAAGACATGGTTCTGAACTACTCACAGAGAGCAAGGACACTTTCCACATGAATGAAAGTCCAAAAGTTCACCATATCAAACTTTAGCTTATCAGTCATACCATTAATATCTGTAAAGGACATACATTACAACCCTTAAGGATGTTTATCAAAACTCCTTAACCTTTGTAGGACAGACAAGTAAAAGAACAAATCCTTAGCATGCTTCAGTGGTTTGGAATGTCATGTTCCAAAACAGAGAGAACATGACTGTTTTTAGCTAATAGGGTAACTAGAACCTTTTTTAAAAGGTCATTTCCAGCACTGTTTTCTATCCTTTTATTCTTTCTGCACAAAGGAAAAAGTGGTCCTTCATATTTTTATTCCATATTCCAAGCATATTTAGGAACTACATTGTAGAAGCACAGTTGGTGAAGAAACCTGGTGTGAGAACACTGCTTTGAGTTATGAGAAGGGAAAAATAAGAAGTGGCAGTATAGACTGACAAAGCAAACCGTTTCATTTTGAAAAAAGAGTTGGAGATTCCCTATCAACTTCACATTTGCACTTAAAAATGTATTTCCTTCTTGAAAGTTATGCTTTTCTTGTGGTAAAGTTCTATAGTCTCTTCTTCGGGTTTTATTTTCTTAAACTGTAGACTGCAGTTTTCTAAGAAGTCACAGATAATAACAGATAATAATAAGAGTAAAAATACTTCCAGTTCAGAAGCATGGTGAATATGTAAATTTCATATAATCTATTAGAGAGATCTCAAAAGAAATTAAATTCATCTGGCTCACATAAGCAATATAGATATAAAGAGTTACAGACTATGAGAAGTTAAGAAGCATCAAGGAGTTGGTACAAAGTCAACTAAGATTAACAGTAAACTTTCCAACCATTTAGTATGCCTGGTTCTGGCAGAAAAAAGTGGTGTAAGGCCATCGTATATTTATGGATACCTGCAGTCGGAGCTGAATAAAATAGATGGAACTGACTGAGGAGGGTGGCTGTTGTACAGCTTTTTCAGCTTCCTTCAGTGTCTCCATAGAGGCAATAATGGCAACAGCATCCAGATCTGAAAACAAGAGCGGTGAGGTCACCATTTGGGTGCAGACAGCCTTGACCATTGTGCATTGCATAAAATACATAAAATCTCTTAGGGAGAAATTTTGTGCCAGAAAATGTTTCTGGGCCAGGTATTATAGGCAGAAAAAACCCAGGTCCTTCCATCTATCTTCCATTATTTTGTATTTCCAGCCAGTGGCAGGCATGTCATGAGGTAACAAGAAGGGGAATTCTGTTATACCATGAGACCCAATATCAATATCCAAATCACTGAAGTCTGTTGCCACCCTGGAAGAATCAGAAGAGTTCCTTAGTGGTGTACTAGCCTGATGTAGGGGAAAAAAAAAAAGAAAACAGAAAAAAAGTGATGAAATCAAAAGCAATTGAACTGCAAGTTAGTGCTTCATAACTGCAAAGTCCCTGCTGACAACCTGCAATCTGTCAGCCTGTCCCACTCATCAGCAAACAAGATTTCAGTTTAATTACCTTCATGCTTCTAGCTTATGTACTGTCACGCTCCTTGCTCACTTACTACAGCTATAAGTTGAAATTCCAGCCATGGTTCTTATACTTTTGTAAATGCCTTGTAAAGAAATATTCAAATTTTTTCTGATGCTGTTTACTACTCCCCCAAGTTAATTTGTTTGCTTTTAGTCCAGAAATGCTAGTTGGATAGAATTGTTACAAACCTATAGCCCCATAAAAGAGTATTCTTTTTGCTATTTACAGGCCATAATTTTGTCCTGAAATTGCAAGTCTTTGGGACTGAAGTTAGTCATACTTGCTCTACTTGAACTTCTCCTATGCTATCTGTAATTTTATTTTACTCAGCTCAGTTGTGACAGCAATTTCTCTAATTGACCTATGGTTAATTTGTTTTCCTTTTGTTTACCTTTGAGTGATCCAAGCAATGGTTTATGTAGATTGCAGTCAGAGTAGTTATTCTATATAGAATTAAATATTTATGACTCTATTTTGCAAGACAGTGTGGAGAAATACAGGGCTGGCACTAGAGAAGAGACACAGGATGCAGGGTAGAGAAGTGTAGGCATTGAATGGGGCATAAGCTTGACACTGGAGACTCCACAGCTACAAACAGCTCAATAATTAATCAAAGAAATGCAGACCTGGAGCTGGGCACAGCTAGTTTTAGGGATAACAAAGGAGTAACATCTCCCACACTTAAGAGCCATTGTATATATGAAATTTAGATGTAGTATGGAGCTGCTGATCAATCACGAATGACTAAAGGTGTGAAAGCATATTCACAAATGTTTCAAATTTATTACAAGCGGGTCCTATAGGGAGCAGGGGGACAGTGGGCACAGAACCAGGAAAAGTGGAGGAAACTGAGCATGCAAACTAAAATGTCATTTTCTTTTTCTGAAGCCATGAAATCTGCACTAATAAGGATTAAACTCTTCAGATTTCATTTATACTAACAGCAAATTCTTGGCTTTACTTGTCTGTAAGGTATGCTTCTACTTTGCCGGTAAACAAGATTGTGAGCATAATGATGTCTTGCCTCAGGGTAATTCAAATGAGTCACCCATCGTAGGTCTTAATCATGTTGTGCAGAAGTAAAGAAAACAGTCGTTCCGAATTACTTGTATGACTCCACAATCTGTTGCCTATTATAATCCAGTCTAGTTTTGGGAAGCTGCTTGTCAGTGCAGATACTTTTTCTCCTAGAGATGCTGTATATCCACAGGATGACAAAACACTCTGACAAGATTGGAGGAGGAATGAAAGAAACACCAAGGGAGAGCAAAAAGGAGGTTAAGCTATTTTTCTCAGGATTTCTGGAGAATTAGGACTTAGGGAATAGCGGTAACAAACAGATGATGTTGGGAGAATAGGATGGGGTTTTGGCAAATATACTCTGTTAAGGTGGGAAAAAAGGAAAAGAAAAAAAGGATGTTTGAAAACAAAAGTTTTTAATGTAAAGTAGGGCAAAGCTTTAAGCCAACCAGGAAGACTTCTGGGAAGATAAGCTATGCATGGAGTGATGAACAATGTGTCTAGGATATGGTGTTCTAATGGTTTATCCAATTTAATTACTTGCACATCCCCACCAAACTTTAGCCTGGGCAGTTAGCAATCTCACAAAAAAAAAGGCACTGCTCAGGGAACAGCAAGGAACAAACATTGTTCCCAGGAGTAGAATGGATGAGGCCACTCTGCCTGGATGAAGGTGGGGAGAGAAAAGAGGGGCATATGATGGCAGTCTGTGACACGTCCCCTGGACAAAGAAGCAGCTTAGACACTTTTGTGTACTAGTCCAGATGCAGGTTGATGTTCCAGCTGGGACTCCTGAGAGGGGAAAAAAAAAGATTTTGTATTGCTTTGTGTTCCTCAGAAGGGCAGGTGCTACAATGGGTGCATGGAGTAAAGACTATTTAAAAGAGTACCTGGGAATTCTGGTGTGCAGCTGTGACTTACAGAAAGTTAAATCTGACGTAGGTCACGAAGTACTAATTCACACCGTACTTGCAGTAGATACTGTTTGTTCCGTGATGCAAAATTTGTTTGCAAGTCCAGAGCAAGTCAGTTACCACAGATGGCCTTTTTAAGAAAAAAAGATCACATAATAGGCACAATTGGATTTGCAGCTGTGTAACTTGGAACTATCTGTACCAAAGCCCTGATTTTTATTCTTTCTGTGAATGATTTTCACAGAGCATAATATTCATGTACTCTGAAAACCACAATGCAGTTTCAAAAGAATTATACGCCAGTTTAGTACCCTGTAGCAAGAGCAACATGAAAATCTGTCAGGACTTTTCTGTATGAGTGATCACTTCTTAAAACAGGTGAAGAAGTAGAGAAATACCTAAATAACTGTTATTGGTTGGGGTTTTTATTCAAAATGATAAATTAGAAAGAAAAAAAGTTAAAATAAAGAGTGTTGAGGTGTTGAGTCTATAAACCAAACCCCATCATTTGATTAGCCTTTACTTTTTTCTTTAGAAACTGTATTGCTTAGGCAGTGCCCAATTTATTTTTTCAAACACTGCCTTTTTTAGGTGGTCTCAAATATATTAGATTAATATTTATTTGTAAAGTAATTTTAGCATATTTTCTTAAGAGGAAACAAACAAAACAAAAAAGTCCTGAAGGATAGCTTTTTATGTCATGTTATGAGTGGCTATGGTGATTTTTATCTAGGTAATATCACTCATTATGACATCCCATGAACTCTTTTTTAAGAAACAGAATGAAAGGTACAGCCTTATACTATAACAGGTGAGGGGGCATGGATTTTTATTTTGAAGAGAAATTATATGTCTTGGAGTTCCAGGCTGGGAAAAAGCTGTAAGTTTTCATGGACAGAAAATGCTGCTCACTTATTTTCTTCTTTCAACCAAGATAAAAATTTTAAGCTACAAGAAAACATGAAAAGTATTTACTTAGTACAAATTTGTTTGCATTTGATTTGAAGTTCAAAATGCTACAAGTATCAAAACAAAGAACAGTATGGATTTTTTAATTTTTCTCACTGCAAGATCCAATTCTTATTGTGCAATTAGAGATTTGAAAATATCTGAAATACAGTCATCAGCTAAAACTAGTACAGAATAATTCATGTAACAAAAAATACAATTTTTGTACCAAAAAAAAAGAAATCCTGTGGAAAAAGGCTGATTTTAATTTACTGCAGAGATTTAATTTATTTCTAAAGATAAAAGAAATATCGAAAAACCTTATATCTTGCTAACATCTACTTTTACGTTGCAAACTAGAATTTTATTTTTCATTTTCATATATTTTAAGTAAAAATATACTAAAAATGTTTGTTGCTTGATGACCACAACCTAGTAAAAGCAATTTTGTGTCATGTGTGCCAGTCTCACTATGCATGGCTTCAAACACTGCTTAAAACCAGTTAAGTACGACAGAGAGCTCTGCTGCTAGTTTAATTTTCCCACACAGCCAAGACTGCACTAAAATAAAAAGGCAAGATGAAACTGTCCTCCACGAAACCAACCCTGTAAATGTCAAGCAGGGCAGGCATGCAGTCAGGAGTGGTGAAAAGCAGTGGGAGACAGGTTATCAGGGGAGATCTGACATGAGTGCTCAGGTACAAGGTCTGAAAGTCTAGTGATACATGTTCAGTGGCCTGCAGGTCTTTGCCGATTAGGGAGCTTTAGCACTCAGACCATACTGCTCTGCTTCTTGTTCCAGAGTTATTTCTGCCTCCCTTGGAGTGGCAATGGTTTCCTAGAGTTCGATGACACTGGAGTAAGGAATAGTGTTCCTGGGGCTATTGTCATCTTGAGTAATTTACAGCAAATCCAAGACCTAGAGTCAGGTTTAGAATCAAGAAATTACAAGTGGTATTTTTGTGCTCATATAACTGTGATATTATTTACCCCAAAGTAAATACACGTACTGTAAAAGAGCTTCATACTTGGTCCCTTTTTTTATTCTTACCTCTTATTTTATATTACTCTTCAAAATGTTGTGAAAGCATTATTTAATTTCTACGAACAAAATTGCTCTGAGAAAACAATATCTTGGTATAAAAGTATATTCAAAGATTTTTAGCTATAGACTTAGATTTGTAACTTGGTTTAGCTTGTCATATGTAATCTGTAATAATTTAATCTAATACACTACAAAATCCATTATTCTATTAGTGATACTTATTACAAAAAGATTTTGCACATCAGAGTGTACAAAAAGATGTTTTTTGACATCAGAGATAAAATTAAGATGAAGATAATGCATTAAGATTAAGGTAATGCATAAAATATTGGGGGTGAGGTTGTTAACTTAAGTTCCTCCAGTTTAATGAAAATTGCAATATTTCCTAATTTTAAGCAAATCTTCAATTTCTACTTGTGAAGTTGAAAATCTAAGTGTTGGTAAAGACATACTTCACAGAATTAATGCAAGATTTCCAGGGACTGAAATCAGATACCTTTTTGTATTAGCAACTGAAACAGCTGTGTTTATAGTTTCACTGGTCTATATTTCAGTACATTTGATGGCCAGATTGTCATATTAGAAATTTTACTCTATAAGAAAATTGAATAATTTATTTTAGAATAATTAGAAGGAGCTCACTGTAGATCAAGAGCATAGGAATAAAAAATAAAGTAAAAATGAAACATCATAAAATGAGTCCAAATATACTCCTAGAATATAGATCTGAAACCTCAACTAAGACAAATTAAAAGATCCCCATTCACATTGAAACCAGCTGCCAGATTATTTTGTTGAGTGCAGAGCAAATACCAAGAACATCAAAAACTCTTTCACCTCTTAGGAAGTCTTTCTATAAGGAAGAACACCCTGATACAGAGATTAGTTACACTGTATTACCATTCCAAAAGCCTGATTTCAAAATTCAAGCTGTTCAGTTTTGCATATATATCATTTCTACAGGTTAAAGTAGAAGGCACGTTTCAAAAATCTGACTTTCCCTCATATATTCATAATTCAATGACAATGACAAAACATTCTCACTATTTGTTGCCTTAGAAGAGCTTTCTGAAGTATTCTGGACATTTCATAGAAAGATCAGCTTAATGCTTGATACGTATCAATATACAAATGTGATAATCCATAAACTGTCTATAATAAATTGCCTTCCCTAAATGGCAATTATTAGGTCAAAACATTGCCCCATTTAGTATTCCATCATCACTGGCAGTAACATTTTATGAGAAGTGGGAAGTTGAGAGGAAATTAATGTACAGTTCAATACAATTAAGTTCTCTACTTTGCTAAGCAGCCTTACAGGGAATTAATATAGCTTGAAAACATATGAAGACAACAATTCAAATAATTTGGATCAATGATGTCCAGGAAAACAAAACAGAGTGTTCAGTCTTTACATTCAAACCCAATGGCAGTCTGGAGATAAATAATAAGAAATGTTATTGAAATAATAGGAACAACATCTCAAATGAAAAGTCAGACATCCCTGGCATCAGTGTAGTTAATTATTCTTTTGTTCTTTAGGAACAAAAGAATACTGTGCTGTCAGATCATACAGTGCTTGTTTGATGCACCTTTCTTATGGAAGCTGGAAATATAGATTCGAGTCTGACATTTGTAATCATGATCACTGCAAAAAAATGCAGAAAAAAAGTTAAACAAGTACTGATTCATGACAAATGCCACAACCATTTTTTCTATTGCATTTGGGCTAAAATTTTTAAAATTAGATTCAGAATTTTTAAATATTTTATTACTACTTTTTTTCTTTCTGGTCACCATTATTTCAAAGCTTTCCTAAACCAAAGTTTTTCTCATATGAGTTCTCAGTTTTTGATTGTTACTGATATGTTAGTAAAATTTTACTTCAGATTTGTATTTATATTTTGCTAAAATTCAGAAAATTGAATTAATTGATTTATTATTTGAGGACACATTTTACTGTCTTTCTTCTCCTTTAATTTTTCCTTCAGTTGTCCTGCTAAAGTTTCTCACAGAACTAGCTGGGAAAATGTTGGTTTTAAATGTTCCTTGTTAGAGAATCCTGTGATTTGTATATAAATTTTGTACTATCATTAAATTGTAAACCCCATAGATACATGTTTTAATTCTGAAACTAACTAAAAGGAGGTTGACTTTAATGGCAGTTGAGCAGCTTAATCCCCTAATCAGCTTTAGAAATCTAAATGCAAAAGTCATGCTGACAAAATAAATTAAGCAACAACCTACTCATCCTTTTCATTCCCTAAACACAGAGAAAAGCTTGATAAAAGGACAAAATGAAAGTAGAGGTCGATTCTATATAGGAAGTTTAGCAGAGCAGAGTCCATTCTAAGCAACCCACTGCTGGGGGCTGAAGCATTTCCTTGGACCACAAAAGCAGCAAACCTGAGCTGTCTGACCAAAATGACATAAAGCAACTGGAGTCTAAGTGGGACCTTCCCCTTGTTTTCCTATATATTTACACCAAAAATGGAAATCAGACAAACAGAGTCTGATCATTTGGCTTCAAAAAACCCCCATATATACATAGATATATAAATGTATATGTGTGTATATATAAGCTCATTTGAAGTCTGTCATCTGCCACACATGATTTCTGCTCCCACTGTCAATCTGTCCTTAGCTTTGTTAGGCTGTTTGTATATCTAGTATTCTTTCAAAGTATCACAGAGTTAAGAAGAATAGGAAGAGACATCAGTGTCCTTAATTATACCACGGGCCCAAGTCACTGAAATTTTACAGCATGTTGCCTAGAACTGTTAAGTCTGCTAGTTCAGTTTTGTCAGAAACTTCCTAGATGTCATTTGTACCACTGCCTATCATGCCTGTCATTCAAGTTAGAATCAGAGATTATTTCCACTGCTATTGAGTAATATATTTTAATCATGTTAATTATCTATGACTAGCGATCTTGTCGTCTAAGATGTATGCCTGTAGATTAATCTTCTGATGCTATTGCATGTGATACAATCAAATATTAGCTGCAGTCAAGATGGAGAGGAACAGCTTAAAACCATTTGGCTTCATAATTTTTTTCTTTCCTACATTTTATATTAGGTGTTCCTATTTCATATAATCAGTGAGATATAAATATTTTTTCTGTGAAGAGCCATTCAGTTATAAAAGTTTGTTTTTTCCAAATTGTTAGAGCAATGTGGCTCTAATTCTGACACTACAAAAAACCTTTGCTTGCTGAGTCTAGAAAGTTGCTCAGGCAACATCTTTTCCTTGTCATCAGTGACTTGCATCTACTGCAAGTCACTTAATTCCGGAAAACTCTTCTGAGTAACATTTCGTATTGAATGTATTTGTTTGTCTGAAACACAGTTGTAGTGGTTTTGTATAATTAAAATATAGTCAGTAGTGCTGAACTTCACTTGAAAGTAATCTGCACTGAAATTAGAAATTATAAACCTGTGCAGGTCTATTCATTCAGTGGATTTACATGTGGTCTCAGCAAATCAGGTTTGTTAGCATCATGCTATGTTCTGAATATTTGCTCATTTATTCATTCAATTATGGATATCACATCCTAAGGAAAAAACCCCAACAAACTCTTCAGAAAGTGGCACTGATTCTTCTCTAGAGCTACTTCACTTTTCTTCAAATAGCTCTTCTGTAGGATAAAAAAATAGATATACATGGTATGTATATAAGTATGTATAAGAAAGAGAAACATAAATGTTCATAATACAGGAGTTTTGTATAGCAATCGTCTGATACGAATCCTTGTAACTGGTGATGAAGTCTAAATATTTGCTTCATCCATATCCATTGAACTTCACTATACTGAAAAAGTAGCACTGAAACTGCTCTGCATATATCATATAAGCATGCAGTAGAGAAATAAGCCCTGATGTGTAAAAAAATTACTTGTCACCTAAATTATAGACCCCTTGCATGTATTAGTGAAATGCACACAAGAGACATAAAGGTTTCCTAATTTGTTTAACATACCCTGAAATTTAAAGAGATAAAGAAGGAAAGATATGTCAGTGAGATGCAGAAGAAATGTTTCTACAAGGTTCAGATCAGTAATAGAGGCCACAGTACGCTTTTCTGGGTGACTATCCTCTACAATGAGCCTTTGCTAAACAAATCTTTTTGTTTCATTCTTTACAAAATATATTGAACAAAATCAGTCAGTCTTAGTGATTCTTCATCTTCTTCAGTAAAAATTCAAGCTTACTGACTTCACCTTTGAAATACTATGTAGCTATTCCATTAGGAAAATTCATCATTTTCATAATTCATTTTTTGTTGCTGTATTCTTTTTCATTAACACCTCATTAACACCTGCCTTTGGAACATTCTTGTACTCCTGTTCATATCTGTTTTTTAGTAAGCCAGGCTGACCTCCTGTATATCACAGAAAGCTACCTATCAAGCAGCTGCCACTATGTTATGCCCGATCAGTTGTCCTTGACACATGGTTATCCCCCCACACTTACTTTCATTCAAAACCCTCTCCAAGAGCATCTCGTCCAGTTACATAGCTCTCATTCCCAATCTAACTCCAATAAAACTGTTTATGTTAGTGGCAGGAAGGGATGTGAAGGTTAAAAACTGGACTGCATCTTTTTGTCTGCCCTGCTGAACACCAGCAATCATGAGATGCTGAATGAAAAGACAGCTTCTCCCTAATTCAGGTATTGTACAGTATTGTACCTTGACTAAGGCACCTTGGTTTCAATATCACAACTTGAAAGCATATGAAGTAAACAAATTTTCAATTATTTCTCATAGCTATCAAATCTCTGGGCTCTGATTGGAAGATCGTGTCGCATGAGGCTCATGATAATTTCTCTTTCAGATGGTGCCTAAATTTTAAAAATTAGCAAAACTTTAAAAAAATGTGGTGCTTTCCCACATCCAAAAGGAAAAATTTCTTTGCAAATTTGACATTCAGTAGTAAATTACAAACATATGGAAATCTGTTCTTCAGATTTCAAAGTTAAGGAGTTTGTTTTGTCTAGTTACTGGTCATATACACCTTTCCTTTTTTTTCCTTTCTTTTTTTCTTGGAACGTTCTTTTTTGTGAAAAAAGTATTCTTGAAGAATTCGGTCAATACAACAGCAAATCCATTTAGAGCCTTCCAATCTCATAGACTGTCTCAAATACAGCTGTAGCTTCAATTTGATAAAGATAAATTACCCCTCTTTCCTCAGACTTGAGATTACTTATTGTGTGTGCATTAGGCAATTCATAGAAGTACCTATTAACTCAGTGGCACTAGAACCTCTAACACAGGTTCAGTTGAATTAGACACAAAAGTTACTGGTTCTAATTACATTTTTTGACTCGAATTCTATTTCTTTACTGGACAGTACTTAACACACTATTATCCCAGACACTGAAAAATAAAATACACGAATGCACTGGTGCAAGATCAGAAATACCATTACGTCAGATATCAAAACACAGCTACTCAAAAATATTTTATCAGGGAATTATCTATAAAATCAGGAAGTGTTATCAGCAGATACAACATATATTTGAAGATGGATAGGTCAGTAACTCCTATCAGTCAAAATAATTTATTTTCTTATCATGAGAGGAACAAGGACATGCTCACAGATAAAGAATTTGAGGGTCAGAACACAGAAGTTTTGTTTTTCTGGTCTCTTCTTTTTACACATATCAGTAGAAAGCCTAATGAAGTGTTTATCAGCATCCATGTGTATCTTCTGTACATTTATTGTACACATTAAGGTAGGTTAAGTATGCCTTCCTAATTAAACTTCTGAAGATTTCATGAAGGTTTTCAACCCTTATTAATTTCCGAAATTAAAATGAAAAAAGTTATGGAAACATTCTGAATTGTTCGTACTTCACCTGCAAAAAACTTTTTTGTTAGATAAGAGAAAATACATGTGCTCTATAACTCTCACCACAAATATGTAATCAATAATGACAGTAATATTCAAATGTGTCATAGCAACCTAAGCCAAAAACCAAGGAAAAAAATTGACTTGAAAGGAAAAATGACAGTGACCAAAGCCTGCAAAAGAACATTTTACAGAAGGATCAATATCAAACAATCTACACCACTGGTCTTGTTTATCCTTGTTACTTTGGGTGAATAAACTTCTCTTCTTGACAGGACTAACCAGACCTGCAGGGAAAACCTGGTGCTTGACAGACTCCTAGAGGAACACTTGCCCTCATGGTAACATCTGAATCCCACCTACATATGCACAGGTATTGTCCTTTTCTACTGCCTCCTAACTCATTGCTGAACAGGCTATTCCTCAGAGAATCTGGTTATGTTACCTGAGTACATAAAGAGTGAAATGGTTGCCAGAATCAAGGAATTAATTTATAATCAGTAACAAAACCCCTGTTGCCTTCTGAATAGAATTTGATTTAAAAATGCTCCTCAAATCCCAGATACTGAACATCTCTGAAGGATAATGAGTTATTTTTTTATAAAATTACATTGAAGAAAGTGAAGCAGCCATTACAGATGTGCTCAGCATTAGCTCACAGGCAATCTTAGAGATCAGAGCGAATTTTATAGAGAGAAGAGATGCTGCCCACAAGAGTGCTATTATCTCCAGCTCTTATCTGAAAATGTCTCTTATGATTTTTAGCATACATTTGGATAACTGCCAAAGAGCTTATTTTAAAATATCACCTAAACTACAGATAGCTCTTCTATCAGTAGAGCACTACAGAGTGCCACTTTGAGACGTGAACCCATGACATTGTGTCAGGTGCAAAAATCATAACAAATGAACCAGAGAGAACTTGGCAGCCTACCTCATGGCTTCTTATCTTAACACAAATTGCTATGACAAAATGCATTGCTTCTTAAAGAGAAATGTCATTTGCACCCAAACCTGGAATTACAACATCTGGTCTTTTTCTGTTTAAATAACCAGAGGTTAAAGATGTGTCTTCTTTCATAAACACTTACGTTAATATTTCAAAGCAGGAAAGGGATCTGTGAATGTTAAATACAATTCTCAACCGTGACCTTAACTTTTTACCTTCCCATTTATTTCTGATTGCTGCTATATGTAGTTTTAGAATAGCAGTAATGTCCCTTTAAATAATGAATTGCTAATGCAAGAACTAATTCCTTTATGCTGAATGGCAAAAATGAAAAAAGCCCAACCCTGGATAATATTATTATATATGTTACTGTATGTGAATTAATGGCAAAACTCATTAATTCAAAGATAAGAATTTGATAGTTATATATTCCTGGATATATACTCAAAATATTGGATAATTATTAATTCAAAGCACATTTTATGTACAACACAGATAATATATTTTGCACCTCTTTTTTTACCTTATCGTAATGACTACTGAACCTAACTTTTTGTTTTATTCAGAAGGCCTAAATAAGGATGAGACCAATATATTACTTAGTATTTGTATTACCACCATTAGCCAGTAAATGCTTCCATTTTTAATGAGATTTTTCCATACATATTAGAAACTAGTTTAAAACTTGACCTTATCCTTTTTGTGATTGCCATATATTTGTGTGTCTTTAATTCCTCCATCTATCAGTCTAAAAGGCTGAAAGTACTCTGACTAAACATATGGCTATCTTTAGGCATGGTCTTAAAAGGGAAAGCTTTCCCGAGATAGCTTTGCCATCTCTTTGTAAAAACACACCTTCTGGCTGGCACTGCTATGTTGCCAAACAGCTGTATGAGAGCACAGTAGAGTTTCCTGTCTGTGGTTTTGCTGAGGTTTTATGTGAGAGCTTTTGAACCAATCTTCTATTGTGATAGAAGCTACTAGGCAATGTATTTTTCTATCACAATATTTTTAACTTTGCTCATTGTTCACTTGCTGAAATAATTATTTCACTGTGCTCATTTTCCTCAGTAACTATGCATTTAAGAGTATACAGAAGTTTCAGCTACAGAATAGACAATGATACCATATCATTCTGCAGAAACAGTCCTTTTTTTTCTGCCACTGATTTCCATAGGATAGATAGTACCCAGGGATTAATTTGATATATAATTTGCACCTTCTTTTAAGTACAAGATTTAAGTACAAACGCAAGTATTCTGTCATGCCATCAAGCTTCTAAAACAACTGAGATTCCAAGAAGTCTGCTATCCTAAGCCCCAATTTTATCTTATGTTCTGTGCAACTACCCATCCACCGAGGTACTTCTGCAGTATCTAATATAGTGCATGCTTGATACAAGGTTCAGTAATATATTCTGATTATCCAAATATTTTTAGTTCTAATAAGAAACACTGAAGTTTGTAAAAAGGCTTGACAGTGGCACCTGCATCTTGACACATAAACAATAATTTACAATGCTTATGATGTTTTCAACAGCATCTTCATTTTAAATAATAAAAAGTACATCAAGAATTTTTTCATTAAAATTCTGAAACCCCTCAAGCTAAAAAATTTTTTTGGGTAAACAATTTGTATGCCAGAATGAAGTATGTGTGCCACCATACATCTTGTGGAGCAGTATCTCTACACATGCAGCGATTTTTCTTTTGAAAACTCTTTTTCTTCTGAGTACAAAATTCTACTTTTAAGCACTTAATTTAATTTTTCATTAATTTCTTCACCATTTCTTCAGCACACATTCCTAATGGATAACTTGGGAAGCCATAGCCATCTCCAATCTTATATGTACTAACTGTGGAAAACAGGGATGGTTTAAGGGATGTTTTAAATTTCTCCATCATTCACCTCTCAGGGAATACATTATTGCTCAACAAAGAACCTAAACCTCTAAGTTGTAACTTCAGCGTCTTCACTGCAGAAGGAAGATTTCATGACACAAGTATAGTTAAAATAAGTCTGAAAAGGGGAGATACATGAGTCAGTGCAGCATATCTCAGGTAAATAGATTTTCAGAGGCAAGTCTCAGTAGGTAGGGCCCAGCATAGTGATTTATGTTTTCTGGATTTACCTTAGTGTTTGTCCACAACTTTGAAACATATTTAATGAACCAACTATTTCTTAGGGCCCTCTTCAGGGCTGCTCGCCCTGTGCTGTGGTACAAGCTATGAACGTCCTCAGGATTCCGCCAATACAAGAAAGAGCTAGGACAAATGCCATTACTTTTACATTATAGCAGGTATAAGAACTTGACTGATTTATTTCACATGAGTCATCAAACAGCTTTCAAGTAGATGTGATGTTCTGACACTACTGATTTAAGGAAGTTCTTAATTTAATTAGGCCATTATCAGACAAATATGAATGGCTGAATTTGGATATTCCATTATTTCAAGATTAATCTGTGCGAACACATTCTGCACTAATATTCATCATGTTTAGAGTGAAACCAAAATGGACTATTATTATCACTGCAAACTTCTTTAGAAATGAACAGATGATATCAGTGATTAATATTCTCTATTTTTTCTGTGACCTAATAAGGGGAAAGGATACGTTTCATGTATTTGATTTCTTTTTGTTAAATTTCCTGTAACCCTAGGACTTATCTTCACTGCTTGGTCTGAACCTCTGTTCTCTTGAAATGCACTGCTCATACTCCTAGATGTGCTCAAGCCAGCTTTGTTTTTGCTGTAAATTGATCATGTCAGCATCACAATTGGAAGTATTTGGTAATAGCTACTGTAACCAAAAGAAGCCCATTTACAAGTTAATCTTTACAGAATCAAAGCTCCAAGTATTGATCTGGAAGAATTTTCTTTCTAAAGCTCCCTGATTCAATCCACAAATTGAATTTACAGAAGGGCAGAATTGACAGAAATAAAATACCTGAGGAAAATACATTAATCATACATGTTTTTAATGAGTTCTGGTCCTTGTTACAATTAAAAATATAAAAGAAATCAAATTCTAAAAATAGGTGTAAATCTTTGCAGGCTTGTAACTAATTAACAAAGCAAAAAGCATGCTCAACAGTGACATAGGTACATCTATTGCATTTTGATTAAAATTTGGTAATATCCCCAAGGGAATAGGAAAGTAATGTGAGATTAGATGAAATATATAAAAAACCACAAGTATTAAATCACTCTGATTAATACCAAACAGACAAAAAAGGAAAAAAATATTAAAAAGATCAACACTCTCTACCTTTGCTTTTCTCGCACTTTATGTTGATCAATTGCTCATTTCCAATAAAATGGCTTTTTAGGTTACCATAATTCAAACTTAAATTATACCTCCTGCAGTATAAAAAGAAAAGAAAGTAAAATACATTAAATGTGATTCTAAGTGGGAAATTTTAGCATGCAACCCTGCTTGACAGACACTTTTGTGTATTGTGTATTACTTAATTTCTTTCAGCTTAATATATGTTCCCATTCAGACTTCTTTCTTTTCAGACAAATGCGAGTTACTCTCCAGCTTAATGTGACTATTTTCCTGTTAGGATTTAGACTTGCTTAATAAATTAATATTTTCCTCCACCTCTGAGAAGAGAGAAAATAAATTTTAAAAAAGACTTCAGAAAAGAGTAAATGATGAACAAGTAAGTGATGCTTTTCTGTTTTGCTGCTGCATAGTGTATAAAACTGTTTGGCTATGAATTTAGAAGAGACCTTGTGCACAACATTGCAAACAGATATGGAGGATAACATTGTACCCATCTCATATTCAGTTTCTGGGGAAAAAAAATAACAACAAAAGAGACAAGAAAATAAGTACAGAAATTTACACATAGTTTTTCTTCATTAAAACACTGTAAGAACAGGCAGATAATAACATTATGCCTCTCTGCTATCTCCCATGGCAACTATGGATTCAGAGAATTTTGCATGTGCACATGAACAAATTGTTGTAAACAGGATAATTTTGAAGGCCAGTTTGTGATACTATTTTGGAACTGTTGTGAAAGAAAGGAAGATAGAGCAGTAGCCATGAGTAGAACTTTATATGTTAGTTAATTTTAACCTGAAGAAGTACATAGACCAATCATAGCGTAGGAATTAAAAGTGAAGCTGGTAAACAAATTATCTATTTTCAAAAGCTGAGAAGCTTACTGTAAGTATTAAAGGCTTGCTTTTAAAAATGTTCTGAAGAAAGTTGAAAAAAGAATTTGTTATTCCTTTCCCTGTCCTTATCTTCTCTGTCAGTTATTTTAATTTGAAAAAATGAAAGACGTGTCAGGAGAGGGAGGCTGAAGAGCAAGAAGAATGGGAGATTTTTAAAAAATGAGAACATTTAATGAAAATGTTTTAACCTCTTTTAAATATAAATAACTTTGTACAATTTTAGGAACCTATAGAATGCTTATTTTTAGTCACTGAACAAAAGTCTTGGGAGAGCAGGGTATATATTTGACATGGATTCATATGAAGGGTAGTATAATTATACTGCTGCGTAGAAAAATAGAGATGAATGTCATTAGGGCAAATACAGAGAAGCAGAAAAATCTTGAAGCTGTGAAAGAACTGTTCAGCAATAACTAACAGTATGTTATCAACACCACAAATTCAGTCCATAGCACCATGCAAGCTACAATATAGAAAATTACCTCTATCCTCACAAAAAACTGCAAAATGTTGTTTAATTGAAATGTCAAGGCCACTGTCCTAATAAAGAAATCCATTTCAAAATACTTCTCACATCACTTAAAATAGTCACAAATATTTGAAATTATTGTTGTATTCTAATTTTTTCACAATATTTTTCTTGATATTGAGACTAAGTGAAAATATCTGAATATCACTGGAGAGAATTAGAATGGAGTATAAATAGAATAGAATAGAAATAGAAATAGAAATAGAATAGAATAGAATAGAATAGAATAGAATAGAATAATAGAATAGAATAGAATATTTCTGTTGAAAGGGACTTAAAAAAATCAGTAAATTCACCTGCCGGCCAACTTCAGGGCTGACCGAAGGCTACAGTGTGTTGTCAAGGGCATTGTCCAGGTATCTTTTAAACACTGACGTGTTAGGGCATAGATCACTTCTCTAGGAAGCCTGTTCTAGTGTTTGACCACACTGGAAAAATATGTCAAGGTTGAACTTTCTTTGATTCAGCTTTGAGCCATTCCCACACGTCCTGTCACTGGATACCAAGGAGAAGAAATCAGTACCTCTCTCTCCACTTGCCCTCCTCAGGAAGCTGTAGAGAGCAATGAGATCACCCTCAGACATCTTTTCTCCAAACTAAGCAGGCCTGAATTCCTCATACACTCCTTATAGGACATCCCTTCAAGCCCTTTCACCAGCTTTGTTGGACTCACTCAAGGACCCTCAGATCCTTCCTGACTCATGGTGCCCAGAACTGCACACAGTGCTCCAGGTGAGGCCACACCAACACCGAACACATCAGGATAATTACCTTTTGCCTGGCTGGTCATGTGGTGGTTGATGTGCCCCAGGTTGGGGTTTGCCTTCTGGGCTGCCAGGGCAATGCTGACTCCCACTGAGCCTCCTGCTGGCCACACCCCCAGATCACTTTTCACAGGGCTGGTCTCCTTGTGCCCTCATTATTCCATTCTACGTGCAGAATCCAACAAAGAATAGGATTACTTCTTACATTTGTAAGAACAAAATATTATATTTCACTGTGTGTCAAATTTTTGTGTTAAAAGTGTCTTAACCTCATTTTTGATCTTTCCTGTCCATTTATATTATTGTTAACTGGTGAAAATGTTTTTTTCAAGGAAAAAAAGAAAGAGGTACACTTTATGTCCTAGAAATGTTTTTTCTAGTGATGGGTAAATTAAATATGAAAGTCAAGAAGGCACTTTCAGATGATTTCCAGCCACTCCTCTCCCAGTTTATACTTGTGTCTGGCATTACTCTTCACCAGGTTCAGAATCCAGCATTTGTTGTTAAAGTTCATGCCATTGATGATGCACAGGAGCTGTTCAGCAATAACTAAAACATAGGCGTTACTAACACTGTGTTCATAAAAAATCCAAACCATAGCAACCTTGCAGCTGTACTTGTCCCTTGAAAGAACACCTCTCAGCTTGATATCATCAACAAATTTGCATCCAGATTGTTGATAGATATACTGAACAGAACTACCCTTAGAACTGAGCCCTGAGGAGCACTGCTGGTGGCCAGTTGTAGTGCCATTCATCAAAACACTTTGAGCCCTGCCCTTCAGCCAGTTCTTCACCAAGCATGCTGTGTATCTGCTCATATCACAGTTGAACAGCTTGTCCAGAAGGATTCTGTGAGGGATAGCATCAAAGATCTGACTAAAATCCAGAAAAACTTCATCCATTACCTTCTGCTCATCCACTAGCCAAGTGGTCTTATTGCAGAAGGATATGAAATTAGTTATACAGGAATTTCCCTTCATGAATTTGTGTTGAGTGTGCCTGATAAGTGCATTGCCCTTTAAATGCCTTTCCAGTTACTGAGGTTAGGCTAACAGGTCTGTGGTTTCTATATTGCACTTCTCTATCACAGAGCAGTAAATTCACAACTCAGGAGAAAGGGGGATTTGTTTTACCTTGCTCTTGACAGACATTAGCAGAATTTAGACAGCAACAAGGACTGTTTTTCATGATTAGAACCAGGATCAACTCTTCATCAGGAGATATGTACCTACTGAAAATCTTTGCAGTTCTGTATATTGCACACCTAGTTCCAGATTCTTCTTCAAGATTTTCTCTGGATTTTGTATGGATACACGATCAAGGACCATTCTTATTGATTGTATCTAGTGATTATACCTACACTGTCTTGCTTCAGGAAGTAGTCTAGTATTTCACACTTTCTCAGATTCATCTTTGTGCTTCCTTAACACCTAGGTAAGGGCAGAGCATCTGGCTTCCACTTTTCACTGAACACCAAGCAAGACTCAGATTACCTAGAGATCAGGTTTTTTTGGTAAGATCTAAGCAATTGTCTGTGACCAAATGTATAGACTTGTATCATTGCCAGGAGGCTATGTGAGATACAGACTAAGGTCAGGCCAGGTCAGTTTATGCTGCAGGTAAGGGTAAGGATGAAATCTTCACTATGATGTTACAAAGGACTTTTTTCAATGACAATGAAAAAAGCTCTGGGCATATACTGCTTGTATGCATTGGAGCTCAAGCTTGTCTCACTTCTTATGTGGTATTTTGTGATGTTTTATGATCTTATGGCTGTTTTCAAATATTGAGGTGAAGATTTTATCTAATTTTCTAACATATCTACTTGCAAATATTTCAAAAATACCTAAAGTGAGATACAGAAGAACTGTTAATAAAGAGGACATCTTCCATGCAGGTTTTGTTTGTGAGAAAGGGCACAATTTTTCTCTATTTTAAGACTTTCTATCTATCTATCTATCTATCTATCTATCTATCTATCTAATCTATTAAATATCTACTTTACTTGAAGTGCCTGTTTCTCATGGCTAACTACAAACTGACAGCAGGGTAACTAGTCCAGATGTAGACAGATATCTACACTAGAGACATTTCTCTATATTTTTTTCTGTAAATAATTCAAAGGAAATCACATAAGAGAAAGTAATATTGTGATATTTTTCACTGTTTGAACTTCATGCTGCTTTTTTAGTCCGTTCTGGGAATTTTTACCAACTTTGGCAGGAATTTGTTGAAGGCCAGCAAAAGAACAGCTAAGTTAAGCTTGCAGAAGAGATACACCAAAATACCAAAAAGATGGAACTACTCCATTGATTGCCACAAAACAATGTTTTGGGTTTTTTTTCTTTTAAGTAGTAGTTCTTCTGGGTTTGGAGTTTTTTTAAGTTGGCTTTCCAAACACAGAGAATAACTGAACTAACCCTAAATTTGAGAAAATGTAGTTTTTATTTATGGAATATTGAAGGTTAAATATATGTAATCTGTAGTATGAATTTTCAAAAATTAAGAGAGTCCAGTATGAGAGAACTCATGCTCAATGATCTCTTCTGTGTTCTCACTATCCTATAACAACTTTGACCTTCACTGATTAGCTGCTTAAGAAAACCTGAATTCTTAAAAAAGCACTTCTGAGGAGAGTTATTCATAACTTACAGATCATATGAAGGGTTTATGGTTTGTGACTGTTATATTTAAGATTGCTAGATACATGTGGACAGAGCTATTAACAGTATTCATATTGATCTCTGCAGTACTGGCTGTGTTTTGTGCATGTGCTGAAGACATGAAGGAATAAAAATTCCCCAATGAAAAAGTTTACAGTCTGTCTTGACAGCATAAACAAGAAGTGAAAAATGCTGAACAACTAAACCCAGAAAAAACAAGGAAGATATGCATGAGTACCACTACCTCCAAAAATCTCTCACTTGCTTTTGATGCCTCAGTTTTAGAATTCAGAATTATTTACTCATAAGTTGGTAAGACTCAGTTTACTTGTGTAGCTCATTATTTGCAGTTATTTACAGTAACCACTTGTCGCACTTGGACATGAAAAGAACCACGTAGACTCAGCTCTGTCAGGACAGGATGCCAAGGGCCCAGAAAGGACCCGCACTCATTTAATTATACATTCTTAGAAACCACCATGGATTGGAGGGTGAGGCTACCACCCCTCAATCACACTGGTCAAAGGAAAAATCTATCAAATGTCTCCGCTCTAGGAGAAAGAATGAAAACGAAAGTGAACGGTTAGCAAAACATGGCTATGTTTACAGAAAGTGCGTGAGAACTCCATTTACAGCATTAAAAACATTGAAGAACTGCAAAACTCAGGGCGACAACCACTAGCAATCGTTTACACACCATTTAATTATGGAGCCACTTTTGCAAAATGGGTTCTATTTTCATCAGTATTATTATATTAAATGCTGGCATGAGTAAGTAAGTTTCTGTTAGAGGAGAAATCCAATTTATAACCAACACGACTCCACTTGGGTCATGACCTCTAGTAAAGAACTACCAGCTCAAGATAAGACTTCACAGAGCAGCTCCAGGCACTGAAGAGATATATGGATTAAAGACCTGTACATCAAACAGACATCTCCAGAAATACTCTGTCTTTAGTAATCTGATCATTTAAACCAAGAAATCCCCCTGTGCTCAGAAGGGAAAGAGATACATTTCTCTAAAAAATGAAACTCATTGTATCATCTTTGTGCAAAATGAAGATCCAAGTCCTATTACTAATGACTGCAGCACTCTCTCACAATCAACAGCAAGTCTCTCAAATCATTAATGTGATGAGTTCAAAGTGCCAGAAACTAATAATTTGTGTACTTTCATCACTAAGTGAACTCATCTTTCTTGTCTAGCTCTTCCAGTGTCAGAGAGATCCTAGATATAATGCACCATATCAATGATAACTTCTCAATTAACAGTGTAATTGCACTTGGCATTCAAGTTCCTTCTGCGCCGGGCAGTGAACAAAGTGAGAAAGGAGACAGCTTGTCTCCAGCACCATAAGATAGGATTCAATCCTCTTTAAATTTCTACAGTGTAGGTGGCAGTGTATGAGATGGATGTCTAGGCTTCCAAGAAATGCAGAAGAGAGTGAATAAAAAATAGTTAATCACTCTCCTGTTAATGTAATCTGGAGAGTAATTTATCTCTCCATAATTAGGTAGGCAGGTATAGAGTCAGTTGCATGAACATGGTATGAGATGTTCTACCATATTTAAGATTTCTCAGGGATGTTGAACTAAATGAGGTTGGACTAGGTGATCTACAGAGGTTCCTTCCAACCCTAACAATTCTGTGAATCTGTGATTATGTGTTACTCCATCACAATGTTGAAAAACATGGTATTGGATCTACAGAAGACTTGTCCTCTTCTGACCTAACAGCTGAAGGAAAAGTGGGACATGGAAGAATATATCTGCCTTTTCAGTGTAAAAATAAAAATATAATCTAAACCAGTGCTTTAATAGATAAGAAAATAATGAGAAGTAAGTGTTATTAATTGATTTTTTTTCATATATCTGTTGGCATACTTGAGAAAAAATGGGGGGGGGGCGAGAAAGACGTCGAAGAATTTGAAGAAAGTAATTTAATTTTCCTTAAAAAGTTCAGATGAGCTTGTTGCACAAAAAGACTTTGAGCACAACTTGGGGCATGAAGGTGGTCATTAGCCACAGTATGCTAGCAAATCTTGAGGAATTTGTGTAAATATATAAATCCTCAGGGTTTTTTAAAGCCAGAGAAAAAGAAATGGTCTTCACTTTTAATTTGGAATTTAGATTCTTCTGAGAAGGCTTCAATATCCCATCCATCCATTTCAAATAATCAACAGCTGATTCACTTCAGTAGTCTGATTAGAGCTACAGATACTGTGAACTACTAATCCAGGTCTTGGCTATAGGTACTTAAAAAAACATGAAACTTTTTTCCTTTTGCTTTGGCATAATCCCCTGAATTAAAGTATTTCTGTTCATTCATTTCTTGAGGCATTGTCCATAGGAACAAGCCATTTTGAGGGGTATCAAGTCATGCGAAGAACAATTAAAAAAGGATTTGATGCAAGTAAAACCAAAGAAATCCTAGATCTACAGCAAAGAATGTTTTGACAAAAAGATTAAGGAAGAGAGGAAGGGTTTGAGGAATATTACCTATTAGCAACACTAACTTAACCCTGTGTGTACTTCATGTGTTAGGCATACATTTTAAGGGGAGGGTAAAGTAAAGCCCATTTAAACTGATTATTTCTTTCATTACACATATCTATTGATTTCAAAATACTGATAAAAGAAAAAATGGTGCATTGAAGAGATTTGTGGACAATTTACAAATTCTCTGTAAAATATTGTTCTGATCTGTTGTACTGCTTCTCCCTCACAAAAGCTGTCTAGTAACCTAACATGCTTCTTTCTTGTACATCTTGTTTTGATTGAGGTATGACACATTTTTACCACATCACATGAAATTATTCATATATTTAATTATTCTTGTTCATATAAAGCAATTTCATTCATGTCAGTACACCAGTTCTCTCTTGCTGTTATTTTGGTGGGGTTTTTTTTCAACCGTCATCAAAAGATCAATCTGTTTGCCACACCGTGGGCAAATGCAATCCATTTAAGAAATAATTTTCAGTCGAAAATATCAAAGAAAAATTATAGAGCATTTTGGGCTTAAAAGTTTATTTATGAACCTACAGTAATTCTATAACTTCAGGCAAGAAATAGCTACTGTTAAGTCCTTGACGCATAAAGTGTTTCAAATTGCACCCTGAATTTCATACCTTTGGGACATAAATTTGTCTAGGCCACATTTTAACAGCAATGCAAAAGCAGTGGTTCTCTAAGGGAAAAGATTCAGGTTTATCAGGGACACACTGACGAGATGAAGGAGTACTGGGGGAGGTGGAACATGACAGCTCTCAACCGTCCTTACAGCTTCTCAGCTTGTGGAGCCAAATTATGCCTGTTCACAACTTGAAGCTCTACTTTGTTTCCTGCAGCAGACAGCCCAAAGGGACTAATCTGGCAGCCAGAAAAAGAGCTGTCCGATACTCAGGGAGTGTGGAGCAGATGTGACGCAGAACAGTATTTCCCAGATCCATAACCTGGGAGGAACCTGCATGTAAAGGGAATCAAAGCCTGGTTGTTTGAACCCATTGAGTCCACTTTGCAGTTCCATTAACTTTAAAGGAAAAGATGAGGGTTTACCTTAGTATATCGGAGAAATAAATCTTACAGTTCTGGTTTATTAACTTTGGACCTCTTTGGGGATAAATCATAGAAATTTGGAAGGAAAAACTATATGGTCTGACGCCTGATCTTAAGCTCTTTTTTAACTTTTAAAATAAATTCTCATAGCTAATTTTTAAATTAAATTTAGATTATGAAGAAAATTTTCACAGTTAAGGGAAAAAAAATCCCCAAAAACCCAAGGCCAAACTGAAAAAAGCAAAATATAGTAGTCTAATTCTAATTTATACTACACAGTTTCATTCTACTCTACTACCGCAGAGAGGTTTGGAAATACTTGCAAAAGTAATTTATGCTGACTTTAAAGCCCATTTATGCTGCCAGAACAATGATAACTGAGTCACTGAGCTTCTGAGAGTCACAGCAGTCAACATTCATCAAAAAATTCTAAGTATGCACTTATTGCAAATGTCTAGAAACATTATTTATCATGAACACATAAAAAATTACAGTCAGCAAACCAGGAAGGAAAAGCTGTCATGTGAGCCAGGCATCCAATTACAGAGGATTTTGCTCTGGAATTTCCAAATTGTAAAGCTTTAATTAACTTTGCTGGGAGCAGAAATAGACTTCTGCAGAATGGTCTTAACCTTCCCTTTAAGAGAATACAACCAGTTGGAATTAACTTTGCACGATCTGTAGATTGCAAATTTTTTGGACAAAATTTCAATGCTTATTTAAAAATGCAAATGTTGAAGCAAATAAAATTCAGAATAGGTGAGCAATCAAATCTATGTTGATTTAAACTATTGTTATTCATTATAAATGGCTATATCAGCTCTTCAAAAGAGTTATTTCAGAAGGAGACATAATTAAAATCCTTACGACTAGCAGCAAAAGTTGACATATTTCTCTTATCCAAACTTTTGATGTACATCTATTTTGCAAAAGTAAAAAAGAGCTAAGTAATTCTTTTGATAACATTTATGAAAAAAAAAATAAAATTCTAAAATTACAAGATTCCAATATTTTACAAACAATGATATCTTTTTCAGAGATATTCACCTTGAATTTATCCCTTTCTCTCACCTAATTTATTCTCTATTCAAAAAGATCAAAAACGTTCATTTTTAAAGACATTTCTAGTGGGAAAAATATATTAAGTCTCATATAATGCAGCTGGAAAATTGAAAAGTATTAATTTTATAAATGTCATTCTGCAGTAGACTACTTGTTGAAATTGGGAACACTTTGTAAAAAGCCATCCACATTTAAGAGGCAAAGATTCATCATGTAATGATTAAATCCCTGATAGTCATTAAAATTAAGGAGCCTGCTGAAGAGCAGCTTCAGATAAAGACTTGCAGAGAATAAAGTAAAGATTATCACAGACAGACAAACACATGGTACATGTGACATTAGTTCCAAAGAACTTACCCCTTTATTCTGCAAGCTAATTCCAGGCATAGTTGGCTAATGAGCAATAGCTCATGACATCACTGAGACAGAGGTTTTTCTTCTTTGCTTGTCTTCACCTTCTTTAATATTAATGCCAATTCACAGTGCTAGAAAACTTTCAACTCACACACTGCAAGTTGAAACTTAGAATATAATCCCACAATTTAATTTAAATGCCCACATTACGTCTAGTGTTAGCCTTTTGTCTTGGTGATGCTGGGACATCCCAGGCTGTTTCTAAAACTGTGGTAAACAATCTGGACTGCATATGTGAAATAGAGTAAGTTCTCCTGTGTTGTTTGATGGGTTTTTTTCCCCTATCCTATTTACTAGACATAGCAAGAGCCTCTTCCTTCTGCTGATTCCTTCCCTCTGGAAGAAATACGACACATGGGCCGTTTATTAAAGAACACCAGAGTACACTTTCTAGAAGCACATATCTCAGTGTCACAGAAACCAATTTTTATATGCCTTCACAAATTCTGCATTCCTTCCAGACCATCTGCTTTACAGATAATAGAAACAGCTGACACATATTGAACAAAGTGTCATTCAGGTTTAAGGGAAAAGAGATTTCCTGGATTAATGATTAACAAATGATGGCATTAACTGGTTGATAAATCTTTCAGAACCTCCTTATATATATAACATGATGAGGAAAAGGCTTCTCCCTGTCTGATTTCAGACTGCCTTGCTGGAGAATTTCTTTAAAGAAGTGGAATTGAGAAGATAAGGGTCAAAGATTACAGAGTTCAAACATCAATAGGTGTGCAGGAACAGACTAAGAAAGAAGACATTTCTATGCTATATTAAATCTCAAAATCAAAGTTTTGCATATCAAGATGTGCACCATTCATTTCTCAGTCATCTGTACGTAAAACACACATGAAAGTCAGGGAACTGGATTTTCAGTTCTTTAGTCTCTCAATTCAAACACATTGTGCACAGCTAACGTTTCTCCTAGGCAAAAGATTGGAAGCAAAAATCAATGTGTAAAAAGTGGTCATTGAAAATGTGATATATTAAATACGTGCTAGGTTTTATCAGTGTGAACCTCAGAAGTTGCTTCAAGCCTGTATGTAGGTAGAACCCTTTACTGTAATCAGTTTTCTGCAAAGAAAATTGTAGCTGACCTGAAAGGCAGCGGTACCTTCACATATAAAAACTGAAAATGCCGTCTCTCTCTTAAGTTATACTGGTGGTTAATGTTATCAGTGCTTTTTCAGTAATAAAATTTTTCATTTTTTTATTTTCTCGATTGCTTTCTTACTCTTACTACAACTATTTATACACTATTCTAAAAGCATATCAAGAAAATGCACTGATAAACATACATATACTGCTAAAATACCCTTTTGTATATTAATTTGGTTCTGCTTTAAGATAATTTAGTCAACTAAGTGGAAAAGGGGCAGTGGTGCAGTGCAGGGTGAGAGTGGAGGGAGTTGAAATATGCCTGAAAATAACTGCTTAGCCATAGAATAAAGCAGTATATAAAACACTGGGCCTCTTCTCTGCTTGAGTGACTTCTGGCCAGTGGATAGAAGCAAGGCCTAATTTAACACCAGTGTGTATCACATGGGACAGTAGGTAAAATCATAGGTAGTCTTTGGCATACGCGACACAACATTAACAGTCTCCGCAGTTGAGGAGAATTTCTTTTCAGAATCCTGCCTATGTCTGTGAATTCATTATTTTAGTGCTGTGTCCTGTCCTGACACCTGCCCTGCGTGCTGCATTTGATCAACAGTTCAATAAAATTTTTGAACTATCATCAACTCTCACCTGAAAGTTTAGTCATGTGAATAAGTATATGCCACTCTGTTGTACCTACATTCATTCTTCAGCGATTTCTCTAGTTACACTTTTAAGCATGGAGAATACAAATATTTCCTTTAAATTCTCTTTAAGATAGTTATATATCATGTTCTGTATTCTCTGTGCAATGAGGGTCAAAATAAATCCATTAGGCAACATATTGGATGCAGTCTTATATTAATAGAAAAAGTTGAAATTACCACTAGGGAGACATAGAAGAATTCTTTATCCAGTCCTTCTGGCTATCTTTAGTTAAACACAATTTCTCTAAAAAATAAAAAGATGACAAATGAAAGATAACAAAAAGTTTGAATGGAGTGAGTGAAAAAAAACCAAGATAGAAATGGGGTGAATAGGATGTAACACTGCAGTGGAAATAAACTTCTTAATTATACATTGAAAACTCTTCCCATTTCCACCATGACCAAAATATCTCAGATCAACCAATAAGGACTGAGGCATGGTTAAATATTAGATTTCTAAAAGTAATATTACCTTTGGAAAATTACAAATTGTGGTAAAGTTAAATTGACACATTTGTATTTTATTGGAAGATTTAGTCATTCTTACATTAAAAATTGATCTCAGGTGTATCTATTGCTTTTTGTCTTTTTCTGACAAAAATGAGTTCTCTTGGGGTTTTATTCTATCTTTCTTCTAAAAATTCTACACATGCCCAGCTACTACAGGGCACCTAAAGCAATTCTGGTTTGCAGTCAGTGCCTGGTAAGTGGAAAGGAATTATCTCAAGTGCAAGACAAAATGTAACTAAAAATCTGCTGAACTATATTTTAAAAGTACTTTTTGAAAATTGAAATGTCAACCACTTACTGAAGAGATTTGAACAAAACCAGAAAAAAAAATCTTGAAAAGGTTTAACGTGAAAGTGGAAGACAGTGATTGTAAGAATGGAAAAGTAAGAAGAAAGTAGGTCTATTTGAGAAGCCCAAATATCTGAGGTCTTTACCATGAAAGAAAACTTAAATCAAAATGTAATATTTTAAAATTAAGATAAACCACTCTTTTCCAAGGAGGTGGTATTCGTTGCATAAAGCACTGGTTGCTACAACCGCATAAAAATAAACAAACCAACTCTCAGTCTAGAACATGACAACTGAAATCACCAGACGGTTGATTGCCTTCATTGTCAGGCAAAGATGCAAAAATATGCAATATTTATCACCATTGAAGCTCATGAAAATATTCCTAACTGACCTTGGCTTATGTCAGACATATTCCATACACTAGACAGGATAAAGATATGAGAAATTCAGATGTCAAATTAAAGAGCATAGAAAATAAATTCACAGTAAAAGGACTAGCAACAAGCAAACTTTTCTTACAGAAATTCATGCATGAATTAGGAATATTTTATTAAAAATAAAAGAAGAATTTTGATGCTTCAGTGGGTTGTATCCACCTCTAGCAGGATAGTGTTTCTACTCTTTGCTACAGAAACAATAACAAAAAACCTGATGTCTCAGTTTGAGACAACTTTAGAAAGAAAATGCTCTGGAATGAATGTCTCCTCCAAAGACAGGTTTTGGCACTCCCTCCCCCACCCATGCAAAAGGAATTTCTTGGATGAAAGTGAAAGAAACTATTTAACAAACAAAGTGCCAGCAGGGCACTGGAAAAATGAGTAATTGATAAATTATTAAACCTCCTCGATGCAGAGAAAGCTGGTGGATTTAGAGTTCTCTCTGTCGCTGGCTTGGCCCCTCCTGAGGTCCGAGGCTGGGATGTGGCATCCCCTTAGCCTCTCTGCTGGTCCACAGGGTCCGATGATCTGGTTCTCAGATCACAGCTGGGCCGAACAGTTCCAGAAGAGGAAGAAGAAGTTAGTGGAGGATCTTGGCATGCCAGTATGGGAAAATTCCTTGCCTCAGCTAGCAGGCTAGCTAAAAGCAGGAAGATGCTCCCTCAGCTCTGCAGTGGTAAGAATGCGGGGGAGTGTGTGTGAGTCCTTGAACTCAAACCGCGCTGAAGAATTCGCCCAGCTTCTCTCCCCCATCTCCTAGACCCAGCTTAAAGCTATGGGACTCATTTCTGGGCATTAGGCAGATGACAGGGAAATACAGTATTATCATAAAATCACCCCAAGACACTTTATACATAAATAAATACAGAATGCATTGTCATTTATAAATAAAATGATAAATCCAAATAAGAATATGAAAAAGGATCATTTTAGTCTAATGGCTGTCACTTGCCAAAAGTACAAACATAATACCGATTTAAAGAAAACCGAATGTACACCCACTGACTAGGAGAAAATATTCTCTGACAGACTTCCAGAAAATGAAAAACTTAAAAAGAAAAAGCAACTTCTAAGCTTCATAAAGTTTCACAGCCTAAAGAGGTGCTAAGTTTGAGCAGCACAATGTGGCTACAATATTTCCTAAAGCTAGTTTAAACTGAGTAGAATCTAAGAATCATGCTAGGATGGATATACTGCAGTGAAGCCCCTTCATGCACATTCAGATGTGCTTCCCAAAGCTCAGCATGGCACTTAAGTTATATTTAAATTTTAAAAAGGAATTGGACATGTCTTCTTTTCAGAACTGAACTGAAAAGTAATTCTGTAAAGGAAAGAGTGAATTGAAGTGAAGATAACTGCCTGTGCTGTATTGATGCCATTTCAGGAGGCTACTGAAAAGAAAGTGTTGTAAAAGAGTCTGAGAAGCAGTAACTGATTTTTAGAAGGGGAAACTGAAAAGGTGTGAGAACCCACAGCCTCAGAATACAGAAGACTATGAAAATATAATCAAGAAGGAAATTGGACAACTGCTGTAAAAGCCTTATAAAAATGGGACAAGCCACTATTCAGTTATTTTAATCCTGTCCAACATCAATGAATATCCTCAAAAAAACCTAAGCATCAATTTTAGCAACTCAACCTTGTTTTCACAGTTTATTTCTCAAGGTTTCATGGAAGCTGATGGATACAGTGCTTCAACTTCTGCTTGTGAAACAATTGCACTTCATAGAGCACAGGAGACATAAAACTGTAGGCAGAATAACAGAACACCAGTGCAAATACCTCTGCTACCTCATTATCCTCACTGGCTTTTTCTGCTCAAATTAGATTTCTTAATGAAGTCCAAAATCATTCTTTTCCATTTTCCATCTCATCTATCACTGTCTGCTCTTTCATCAAACCTTGAGGTTTTTCTCTGGCTTATGCTTGGGGCTTTGTTAGGATTTTTGTTTGTTTGTTTTTTCAGTTATTGCTGCAATTTGGTGGTTTTCTGCTTGTTTTTTTTTTCTTGTTTAATTTGTTTGTGTCTCTCTCTCTACTGCTTTAGAGGACATTTGAAAGGATATTTTCTTCACAGCTGTGATTGGCTTTGTTTTCTTAATCTTCTTCCCCATGTTGATATATTATTTAGTTACTTCATTATGAAAACCAGTTTTGAATAAAATGGTTTGCACTGGTGTGGTGGGTTAACAAAGCCACCCAATCTTAAAGAAAACAGGGAGGAAAAGAAACGTGAAAAAAATAATGGGTTAAGATGAATACAGTTTAAAAAAGGCCACATGTGACCCTTAAAAAGGACAAGTACCATGCACTAAAGTACAGGAAACAATAAGAAATTTTACTCTCCCTAATACCAGGAGGCAATACCCAGCCACATTCAGGAAAGTAAGGCCTCAGCATGCTTGATAGATGATTTGGAAGACAACTAGGAAAAAATAAAGGGACAATCTGCTCCTTTCTTATTGCTGAATGAATATTGCCGTCATATGCTATGAAATATCCCTTGGTTTCTTTGGGGTACCTATGTTCAAAGCATCCCACACAAATTCTTGGCCAGTCCAACACTACTGGGCTTTGCTGATGGGATTAGAGACACAGCTTTGATAATGTTTGAGCTCAGCTTTACCCGAAACATTGGTATGTTATGAATATCCTCCTAACTACAAATACAAATAGCAGCATGTTCCTAACATTAAACCTAAATATAACCCTAACCATAACCATAACCCTAACTCTAAACTTAACCCTGACTGTACACAAACCGTAACACTCAACCTAACCCTAAACCCTAACCCTACCATAACCCTAACTGTAGCAATAGGGAACAAAGCCGACAGACCCCCTTGTACGTCCAAAGAAGGTCGGTATATTGTCACAAATCATCCCCTCTTTATACCCTTAATTTCCACCGGACACAATTGAAACCAAACTGAAACTTGACAGAACTTAACCAAAGAAGGGCACTCACCAGCTGGCTCAGCTGTGGTGCTGCTGTCCATGCGTCCTATCACCCAGTCAGCTTCCCATTCATATGCTTTCCATGAGTTTCTCCAGACAATCACAATCTCACTTCCAGCTGTCACTCAGCCGACTCTCTCCTCCCTCGTAACTGCCTCTCACCCCTCAAGTGACTTCTAAGCATCCAGCCTGCAGCTGTGCCTTTCCCCCGGGGCCTTTAGGTGAGCATAAGCCATAACAACTTAAACAAATATAACCCCATATTCCACATCTCCCCCTTGTTTTGTTTAAGCAATGAAAACCTACGAAGAAAAACATAACCAACTCCCAAAACATTAGTAACAGTGACAAATATAATAACTGTAACAACTTTTCAAAAACTGTAACATATACCTATAACCTATAGCAACTGCATACACATGGGATCAGAACAGTGCGACAAAGTGTCGCACACACCTTGGTGGAACCCACTCCACATGGTGGCCTGTGGAGATGCAGGCATAACCCCTTCCCCATGTTAGTAAGTCCAGGGGTCCTTTACATTGCCAGGTTAGTAAGTCCTTCACCATTACTGGAGGTCTTAGACGAGCCTTTGTGTCAAAGGAATACTGTCTCCCACATACAGTCTGTCTGATCTCGTCTTGATTTAAAAACCTGAGGACATACAGGCCTTTAGCTAATCTGTTGTGAGGGCACCCCAGTTGCCCCTTCTTTTGCTTTTCAAGCATGGTCTTTAATGTTCAGTGGGCACGCTCGACAATAGCTTGCCCTATAGGAGAGAGCAGGGAATGCCTGTATTGTGTGAAACATCCCATTGCTGCAAGAAGTTGCGAACTCTTTCCGAGGTGTAGGCAGGTCCATTGTCTGTTTTGATGGTGTCAGGAAGGCCCAGAGTCACAAAACAGGTAAGCCAATGCCAGACAGCATCACGGGCCTTTTCTCCGGTGTGGGCAGTTGCCATTAGGAAACAAGAACAGGTGTCAACAGATACAGGAACATATTTCAAGCGACCAAAATCTGGGATATGGGTTATATCAGTTTGCCAAATGGAGTTAGCAGTTAAACCTCAGGGGTTAGTGCCTTCTGCTAAAAGAGTAGGAGCAACCCAACGACAGGAGGGACAAGACAGCAGGACGTCATGAGCTTGTGAAGAAGTTAATTGAAATTGCTTGCAAAGGGAGTGTGCATTCTGGTGGAAAAAGTCATGAGGTAACTAACTTGGCTTGTGCAAAAGTATTTGGTACCACACCTGTCATCACAGTGATGTCTTCATAGTTGTTACCTTCTGCAATAGGGCCAGGTCCAGCCCTGCACTGCCTGTGGTTGCAGGCAGGAGCTCACCTGCCAAATATTTTGCCTCGTATTTCTTTGATTCTGCAGAGTACATGGGCCCGCCCCCCACCAGAAGTTTCCCAGTTGTAAAGCTTTCCCTTTTTCAGTGTACCACGAATGGCAATCAGTAGCCCAATGCTTCCCTCTTCCGCATCAGGGACAATCTCTAGGTGGTATTTTTATCCCATCCCCTTGTCGAGGGCAGTCCCTTTTAAAATGATCAGTTGAACTGCAGTTAAAACAACCTCCTGCCTGGAATCCGGAAGTGCACAGCTAAAGCCGCAGCCAGAGAGTTAGTATGATGAGCGGCAGAAGTCACATTTTGGCATGCTCTAACCATATCTGCTATGTCACAAGTGTGCGGGTTACGAACAGCAAGTAATGCTTTTCTACAGTCTTCATTTGCGTTTCAGAAAGAAAGCTGGAGCAACAGAATAGCTCTGGCCTCATCGTTATCAACTTGTCGGGAGAGTGTGGCTTGCAATCTGTCCAGGAGCTGTACAAACAACTCCTGGACCCGGTAAAATCTTAGCAAAAGATATGTTAGCATTGATATCCATCCCCGGGAGTCACCGCAGGGCTTGCAGGGGTAGGTGGATGATGGATGGATGATATTGTATATGTCACGCAGATAGCCTGTCTGTGCTGTAGGGACTGCATACGGACCCTCTCTGGTTAGCTGCGCTACAACGATAGGTGGATTTCTGTCTCGCAGCACTTCCGCCTGCGTAGTACACAGCTCACGGTAATCAGTGAGGCAGACTGCAAACTGCGTCACTGTTAAGATCATTCTAATTATGCTTTTCCAGTCATTAGGTAAGAGGACGCACATGGTACTTATGGACTCTAGGTAACAGGACATGATAGGAGGACACGCCGCTTTCTTTTACTAGCGTCCTCAGTTCTTTAATTACTTTATAGTCTAGTTCCCTGTAGGCCGGGCGTTGGTTCGGCGCATATATAACTGGACAGGAAGTAATGACTGCCGGGTCGCCCTCCTCCATCGCGGCTTCCCTACACTTCCATCAGCACTGGGTTACAAGGTCATCATTCTGGGCAGGAAGTGAGTCCAACGCTTGCTCGTGGTCAGGGTGTTCCATGCCGAGGGGGCCAAGTGCGTAGGGATTTTTATCAGGGTAAAGCAATTCCATAGGGGATAGGTTAACCTCAGGGTAGCTTGATGCATTGGATATAGGTTGTGGTGGCACTGAGGGCTCAGGGGAATCAGCTTCTGAAGCTGCATAATGGCTAACGTCCATGTGACTTCCCTTAAAGGCCGCCATGATTGTTCCCCATGCAGCGAAGTGCCGGCAAGCTTCGACATTGCAAACCGGGTGACATCAAAATGTCTCTGCCCTACTGCTTGCCAGGCTTCTGATTGAAGGGGCCAATCAAAGGGAAAATATTTAGCGTGATTGGACACTCAGTCCAGCAGGGTGCTTAATTTTGCATCAGCAGTATTGGTAGTCTGCCTATGTAGGAGCCGCAGTAACAGCTCCAAGCTCCTTCTTTGTTCCACCTCCAAATCCCACCTCCACTATTCCTTCCACTACTTACTCACCCAATAGGTGAGGTGCGTGCACTTGAATTCCTTGAGTTCCTTCTCGAACTCCTCCCAGCTGACCAATTCTGAGCACAGTGGAAGTTGCTACCAAATCGGTACACACCCTTGATCGCTTTCATTGGTCCTGATTTGGGCGAGCCATTTGAAGAAATGGGGAACAAAGCCGACAGACCTTCTTGTACGTCCAAAGAAGGTCGGTATATTGTCACAAATCATCCCCTCTTTACATCCTTAATTACCACCGCACACAACTGAAACAAAACTCAAACTTGACAGAACCTAACAGAAGAAGGGCACACATCGGCTGGCTAAGCTGCGGTGCTGCAGTCCACACGACCTATCAACAATTCAGTTTCCCATTCATATGCTGCCAACGAATTTCTCAAGACAATCACAATCTCGCTTACTCCTGTAGATAATCTGACACCCTGCAAAATTGCAACGGCCCCTAACGACTCAAGAGACGTCTGAGCACAGAGCCTACAACAGCGCATTACCCCCAGGGCCTTTGGGTGAGCATAAGCCATAACAACTTTAAAAAATATAACTTAATATTCAAAACTCTAACCCCAACCATAACCCAAACCTAACACTAAACCTAATCCTAACCCTTATCCTAACACTAACCCTAATCCTAACCAAATCCTAACCCTAACCCTAACCCTGACCCTACTCCTAAACCTAAAGGACCCCCAACCTTCCCCCACTCCTGGTCTGTTCCCAGGATGGCAGTGACTGTAAGAAAGGGGCACCCCGCAATGGGACTTTTCTGGGTCAGCTCTAGACAGAAATGTGAATGGTAAACTGTCTGGCACTGTGCTTTGGGCCTCGAAGCTGCCAAAGATGGGCCTTGCAGGGAGCTGTGGGGTGGCACGGCCCTGGCTGTTTCCCATGCACTGAAGGTGCACAGCCACCCTAGAGTGATGTTGGCTTTTTTTTCCCCTTGATTCACAGTGGCCTATGTGCCATTACACATGATGGAACCTAGCTTTCCTTACCATGAAGGTGATTTCCAAGCTTGTGTAAAAATATTTTTAATTTCTATTTTGTCTGTTCTTCTGTTCAGATTTCTCTGCCCTTCTAATTCTCCTTCTGCTTCATAGGGACACATCTATAATATCCCTGAGTGATATTTTCACATTTCCAAAATAGTAGCTGCAGGACCTGTTCAGGCTTGTCCTTCCAGGCATTTACTAAGAGTATTCATGAAAAAGTTCACAGATTTTCAATATATTTCCAAACTTGACAAAGGTTATAAAATGTATTTATTTTTTCAGCACTAAGCTTTTGATTTTAGAGTGTAAAAAGATCACTGTTCTAATAGACTGTTAAAAAAACCCCAACCAACCAAAAAAACCAAAAACTTAGAGTAAGCACACCTATATTAACAGAAAAGGCCTCTTCCTAATATATTTGATTCCATTTTAAGAACTAGCTTAAGCTAATGCTCTACTAGTTTATATACAGAAGCAATCTCTTTAAGTAGGGGCAAAACTGGGCATTCATATCCATTTCCTTGTTAAAGAAACATTTTAAAAGACATACAGTATCGATCACTTTAACATAATTACCAATACTTGCCTGCTAATTTAACAATTTACCCATTTCTCATGATATATTTAAGCATATTTCTATCTCAAGTTTTTTTGCCTTCTGCTGCCTTTCCACCAAGAACTCTATCATGTACATTTATACCCACGGAGGGAATACAAATTATCATAGCTCTATTGTCTGCTAGTAAAACTAATGTCAGCACCAACTATATAAACTTCAGCTTGTGAAAAGCAATTTATATCGACCCTAGTTCTAAAAGAATCATTAAAAAAAAAAGATAAAAAAATTGATTTGTTGCTAAGTGTTAAAAAAAAGAAAAGAGAGGGAAAATATTAGGCTTTTTAGAAAAAAAATAGTAAGATAAACTAACCTTTCTACGAATTATGGAAAAACAGGTATCAGTCTGCTGCCAAGTTTTGAAATCTAATTTAAAGTGTGATATTTGCATGTTCCTAAACTTAGAGGGAAGTTGTGGTTGTAAGTGTGCAGACGACAAGACCGCTGCTCTCTCTCTGGCAAAAATATTTGCAAAGAGCTAAATCTAACAACTTACTAAAGCATGAATCATTGCTGAGCACAGGGAACAAATCTGTGGCAGTATGCAATGCTGAGTTTGGCATAAAGCAAAAAGAAATAGCCTGGGTGGATTTTCCTGCCCAAGACAGTGAGCCGGAGGGCGGGGCTGAAGCAGACTAAAGCCACATCTATCAAGCTGTCAGCCCCGTTTCACACACACCTCCTTCTAGAAAGTTCCCAGGTTCCTGTATCCCCATTGGGTTTTACCTCCATGCTTATTCATATGCCTTGTTAAATATGTAATTTCTCTCTAGAACATTCCCTACGGTTATTCTCCCCATTGGATGGTTTGAATTGTACCCTCCCCTGTTCTGAGCCGATTGGTTTCATGTTACCCCTTATCAGTATGTGATTGGTTTGCCCCTTCTTTCCTCCCCCTTTTCACTCTTGTATAAAATCCCCGTCACCCTTGCACCGTTGCTCCATTTCGCACCCCCTTTGGGCTTTCTGTTCCTCCCTGCATCCCGGTGTATAGGAATAAAGGCTCGGATTTGCTGCTATCTGGAGTCCCTCCACTCTCTTGCCTTCACCCAGCTGCACCTTACATCGTGATCAAGGACTGCTCTTTTAAGAGCAGGACAACTTAGGCGCTCTTGTTCAGTTTTTGCCGCCCCTTGGCATCCGGGCTACCAAGAGGTCACTGCGGGACAAATCTTAAATAATTTAACAATTTCTTTTAATAACATTATGAACATTATTAAATCCAATGAAGAACAGTTTATTTGAAGCCTCTTGTACTAGATCCTGGCTGTACCAGTTTGCTCTGATGAAACCTTTTTCGGACTAATGCAAACATTATCCTGCAGGCAGGTATAATATTTTTGCCTGTACACAGAAATGCAAACAAAGAAGCAGAATACTACTGGCAAAAAATCAGCCATCCCGCTGAGAATTCTCTGAATTTCAGGTGCTATTTTAAAGAAACAAAACTGCTTGAAAGCATGAGTTTAATTGAACTTTTTAATTTTGTTAGAAAAGGATCAGAAATACTGTATTACACCACTTGTGTGCTCTGCACTGATTCATAATATCTCATGTGAGTGATTAATGTGGACTTTCTTTTTCTTAAAACTTGTAGTTCTTCCATTCTCTCCCTTTCCCTGTTCTCAAAGCTGTTAAGTGTTGTGCTTTCATAATGGCTCTTTGCATCATTGTTTCTGGTAGTTGTCAATGCTGCGCTCTGAAATCTTACAATGGTTTTTTAGAGAACATCAAATAAATCTTTCTACATAAAAACCTGGGAACCAGTTTTTATAGAAAATTAATGTCTTGCTATTTAAAATATCCTCGAAAATAAGGGGGTCCTGGAAACTGTAAGCTTTGAAAGCCCCAAATATCAGCTTGAACTACGTATCTAGAGAAAATAGGATATTACTTTCCAGTTTCTGCAGGGATATTCACTGGAGAGAAAACAAATAATAGTTTTGCCAAAATGCCTCCCAGCACCATTTTTAATCATAGGAACTCTCATTAAATTACAGTTAAGAGTAAGAAAGAGAAGATTAGTAGTTCAAAATACAGAAGGGGTTTTTTTGGCACTTAAAAAGGCTTTGCAATTAGAATTTTGAGAATATTGGTTCATAGTAACTGTTATAAATCAGATACCTGAAAGGGTATTCCCAAGATGAACTATTAACTGCACTGTTTTCTTTTATTCACAAATCAGTCTAATTCTATGAACCAATGAAACTGCTATTAAAAATTATGATTAGATGTTTTTTCTTGTAGAATAATATTGAACAGATGACTATGATGTGATGTAGCCTGGCTGTAGATGTAGCATAGTGTTCTTAAAACTAGCTTTCTTTTGCATTAACAAAAATTTCGGGATGATTCATTTGGATATTTTAACTATTTTCTTTTCTCCAGAAAATATTGTGCATCTGCACAGCTGTAGATTAGTAAATGAGATGGAGAGGGCTGTTTCATTTGTGTTGTGTCCTGGAGAGTTCTGTCATTCAGTGCTAACAAGCATCCTCACAGTCTTCCAGAAAATTAGTGCATGATAAGTTGTACATTGTCATCTTGACAGTTGAATGTATTTAGGGTTTAATATTTTCCAATATATTTCCTATCAATCATATTTCACAAAAACAAACAAACAAACAACATTACAAAGAGTGATTGTTTAATTTACTTACATGTGTCCAACATTTTCAGAATACAGACACATAAAATAAGAAGTTTTATGGTCTCTCTGCTAGTTTTCTTTTACCAGTGCTACACTGTGAGGGTCATAATTTCATTTGTACTTCCAAATAAGATATTCTCCCCAGTAAAACAGCAGGTGTCTAAAGGGATTTGGATCCTCATTTTCAGATCATGTAAACAGTGTAGCTGGGCTGAAGTGTGTCTCAATTCTGGTCTATGTTCTTGACTTCTTTTGTTTAAAAAAAAATGGATCTATGCAAAGGGATCAAGATTTTAAATAATTTATACATTTCACTGCTGAGCAGTTCCTTCTGTGGATAAAATATAGCCAGAACTAAAGGTTCCTCCAGACCAAAGGTTAAGACCTTGGACTAGAATCGGAGACCTTAAAATCATTTCAGCTCTAAGCTTTAAATTATAATTCAGACTAACTTTTTGATCACCTTCTGCATTTATATATACATCCATACCAAAGGTCTTTGGATCTGTCTGGAACAAACAGGAATGAAGAACAAAGCTTCTGCTCAGATTTGTTCACAAACTGTTTTGTCAGTGCCTGTCTGTTATTTCTACCTTTTGGTCATGTAGGTTTTCCAGGTGTGTTTGCTGAAGGAATGGAAAAATGATGTCTCCTGTGTCCTGCTGAATGTTTTAGAGGAGAGCTTTATGGGTGGTGGTGATCCCAACCCTTTGCTGCATACCTGTGAGAGAGTGGGACTTTCTATTCAAGGTATGAAACATTAAAAGTGTGAAATGATGGCCAAGCATCAGCTGTGTAAATGAGGATGAAGGTACATGCATACTTCAAAAACTCCTTTGAAATGTATCAAAAGGCTATTCTGGAAGCTTTGTGGCAGCAGTAAGTCTGTTTTCAAATCTGCTTCCAATACCTTCTGGTCCCATATATTCACACTTGTCTATGCTTGGAAAAACCTGTGATTGTTAGTGCTTTCATCATTTGGTCCAACAGATCCAGGTTTTTCTATTTTTAAAAAAAATAATTTATATATTTAATGGTTTCATTTTTTTTTCCCATTTTCTTTTCTCCTGGATAAACTCATTCTTTTAGCTAAAGAAAAAAAACAAAACCCCAAACACCCCCCCTCAAATGAATCAATTTACTCTAAATAAAATGTGTTTTTATAAAATTTAATGCATAATTGTTATTGATAAAAATTCTGAAATGCAAAATTCTGAAAAATTTTAAAATAACATTTGGTTTGGCTTAATTTTTTTTTGATTATGCCTTGCATCCACTGTGTAATCAACAAAGGTGGCACTGCCTATCGTAACTGATGGAGGACATTGATAAAAAATAGTTATCAAAATTGCCTCCTACAGTCCCAAAAGATAATTTTAATACCTATGAAAAACTAAGTCACATAAAAAACTACCTATAGAGCAAAGACAACATGATCCAAACTAAAAATAAAAATAATAAACATCCAATTCTAATGTTAAAAATTATTACATACAACTACTTTCAGAAAGTGCAAGACAAAAAGAGCTGGTTTACATATGTTCTTAAAATAGTTAGTATTTAGTATTCATGGTATATGATTTAAAGTTTTCATTGCTTTATGTTCTGTGTCTTATTTGGAGTTTTTTATATTTTATGTTATCTATATTTCACACATCATAACAACGTTTTCAATAGGTTCATAATATGGGTCAGAGAAGGAGCAAAATACCACTATCTTACTTTTGTAACTTACACAACAGAAATGGTGCATATACATTTATATATTTTTTACAATGCTCTGAAACAATATACAACTACAATCACTAAATATATTCTTGATCAAATAATATCTGTAACTGTGCAGCCTGTGATTTCAGGGGAAATTCAAAATGCTGAGAAATACATCCTCTTTAGTTATGGTAGTAAACTGAAACTATATTTTAGAAAAATGTATTACTTTAAAATGGAATTATGAGAAGAAAGAGACAGAGTTTTGATGTTTTAATTCTGTATTTAATTCTGTATTTTCAAGAAATAAGCACGTAACAGGAAAATAGTGTTTGTAAACTTTTGTCTGAAGAAAATCTCTTCATCTGATTCTATGGTATTTTCCAGGTTTTTTTTTCTTTTTTATTTTCTACTCTTTCTGAACATTTGTGTGCCTAGTTTCTAAGAATTGTTGTCAAAAGAGAACAAGCAGCAAGATGAGAAAAAATAGAAACAACATTGTTAATATGGAAACAAACAACATTGTTTTAGTATTCTGTCAAGGCATTAAGATGGCTTTTCTGAATTTTTTTATTGGTTTAGGAAGTTTTCTATCTTGGAGAAAAAGAAATGTTCTCTGAATTGCATGACATTCATACAAAACAAAGAGCAAATTATAAAAATGTATGTTTCATAAAGAATAGTTACTGCAGGAAGTTCTAATGCAATCTACAGAGGTTATGATGTTATTGCATGAGTTTGATCAATCTTCAGCAATCAAAGTAAGTAATATGTCAACTTACAAAGACAAGGATAGATTGAATGAGTAATTGTAATTATTATAAGTAGATTTTTATAGAATTCTCTCATTCATTATGCATTATTTTTAATAAAAATATAAATGCTCACCAAAAAGAAATGCCCAATATTAAAACTGAAGGCACTAGAGTCAGTAGATCGAAGATCTGTACTAACAGCTTCTCTTTGTTATTAGATTTACACTGGTCTGTGCCCCTGAAAGGACCATCAGAAACGTGCACTATCAGGTGCATGTGTTGTACCAGCCAACACACATCAATTGAATAAACTTGGACTGTAATAGCTGTGATGATTGCAACAACACCATCTGCGCTGTTTTTTTTTTTTTTCTGGAGACCTTCCTGATAAGAGTAGCAACAGTGTAACCTTATCTATTTGTCATCCAATTAAGGAATACATTAGCAAGTGCCAAAATTATTAAGGACTTAAATCTCAGGGATTTCAACTGTACTTTAACTTATTCCTAAGTGCTTTAAAGAAACTGCAGGGAAACAGCAAGAAAAATATATAGTATAAAAAGTATGTGTGTGCTAGATCTGAACAAACAGGTCTAGCATCACTCCAAATATTTTAAATACCAGTATAAATACCAATAAAATCCAATTGAGAGGAAACCCATGCAAGCATCTCAAACATGGGAGAAAAAACATACAAAAAAAAAGTGAGCAGAAGCTCTCATTCATTGCTAAGTTTCCAAATTATGGGAGACTGTTTTACTCATTCTGGTGTTCATGTAGGAGGTTTTGGTTCTGTTTTCAAAGAATATATTCTCTGGCATTTTTTGGATTATAGAAAACAAGATCTATGACTGAAGATCGTTACAGAATGCCTGCTACAATGGTATAAGGTTCTTAAATGTAAAATATACATGAAAGTGTAGAAAGTATCCCTTTATGTACAAAGCGTTGTTTAATAAAAAAATAAAATTAAATGAAAAAAAAAATAGCACAGAACTTGTTAAACAGATCAAATGTCCACCTCTTTCAGATTTTGTTGTGAAGATTCCTCCAAGGATTCTAGAAGAATGTCCGTACTAGACAAATATGGATTACTACTCTACAGTGAAAGACTTTAATGGAAATTTATGTTCTTTACATTTTACAGTAGATAGTTTGATTTTGTCCATGTTATATTTTATAAATTTTGTCCTTAAAGATCAAGTTTCACAATAAATCTCAAAGGTAATTTTGTATTTGATAAATCAAGAGGGTTTTGGTTGGTTGGCTGGAGTTTTTTGTTTGTTTGTTTGTTTGTTTACTTGAGCACTTCACTTATCTCGAAATACCCATCCAAAGATATTTGCCTTCTATCCTTAACTAACAGTGGTTATCCAAATACATATCCAAATTCTTTTCCCTGTTCTTCGTAAGCAATCTTTGCCTCTTCACTTGTTAGGGTGTGCAGGTTTGTCTCGGTTTGAAAGACAGGTGTCTGCTACGGAAGGCAGGAGCCTCCCTTGGAATGGAAGATGCAACCCCTTCCCCTCCAAATTATTATTATTTTGAAATTAAGGGGCTTTCAGGCAAAGATATGAGGGATAGGAATAACAGTTCTTTACTAACATATATATATATATAAAACAAAACAAACAAACAGCAGTAACTATGGCAGTAACAACAAACAGGAACAGAACTC
>VXBT01005767.1:0-75458 GCA_013400235.1 Oriolus oriolus | reverse complement strand
TGGAAGGAAAGCAGCAGAAGGCAGGAGCCTGCAGCTATGGCGAGTTCTCCCCCACAGCCTCCTTCCCCTCCGAGCGCCGAGAGAACAAGAGAGCAAGGGGTGGCACCCAACCCCCTTTTTTTCAGGTCAATTCTCGCGGCATCTCTGCCCCACACACGAGACACCCCCAGGCGAAAGAGGCCAGCCGGACCCCTCTCCCTGTGGCCAGATCTTTTGTTTCTTCCAAGTATCTTGCCCCCTCCCAAAACATGTATGGGGGAAAATTCCCAAAGAGAATAAAAAGAAAACAAAACAACAACAACAACAGCAACAAAAAAATTCTAAAACCCCAACAAGGTTACATCTCTTCCCCTTCAGGTTTCAATGTCAACATTTTCATCAGACTCTGATAATGATTTCATAGTGAAGAAGTTTTGTTTTGCGGCACCATAGAGGAAGACTCAGTCAAGTATAGATGTTGATGAAAGCCCCTTAAACTTTCTAATTGTGAAAACTGCCATGAGGACAAAGTTGGATAATTTCCACAATATAGATGAAACAAGGGAAATGTTGGGAAGGGGAAAGGGAGAAGCAGGTCAGAGATAACAATCATATCATTCCCCGCTGTAAAATCCCAAACCACCTGAACAACAATGGGGAGCAACCTGGCAACATTACCCACCTATTCTCTCTGACTCATGTCTCTACCATGATTCTGTACTATTCACCTATTTGATGACTTAATAATACCTTCAGGACTATATTCAGAACATTAAAATTTTTACCGTTTTGCACCACCACGAGTAGAAGAAAGTTCTTAGCTGAAATGCCATCTAGGTCTCTTGCTGACAATGAAGAGGTGATTTAGAATGAGAAATGTGGGTTCATATTTTAATTAATTTTTCCCAATACTCATCTCTACATCCACTGTCAGCTATTATTATATGATTCCAATTAAGCACTATCCTGTTAAATTTTTTTAGCAATACTTGGACAACTGTAGATTTGGTGTGTGTGTCTCTCTCACATTTGAGAAAAACAGATAAATAAGTCACAGTCTGCTGATCCCTAGAGAGGAAATTTGGGATGGTTTACTTCAATGCTAAAAGAAGATTCTCTCTTTTGGATTTGTCAGTGTATAGATAGTCAATTTGTAATTCTCAATGATGTTTTTCAGTAATAGTTAGCTATATAGCTTCTATTTACCTTATGAATATGCAAAACATGTGTCTGAGTTAACAATACTGCAAGGAAAAAAAATATTTTTTTGCTCTTTTTCCAGAGGGTGTCTACTGCAGCAATTTCACTGTTCTTCAATATGTATTAATTGACTCCTATGTAACTTTAGGATGAAGATGTGGAAAGCTGAACATGTCCCTAGATCTGATTTTTTTTTCTGCAAAAGTAGGCCAGCCCTTATATTAGGAAAAACATAGTTAAATTTGTCTGATTTGGAAACAGGTAGTGATTTTTATACTGTTGTTGAGTCAGTAAAAGTTCAAGTTTTAAGGCTTAAGATTGCATTTGAACCATAAAATCAGTAGTACATATAAACCCTGTATTCTCTTGATGATCTCCAATATTTTGGCTGGTGGTTTTCCAGCCACCTCCTGAATTATCAAATACTTTCAACAAGTTAGATCACACACAGTCCATGAAGAACTCAAAAGAAGAGCATGAACAATTAATTGATCATGAAATTTGCAATATAAGATGTCACCATGCCCACTAATATGGCCACAACGAGTTAATTGAGAATATATGGGATGATATAATGCTATTCTGTTAAGTGTTTCTACCATAATAAAAATCTCTGCTACTGCATAGGCACTTAGGCTTTATCAAAAACAGATAAGTAAAGGAGTTAAAATGAATCCTCTGGACATGTATTTGTAAGTGCTTACTGAAAATGCATTGCAACCTCCATCAGCTGTGTCTGCCAAACTCAATAAGCCAAACAATGTGGTATGGTCAATTTGTGCAAGAGACAGATGTTTTGTGGAGTATTTGTTATGCCTGCAGGGAGCTGAGTGACCACAGCTTCCAATCAGCAGTAGATGTAATAAAACATCCTAACATTGCTTTCCTCTGCAACAAGATTTAGCATGTTGCACACAATACTAGCAAGATTGCTAGGTTTTCTCTGAATTGTTCCAAAAATGTCTGTTGGAATTGAATGTAAGTAGAAAAAATGTCACTGGAAAAACAAGAATGAAGTGCTGCATTACTCTTTCATTTTTCATTCGTCTGCCAAAATGTTAGCTGTTTTCATCTTGTGGCAGTCTAATTCAATGAAAATAAAAAGGATTATAGGACACAAATTCCTAAATATATATTTACTTGTTCTTGATAACCATGCATTTCTTGCTTCTCCTTTGAAAATCAGTCCATAATACATCTCATATATACAGACTCCATCCTACAGAATTGTTCAAACTTGATATAATGAAAAGTCTCACAGATCTCAAATTCAGAAGAAAAAGATAATTGCTAACAGAGGAACTCAGATTTAACATTTAGCTCGGGAACCAGAAATATCTTTCAGAAGTGCAGGATTGCTCTATCTCAGCCAAACTTTGTTTCTTCACAGTTTTGATTTTATTTTCATTTCAGATAGACTATTTTGATAGACTGTTGCTTACCTAGTCTGTTCAGATAGTATGTTCACATTTTCAAAACAGAAGCACTGAATCTAAAAATAATGAAAAATACTTAATTTTTCCCTCAGAAATTTCCTACTTTTTGTGGATGATATGCCTAAGACTTGTTTGACTGTATTCTCAGTATTTTTAAATAATCTATGAATAAAAAATGGAATGTAAAAAACCCCTATGCTTCCTGCTGTGCAAGAAGTATGGGTTTACCACTGCTTGGGGCATAATTGGTTATTATGGTCCCAAGACACTATGGCCTTCAAACGGCTTAGTTCTTTATCAGCTTGAACTCCTTTGAATATGGTTTTGGTTTTCATGTTTTTTTTCCCCACATATTAACATTCAAGGAAGTTACTTCGGTGAACAATATGGCAATTTGAATATGTTTGGCTGAAGATGTGATGCTTGGCTAGTACCATTTCTACACCTTTTGCAGCTGATGCAAAAATGTTCTTGTTATTTATATTCTTGTCTTTACTTAGTGTGCCTCTGACACCAAGTCTGTTTGTTCTTTCTCTCCCACCACTTTTATTATAAGCATGAGGTAAAACAGGCAGAAAGAGCTTTCCCAAATAGATGAATTTGTGAAAAATTTGATGTAGATTTTAACTGGCTTATTATGTATTACTTTAGGTTTTTAGAAAATGTATGACATGTTTCTGTCCTTCTATAGAACTGGACTGGTTGATTTTAGAAACTGAGAATATCTCCATTGGTTTAGGAGAGTATCTTCATAGATTTAGGATTAAATAAATCAGAGAGGGTGTATCTGAAAGTTTCATACCTCTCTTGTGTTTGACAGATTTGGTGATACACGATACACATCTGCAGATATTTATCCAGTTTGCTTCAAAACATCTGAAGCCTGAAGCTTCAGAAACCCATTCTTCACAAAAGAACCATTTCTCTAAATGAGGGCTGACAGTACAGAACAAGAGTCATGACTAACAGCAATCAGAAGGGGCAATTCTTACAGAAGAAGATAAAATTAATTCCCCATTATGTCGTCCAGAGAGTTACTGGAACTACTGTGAGATGTTTATATAATCCTTATGTGTATAATATATATCTTAAATAACATCATGTTGTTATGTTTTCATGAGTGTCTTGAGTGTAATGTCAAATTGTGTAAATGTCATAATTTTCAGTGTTTTCTAACAGAAAAGCTTGTGCAGTACACGTTCAAATAGCAAGCTACTCCTCTACTTCAGCTATGTCATCTGCAAATGGCTGGACACCAAAATTCCTTTCAGAGAGGTTCCTTCTAACCTTCTAACTTTTTGTGCCAAGTTTCAATAGTCTGCAAATTTTTAGAATCTAGAATAACAGGGTTTGTAACGGAAATACTGACACTCTTGTGGCTATAGATGTGCCAGCAGCTGCTGTAATAATCAGTAGATAATTACTTTTAGCTTTCTACTCAATGAATTAGCAGAGATGAAATTTTTCATTAGAAGATGAGATTTGCTATAAGAAAGTTCATTTCAGGACATGTCCACAATAATAAACTAACTGCAGCTTGTTCTGTGATTTCTCAAAATATTTTTTTCTGTGTGTTATTTTTTTAATTCAGGAGGAATAGCATGACTGAAGATATTCAGAGTGAAACGACAGGTAGCTGAGTGCAGGTCACTTGTCCATTAAACGTGACCCATCAGCATAGAGCTCATAGGTCAGAGTGACGAGCTGAAACTGTGAAACTGAAACTGAAACAGCTGAAACCACTGAACTGTGGTTTGATGAATCAGCTCATGTGGAGAGTAGCCTGAAGATGTTCTCAAGAAGTTCTAAGAGCAGCTTGATATGTACCTGAAAAAAAATCCAGAAAATGCTGTTTGACAGCATGAAAATCACCCAACCTACCTAATTTTATAGGAATACTGATTTCTAGTCATTTTTCTTTCATTAGGAATGAAAACAGCTAACCCGTCACCACCAGAGAAACAGTGATTATGAAGATTACATTATGGATTCTAACATTTAAAATGTTCACTATTGTTAAGTAATCATTATTATGGTAAATCATACCAGGAGTGGATTTAGCAAAATAACATCTATTGTTATAATTTACCACTATTTTAGTTAACCAATCAGTGCTCAAGATATTTTTTGCTGGATGTTAATTTGAACCACAGAAAAAATTTAAACTGTGTCAGGTGATGATTTTTTTCATCATGAGAGGAGTTAACATTTTATCTAGAAAAACATTCTTTTTAATAAAAATTTTACAGAGCAATTAGATAATTTTTTTTTTTTTTTTTGCTTCCCACTGTTGCTTTCTAACTTAATTTAACCTCTTGAAAGCCTCCAGGAGTGTTGGGGTAAGGGAAAAAAGAACCAATGGACAAATACAATATATTTGTATCTACGCTTTTCTGCTTTCTTATGTGCTGATACTAGGTGGCATGCAGCAGCCCAGACCTACTTTAAAGAATAGTTATAATAGATACAGATAAAATCATCTTGCATTTTCACTAGTTTAGGAATGCAAATCTATATTTAGTTTTATTAGAAAATTTATAATAATTTCAATTGAGCCCCTCTCTGTGAATTGAAGATATTATATACTTTATAACACGTATATTTAAGATTAAAATGCTTAAAAAAGAACAGCTGCTTCTATAATCCTCGAGATTTATTTTGCTTCCTACCTCCAAACAAAATAAAAAAAGATTCTCCATTTTTTTTTCAAATCCCATCCATCCTTATTTCACATGATGCTTCTTAATATAAGATATGGCCATAGTGACTGCAAAAAGACCAACAATTTCAGGAGTCAGATTAAATCAAGTTGGGACTGCTAGAGGAAGGACTCAAGAATTGGTGGTAACAGAACTGGAAAACTGACCAATTTGTCAATACACAGCTGACACTGAAAGTTACTATGTCATTTAGTTCATTAAATCATCATATCTTCAGTCACACTGCTCTCAGCCTTGGTTTCCGTTTCCTTTTCATTTCGTGTCTAAAATGTGCTCTCCTGCAAGGTGTCAGATGGGTTTTTCAAAAGGCTATAATTCTGTCATTAATTTTTCAGTTACACAGCCCCTTTATGACAAGCTCTTTTTTTTCGTATTCTCCATTTTCCTCCTCCCTTACTCTGCTCTGCTGAGCGTTCAGACTACAAAGTTATGGTTATATGAGAAAAGTTCTCTTATCTATACATTCAAATTGGAAAAGAAAGATTGTTCAGATTTCATAAAATCACAGATATTTCAACCATGATTAAAAAACGAAATATATATATATGGTGCTGAAGAGCAGAATAAAAATTTCACTTTTCTTTTCCTTTTTGATTTTACTGGAAATTAAATTAACTTTTTTTAAAAACTATTTCATATGAAGTCTGGAAAAAATACCCTACTTTCTCAAAATGGATGAAGTAAATTTATTATTATTTACTCTCTCTAGTATAAAGAGAAATACATACATATATATATATACATATGCAGCAGGAAATTTTCAAGAAGGGCAAAGAAATTTCTTCCTAAGATAAAAATAATTTTTGCTTTTTGGACAGTACTTTTCCTGTAATATGAGAGTAGCACAGCCACCTTTCTTTGGTAATAGAGGAATAGGACCAATATATATATTTCAGATGAGTGAATGACCTGCCGCAGGAGTGCTATTATGTCTTGCTAAGTGTATCTTTCCTCCTATTTAATTTAACTGGAAGGTTAATTTGTAAACTAGTTTTGCCCAAACATAGAAAGACATTGAAAAAGAGAGTGAGATATTTCCTGTTTCTGTTGCTTTTGAAATGTCTTGAGAAGAATGAGTGATTTGAGTGTATGTTATTTCAAGTTATCTTCATGAACTACTGGAAGTTTTTTTTTTATGGTCCACTCACATCTTACAGCCCAAGAGACCCTTTTGTGCTCTGCTAGACCGTGGGGAGATATTAATGTTGTCCAGTTTGTCAGAGAAAGTAAAAAATGATAATTGCCCACATTCTTTGCTTACTCTGAGTTTTTCCTGATGTTTCACTGAAGTTGATCCCTGATATTTTAATTCAGACAATCAATTTTACATATGTTGTCCTCCCATGTATGGAAGTGATTCCTGAGGCTTACAGACTAAAGCCAGAATGTAACTTGATTTTTATGAAATGATAAGTGTATTGACATGCTGATTAAGAAGCCCAGATTTTGCTAAGGAAGTTAAGAAACATTGGGATTTAAATGTTCTAAAGCACCTGCAAATAAAAAAGGGAATGGCAAGCTTTTTCCAAGTCATTTGCCAGACTACAGAGAGATTCATGATGCCTAATATTTAAGAAAAGGAGCACAGTGCATAAAGTTATAATAATTAATGATATTAGGATGTAAAATATCTCTCTGCACCTTTGCTTAACTCTGCAGTAGCCTAAATATCATGCTTATAGCGACAAACATCATTAAGCTAATTGAATTTCCAATTAAACCATTTATGAAAATTGAGGGACTTTTGGCAAGGACAATACTGTACTTGTTGTAAGATTATATTTATATTTGGTCAAATCATTTCACACTTCTCACCTCTTTAACTGCAAATATGTAACACCTATGAGGGTTTATGGTAGTTTTGTGACTTCTGTTGGAGTTGATTTCTGCCAAACTTAGTTTATTCATTTGTTTAACTTCTGGGCACAGTGGGGTGAACACATATTAAAAGTATAGGTAGATTCTCAGATATAAACAGTTTCTAAACCAGATGTGTAAAATCAGTCTTGAGGAGATATGATTTTCAGTTTAACTCAAAGATGTGTATGTACAGCTGCCTTTCCCCTTCCTACTGTCTACTATAGCGTTTCAACTTATACTGGTGTGAAAAGGATCAGACACCTACTGAAACTTAAATTATCAGGCTGCCACACAAGATTTTATCTTTCGCTGTGTTAAACCAACATATTAAAACTGAAAGTGGAAGTAGAAATAAAATAGCATATGACTCTAAGTCTACTACATTTGACCATTGTCACTAAGTCAGTTCTTTTACAAATAAACTAAATTAAAACCAGAGCAAGTGTTGCTATCAAACATTTGGAATCTCAGTGAAAAAAAACTATTTCTCAAAGGTTAATAAAGACTGCTGGCAATGAAATGTTGTGTTATGCAATTGTTATCCAGCAGTGGCTAAAAATGAAACCAATATGAGCACATAACACACAGAGTATATTATTGCATTTTCATAAGGCAGTTTAATTTTGCAGTCCTTCAACAATAAAAGTAAGTGATTCAAGTTTAATAAAAAAAAATGGAGTCAAAGTGAACAAAATATCTTACTTTTATAGCCATGAGAACAATTTGTAATGCAGCACATCCAAGTGCAATAATAAGTTATGAGAGCAAGACTGACAGGAAAGAAATCATTTTATAGTGTTAAGACTGGCAAAAAATTAGAACTGAATTAAACCCATTTGTGAAATAACATCAATCTGTACTTGAAAATGCTGTAATAATATTACAATATTTTTTCTCTTCTTTCTCTCATAAGTGCATGTTTGGTTTGCGTGGCATAGGTTTGGTAGCAGGTGTGCTGGAGAAGTGGCTCTGTGAGAAGAGACCAAGAGATGTCCCTGTGCCTGACAGTGACTTTTCCAGCTGGCTCCAAAAAAGGACCTGCTGATGCCCAAAGCTGAGCCCTTCAGCAATGCTGGCAGTGCCACTGTGATAGCATATTTAAGAAGGGGTAAAATGTGCTGTGCAGCAGCTCTGACAGTAAGAGGAGTGAGGAAAATGTGAAAGAAGGTAAAGAGTTAAATATATGAAATATAAGTTAGAATATACTAGAATACTGAAAAGCAGGTTCTCAAACCAGAAAATGAACATAAGTTTCCCTCTGGTCTAGTTTTAGCCCTCAAGGTTTTTAGGGAACTACTATCGCAAAATGCTATGTAACTCACTGAAAAAATATCCACTAAACTTTTCAGTTCACTGTGTCTCTGGGTGGTTATCTTCCGAGTTTAAAGATCAATACTAAATTTAAGTTTAAACAAAAATGCAACACTGATTCTTTTTGTGCCCCATGGCGAGGTATCAGCTCTTCAGATAGTGCAGTCAGTGCAATTATGTAGATTTGCTCTGCCACAATAAATTTAATTCTGAGCTCTTTGTGGAATTTGAAACATTTTACAACTAATGTGTCCAGACATTCCTACACTTCTACACAGATCCTGGAAGCCACAGCCTTTATCAAGCATGGGTAAAACACATCAGTGCTCTGGGTAGAAAATCAGCAGCAGTAGAAGAATTGCATTCCTAGGTACAGCAAATGGATCCTATGTGTAAACTTATCTGTCTAAATAAAAAAGAAAAAAAAAAGTTTAACAGGAGAGGGGAGCAAGCTTGGGCACTGAATGCTAGCTCATCCAAACCACTAACTTTTTTTGCTCTAAGGCTCTTGTTTACATCACCTCAATGGTGTGTCTTTGTAAAAGGACTCAAGCATGACTCTTGTCGTGACTGTAGTTCCTTATAAGAACTTCTTCCAAGAGGCAATGTTGTGATGTAGCACTGTAATGGGCTGCTCCAAGAGTTTTCTAGCACTATTCCAGCAGGCTTTGTCACTGTTCACATCTTGAATGATGCCACATCGTCAAACTAGTCCTATAAGGCACTAGTCTGGCACATTCTTGCAGGCACTTTGAAGTGAGAAAGAACACAAAGAATTATTGTTTGTGTCTTAGGTCCACAGGACTCAGAGATAAAAACAATGTTGTGTGACATACCAGCTCACACCAGCCATAAACAGTGTGAGTCATTATGCGTGAGCTGGGTTTTTGTATTTACTTGTTTGGCCACTTAGAAACAGCCTTGTGTTCATTTTACATGCACTCAAGATGTCTGAAATCATATGAGTGCATTAGAGGTTGACAGATATGCTCCATCATATGCATTTTTGGGAACGGATTCTGGGCATGCATTTAAGCACCCAGAACCTCCACTGATCTACTCCCCCAAGCTCTGCTCTCCCAGACACTGTAGGAATGGACAGCAATGCAGGAAACTGAGAGAGATTGGGTTTTTTTTCCTGGTTGACAGCATTAGTGGCAGAGGCAGAGTGAACCAGACTGTTGTGTGGATAGCTAATGTGATCAAAGGCATCTAGTATTTCAGCCAAGGAATTCACTTGGTTTCAACCTGCCCTGAAGCTACTGCAGAATTAAAGTTTGTTGGTTCATGAACTGAGGACAATAAAAAGGAATTTTATTTACTTTGCAAAGGCACACTTAATCAGCTGTGCTAAGTCTAAAAGACAGCAAAAACTACTTGCAAGTGTAGGAGCTAGTTTTTAACCAAGTGTGTAATGCTACCTAAAATATCAGCTCTTCATGTTGAAACTATTAATAAAAACATGGTAAATTACTTGTTTCATCTATCAGACATATGAATAACAAGAAGCTTGGCTTGTGAAGGGCACACCAACATGCCATCACTAATAGGCAAAGGTATTTTGATGGAGTACTCCGATGAAATGCTCTGTTTCCCTGCAGATATCATTACAGGGATTCAACATTGTGCTGTCCCCTAGAGTTTAGTGGCCCTCCTTTATCCATACCATAGCTTCTACTCAGAACATGAGGTGCTAGTCTATATGACAAAGGACATACGTTTCTAGTCCCAGCTATGCTGGTACTGTGAAAGCACAATTGAACATGATGGAATAAACATCCATACAGAATAAAGAACTGTGTGAACTCTTGCCTAATTGTCTTTTCTCCTCCAGAAACAACTTCAAGCAAAGAATTTAGAAGTGAAATAATTTTTATTTGGGCCTTAACTTATTTAAAATTTAATATTTTCCTGAAAATCAGTGGAAATTATACACACACACACACACAAATATATATATATATATATAAAATTGAACAAGCCATCACATTTTAATGGTCCCTAGTTTCGTCTTCCCATATCTTGAGTTTGCAGGATCAGAGACCATCTTTCTTTTAATCAAATTATTCTCCTGGGAGATATTTGAGCTTCTCATGACATCTCTGGATTAAACTATTAACTCATTTTGCAGTCACATGAAAAGTCATTGCTTCATACCCTGCTGTCTTTTAAACCTGCTGAAATTTCTGTATTTCAAAAACTGCAAAAACATAGATTTACATTTTTTATACCATTTACATTTGCAAAAATATTTGTATTATCTTTAAGGTGTTGTATTACCATTTTTTCTTTACATTCTTAAAATATTAATTCCTAACATACTACTATACTTATATGTGGTGAATATATTTAAATAACTTTATAAAATAGGAAGTTTACTACATCATATCAGATTTTATCAAGATCCTTCAATATTTTGACATACCAGAATAAAACAGTGATAAAAAAATATATATTAATAGATATTTTTCTCCCTTTCTTATTATTCTAAACGCTTATTCTTGCTGCTCTGTTGCCTTCTGATTTAAACCTTTCTGAAATGTGCAAACTCAGCAGCCAAGGTATATACAGCTTATCTACTCCAGCATTTACCCAAATGAGAATATCTTGTTGGCATTCTTTATGAAATCAGATACCTGACACTCTGTAAGAGGGGAAAAAAATCTAAATTGCCACCTGGAGAAAATAATACAGATTCTGTTCTGTGGGATCACTCTTTATGGGTATCTAGATGTACAAAAGCTGATGGCCTTTAATGACCCTTCAAAGAGATCAAAAAAATTCCAGGATCTAGCCATGCAAGGAAATAAAATATTATCATTATTATTAGTAGTAGTAGTACTACTACTACTACTAGTAATAGTAGTAATAGTAGTATTTTAGGCTATGACTGAGACACTTTGTCAGTTTCAAGATGCATCACCTTTCTCAACTAAGAGCAGCATCAAATACCTCTGGGAGGAAAATGTATGCATTGTTGTAATTCTTTCCTTTTCACAATCATGAAATTATAGAATATGTGGAGTTGGAAGGAACACATTAAGATCACTAAGTCCATCTCCTGGCCCCAAAAAGATAGCCCCAAGAATCACACCATAATGTCTTGTGCTCTTTTCCTTCAATTTCCACTTCTCACAACATTACATGTTTATATTTTAGTAGCATATAAAATCTGCAAAGATTTTTTAATACCCCTAATTCTTCAGAATTATCTTGTACATTGTGAATATATATAGCCTATATTCTCTATCTGATAACCTGGGATAACATTGCTTTTCAACAGGAGTGCACTGCAAGTCCTGTGTTTTAAACTCACATACATGCATAAATGTGTTTATCAGTTCCTTTATACACTGTACAGTAAGGAGATAGGAAGATCTTGCATGCATCTAGTTTTCTTTCTACAGGAAGGACGTATTTTATGGCACTGCACAAAAAAGGTGCCTTGCATTTTTTGTAGATGCCTTTGTAGCCCGAAGTCTCTGATCATTTTAAATACCATAGGCATCATAATTTCACCCCTGCTCCAAAAAGACATACATCAATGGAAAAAAAATCTGTCAGATGCAGTACTGTGTCAATAAACAATTTATCCTTTTTAGATGACAAACTAGCTTAATATAAAAATCAAAATATTCTGACAAACATTGCAGAAAATGAAAAAAATAATAAGGCAAATTGCATGTCACTTTCTCTGCCTTGTGACATGTACCTTTCCCTGACTGGCCTGGTTTCTACCTTAAGGTCTTTACATAGTCACATATTGCCAGAAAGCCCTACCTGAACCCAATTTTCAAATTGCTCCACCCAAATTAAAGCAACCGGATTTTGGAACCAACTCAGCTTCTGTGTACACCTCTTCACCTTGGTTTTGTGCTGTTCATCTCTAATATTACCCTACTGATTTTTTTCTGCTGCTATAGCAGGTTGATCTCTCACAGAATTTTCATTTTTGTCTTTTAATAAGCTGGAAGAGACTGGTCTAGAATTAGTTGGTTCTTTTGCTGTTGTTTGCTTGTTACTCTTGTTTTGAGGGTTTTTTTGTTGCTTTAGTTTTTAACATGTATGAACATTAAAGGTAAAGTTACATTTCTACTATAGTTATTAAATTTAAATATATGATATCTGATTTCAGTATATGATGGCAACTTCTGCATGGTAAGCTGTAGATGAAACTCTGTTTCCTCCCCCTTGACAGGTTCAATCTTTTCAAAGTCAAGTCTATTCCTCACAATAACTTTCAGTATTTTATTCAATTGACAGTGCCTCCAACAAATTTTATTGTTTGTTAAAATTATATACTATATGTAAAATATATCTCAAATAATTATTTAAATCTAGAAGTATTTTCCTGCTAGTATATTTCAGTCACTTTTGTGCTCCTGCTGCAAGTTATAACATTTAGAAATTCTTCAGAAACTTACTTTATGTCTTGTCCCCCTGTGCACTAAAAGATGTTTGGGGCTCCCTTTAGTTAGTTACTGCCTTTGCTATCTCTGATATTGTGCATTAGAGTATGTTGGTAAAATATTTTCTTTACTTGGAGACGTGACTGACTCTGATAGAATGATGTAATATATTTGTCTCATAATGTAAATTAGTATTCACTGATTTCAGAAGATACATTTGCCAGTTGACAGATGGGTCAAACCTCCTGTCTGCTTAGGCATGTATACAGCTAGCCAAGATGCTTGTTTCTTTTCACAATAAAGATAAAAACCTTCATACAGTTCAGTTAGTCCATCTCCTCTGTGCCATCAATATGCTTATTCATATTACTTTTCTTATACTATTAAATTTTTTATTTATTGAGATGCTTATTTTAATATCTTAAGAGAAAGCAAAAAAACCCAACCAACCATATAGCCAGACACAAGCTATAACTTCCCTATATGAATTAATAATATTTTTCTGTGTGTTTACATTATAGAAAATGATGGACTGTTCCTGACAATGAAACAAATACAAAAGAAGCAAAAGCTGAAGGTAAATGTAAGAGTCTGTTCCACAATGGAATTTTTGAACGCAGGTTTAAAAATGCCACCCATCTTTGAATCCAGGTACAGCCAATGTGTTCCCCTCAACACTAAGCAAAGTTGTTTCTACGCAACAAAGGGATATTCAGGGACTCACTTTGACTTTACTCAGTGCATATCTGTTGCAGAGTTATGTCTTATCTGAATCACTCTCCAGGTGAAAATCAGTTATTGAAAATGAGACATTTCTGAAAAATCATTTTCAGAAAATCCAAGTGCAAATATCTGAATGTCTGTTAATCTACATGGTTAGACTTTGCATTTTCTTATGCTGCAATATTCTAGCAATAGAAGTCATGAATTCAAGGGAGCTGCAGTGGAGGTGTGGCAATAATATTCCTGTGACTATTGAAAATGTCCCAAACATAAACTTAGCAATTTTTTAGTGTGTGGTCAGAATTGATTCAATTAGAGAAACCTTTCTTTGGCATTGCTCCTGCTGCTCTGCTGACTTTCCTTTCTTGTAGACAGCATGTGTGGAAACATGTTTGATAAGGATTCAGTCTGAAACATTGGGCACATTTGAGCTGCTCAGTCCTGCAATCATACAAGTCCAGTGTGTATATCAGCATATGTAGAGCAAGGCCAAACCTGCTGAAAACAGAGAAGTTATGGGTGGAAGAACAGTGCAGGAGAGCAACAAGCAATAGAAATAGAAATAAGAGCCTTGAGGGAAAAAGATATAGGCAGCCCATGAGAGGTTACAGGGAGAAACCAGACTGTCAGCTACATGGCTGTATAGCGGCAACATAAAAAGAGGGAAAGAGTAATTCATAACTGAAAGGAGCACTGGGAGGATAAAAGGCATCAATAAACTTCTTTTTTGAAATCATTTTCTCTGCAAAATTGTCCATAGTACAGAAGAGAGTACTTCTGAGATATAAGGCCTCAAGAGACGCGAATTAAATGGTGGCTTGGGAGCCATGAATGGCAGCAATATATGGGACTCTCTGACATATGATAGGATGACTCGGAATAAATTTATTTGAGCATAGCTTTAAACTCTTCTCTAGGCTTACCAGGTTCATAAACAGACTTGTTTACTGAAATTCAATGGAGCATGTTAAAGTCAGACTGAAAAACACAGTCTGTTTCAGCACAAGGGAAGTCAGATTGGGCTGGTGTCACTCATCACTGCCTCTCAAGGTTATCAGGAAAGATGTAAGGACAGTGTATAGGGAGCCTCAAGATCATTCTGACCCATCTGAGAGTGTCACTGTCTCCTTAACCTCTCATAGCAAAGGCTGTGATAGCTCCATGACTGCCTGTGCCCCATGGAGTGGGTCTGTCAATAAAAATTTGACAAAAAAAATGTGCCTGCGAATTGCTTAAAAGTGTAACCTATTAAGATTTTCATGAAACCTGATCCTCTCAGCTGCTAAAGGGATGGCAAATAATCAACATTTTAGTGCAGCCAGTCCTAGATAAAAGTAACTTTAAGATTTTAGCTAACAAAGAGTGCAAATTCTGCTGGTTTTACATTTGTAAATTTAAAAGTTAAATAATATATGTGTGGCTCTCAAATGAGTGTTGATGTTCTATTTAGAGCTCTCACTTTTTGTTGCTGTTTGCTTCAGCCATGCTTACATATACACATACACCCACTCATGTAGACCAACTATATGGCACCAACAAAAATTCCCACACTTACATTTCCAGTAATCTTTGGAAAAGTGACCCTGACTCTGACCAAACTAAACTTAGTGCTAAATTTGTCACCCTAATTTCCTGTGCCTAGACAGCTCTATGAAGCCTTGGTAAGAAATCCCATCTGTGCCTGTCCATGGCGTGCCAACGACTTCCTTTTCCAACCCTAACATTTCTCAGTCTGCCCTCAGGCTTGAGATCTTGCTTTGGACTTGTTTCTCTTGTCCCCAGCTTTCTGGGTCTAAAGAACCTACTAGTCTTCTTCAGGCAGATAAATTACTCAGAAAAAGACAAATAAGTAAGAAATGGAAAGGAAGAAAAGATGGATGGGAATTATTTAGTAGGTTTTATAATTTCTCCCCATTTCTTACTCCCTTGAGAACTGCACAACCGCATCACAACCACTGCAAAGTGCCTTATTCTAAGAGAAGAATTATTGATTCATTTTATGTGCATTAAAATATTCTTTGTGTTTCCATCTCTCCTATTCTTAATTTTAACTAGATTTTAAAAGCATAATGTGCTCATCACTATAAGATTTTGTGTATAGAGGAATATTTTGCATTTTGAAAGCCATTTCTGAATATATGAAGGAGAAAAAGGTGCTTGGGAATAGCAAATATAGGCTGATCAAAAGCAAATCTTGCCAGACAAACCTGGTCACCATTTGTGATGAAATTACTCCGGATAAGAGAAGAGCAGTGAATGTTGCTTATCTCTCCTGTAGGGGGACTTCGTCTTCCACAGCATCCCCGTACCCCAGATAGGATATCAAAATCTTAGATATGTGGACTACCAGGTGGGTGAAAATCTGGGTGAGTTTTCCGACCCATAGTATAGTGGTAAATGGATTTTATATTGCCAATTAGAAGAGGGGTCAATTCCTCAGGGGTCAATTCAGGAATCATTCAATATCTTTTATTCTGCTCAATACCTTTAACCTAGAAGAGGAGGTGGGGTGCAGCCTAATCAAACCTGGGAGGTACTCAAGGGCCATTCAGAAGGACTTAAGCTGTAGGAAAGGGATGGTATTAGCAGAAAACTGCAGCCTGTATATTGAGGCACATGACTATTCTCCTCTCAGAGGCATTAACTAGTTCACCTGAAATATACTTTTGGGACTACAGGGCAGTAAGTGTTTTGATAAATAAAACCAAATTCATCTGGTCACTGTTGACTTGCTTGGAGTAGGAGGCTGAAGCAGGGACCCACCGAGGCCCCTTTGGCCAGAATAGTTCTCCAATTCTAAGGTCCACAGTTCATTCATGAGACCTCGACACTGTTGTAAAGCATTAGGAAGTATGTAATTCTCATTTTGCGTATTTTTTGAACTTGAGGTGTGCCGGATTGCTGAAGCTGTTCCCTGAAATTATCTATCTGCCTCTTCTTTAATTATCTCTTGGGAAAGGGCATTCTATACCCCCATAAACTCTGCTTTTTTGGTGAAATTCTTATTTAACTGCAGTACTGTTCTATGTGGTTTTTCTTTTGCTCATAGCCATAATGGCATTATTTGCATGGACTGATGGAAGAGCCTTCAGTCCCCAAACAGGTAAATGTTTTGTCTTACAAAGTGTTACTACTTACAACTCCGCAGTCATGTTAACATCAGGTTTCTAACAGTTAAACCACTCTTATTTTTAGCTCTGTTGAAAAATATGTTGATGACTAACTGTTCTCAGTTCAGTGATTCTGTTTCTTAATCTGTTAAAAATTAAGAGTTTCAGTCCACAGATTTGTCAGAAAATTCTCTGTCTGACTGAAGTTTCTAAATACCTCCCAGGCCAGGTGTGTTATGTGATGTTCTTAAATTCCTTTTTCTCTTGGAATTACATTAATTGATGATTTTTGAAGTATGATTTGCGTACAAATTTTTGGTAAGTTGGAATGTTGTTTTTCCAAAGATTTCAGCATGATAGTTTGGTCGATGTTAATTTCTTTTTCACTAAAACATTTTCAAATGAGACTACCTCAAGGAAGTGAGAATAATAATCTAGAAGTAAAAAAAACCCCTCTTTTACCACCACTTTCCCCCCAAGCCCACTATCACTGTAAATTCTTTTATTTGACTTTTTTTGTACTTTCCACAGGCTTTTGATATATGTATATACTTATATACAGTATAAGTAATCTTTGGCCCTTCCCTTTTAGATTTTTTTATTCTGCCAGTGCGCTACTTGTATTGCCTGTTTAGTTATAATTTTTATTTCCCATAACTTCTTAATAATCACATGCACATATTTTATAGCAAGACCTGGTATTGAGAAAATCTGTAAACTCATATGACATAGTTGAAAGTAGAGACTTGACCACCTAGTGATAGCAATTATTTTCTGCCAGTACAGGTTCCCTACAACAGAATGAGTGTCTGGCCAAGTGTGTGAAATGGATTTCTATTTAAACTTGGGGCCTAGTCATGTTGTTTGAAACATTTTAACACTGCTGAGGTATAACATGCACTGGAAAGACCTTCACAGTATTAAGAAGAAGGCAGAGTAAAGAGCAGGGTTTGGGGATTTTTTGTAGTTCTGTTCTATTTAAGGGAAATATAACAAGAAATCAATGCTAATCTACCATTTGTGAGATTTCTTAGAAATTGTCCCTATAACTCCAGTTCACTGGTTGCTTTCATGCCTTTCTTCATTTTTTCTCCTCTTAATTTCTTTCCTATTTTGATTGAAAATGCTCTGAAAGCGCATATTTATTAACAAGGCAGTTTTTGACTCATGATTTCAGAGGGGCAGTCTGGCTCCAAGCACATTTGAAGAGATCTAATGGCAGCCCTAATGGGTCTAGCCCTTGGCCATAACCTCATCTGAAGCTTCAATTATCCATTCTTGTCCCATAAAATTCATTCCACTGCTTCCTTCACAAGAATCTTGTCCAGATTTTGTCTATTATTTTTCTTTTGCATTATCTGGGTGATTCAGAAATAGAAAAATGAAATCTAAAAAGGCAAGGTCCTGATACTGCCAAATTGTTTCACATAGGTTTCAGTACAGTCTGTGAGCATTTTGTCATAGATGACACTGGGAGAAGAGTTGGACTCTACATCCTCATTGTAATTCAGTGGCTCAGTTGAAGAGTGCACGGTGTCACTAATAAGCTCCCTTCAGAGAACTGTAATGGGAAACTGGTTTCCTGGCACCAGCTGCGTACCTTACTGTGCCCTGCTTCTGTTGAAAATGAAAATGACATATGAATTCTACTGATCAGAACATATTATGGCAACATGCAGAAAGGAACGAGTTTCATTTTCCACAACAGAAAGGAAGATACACTGTAAAGGCTAAATATTCCAAAGGACAAGCATCTAGGGTATACTCTGGGTAAAGGATAGGTGTCCTGGGAACACTTTGTATTAAAGAGAGCTGAATGTCTGACAGCAAAGCAGGAGCAGTCAGATGAGCAAAACTGCCTGAAACATTAAACAAAAAAAAGCTAATTACATGTTTAACTGAATCAATGGTAAACCTGGGATTGCTGAGACTTCTTTATTGTTGTTTAGGTTTTGTTTTCCTTTGTAGTTCCTGGGTTTTTTTGTAATTGACTGATAGGTAGAGTCTCGGTCCTGAAAGGCCAATCTTATTATTCATCTCAATCTTCACCTTTCACATGAGATGAAATCTCAGAGGCAGTCATAGCTATAAGCTCTCTCTACAGTGCCTGTGTAGGATGCCTTTTGAAGGTTAAGTGAGCACAAACATGTTACCTTTTGTTTTCTTTTTTATTTTTTTTTCTGTTTATCACAAGGTTCTGTCCTCCTTTTTTGAAGCTTTTGGTGTCTATTTTTTTTGTGTTACCTATACCCTCCTCTAGTCCTCTTTTCTTTTTCTATCTCTCTTTTAGTTTTCCTTTACTCTTCAAGCTTTATCTGGGCAATTCCTTGGAGTTTCATGCTGGAAATACATGACTTGTCTGCAAGCTTTCAAGAGTCACAAATGAAATGACCTTAGGAACACTTTGTCTCTTGATACCAGGTGCAAAAATTTGCCTAAATGCTGTAGTTTTGCCCATCAGTTACTGAATCCTGTGAGAAATACGTGGAGTAATAAAATTATGGGACATACCTCAATGAAAACCAGAAAGTAGAAACAGCCTTGATTTAATGGAGAGGATCATTATTGATTCCTGTCCTCCAGAAGAGAGCTTAAAAGCAAATAAAATCCATTACTTTCAATGGCAGATATTTAAAAAGCCTTTGTGGAATGTTTCAAAATGTATTGTACTGGAATTACAATGTCTCTTTATTTTTGTACACTCCTGTATTGTTACACATTACAAGTGTTACAAGTGAGGTTTTTGCTCTTACACCATCAGAAGAACCCATTTCCTAATGAGTACAGTCAGTATCTTCATGGATTCAATTGCACTTGGGTTACCGCCTTGTCCAGTGTTCTCAGCCAAACAGGATCTAGCATGTAAAAGTATAATCTGCAAGGAAATACTAGATCTTGCAGGAAAAAATTCTGTAGACTTTGATTCAGCATTGCTTTCAACCCCCAGTGTATAGTGAAAGAGAACCATGGTCTTTGAAGTGTCTCTGTTTGAACTAAAAAAGACGAAATCACCTGAGCTCTTTCAAAAGCTATGGTCGTGTTGTCATCCGTTCTGATTTTCCTTCTTTCTTTCATTTATCCCATCTATTTTCAGGAAACATTAGAAGGACCTTCCCATGGAAGGCTTTTTGTGAATCAGATCTTAGAAAGCTGGTATATATTATCTTCACTTATGTTTCCTCTTCATTTCTAAATTGCCTCTGTTTCGTCCTGCAGTAACAGCTGCAAGAGAAATCACAGTACCTTGGTACTGTAAGAATGTCAGGCAGATTTTGCCCCCACATTCCTCACTTCAAGAGAAAGTACTGGCTTGACACAATTCTATAGTATTCTCCTGGTTAGAAGAACTTAGAATTGCAGAACATTATCTTTCAATTCTCTTTATTCTTCTCCCCTCTTTTTCCTTTGTTTTTGTTTGTTCATTTGTTTGGTTTTGTCTCATGTATTTTAGGACGTTTATTTCTTTTTTTCCCTCTAGTTCTTGAAATATACCCTATATTCATTTTTTATGGGGGATAAAAAATCCGATAAAGAAAAATGTAATATTTCAGTGTCAAAACTGTTTGCATAGTGCAAACTGAACTGCCTTGCTACTTTATGGATTATGGAAGCCAGGAACTGCTTGGATTTACAAGAGAACCCAGGCAGCCTTTACTTCTATGTTAGTCCATCAGCATGGTATGAATGTTTCCAATCATTTGACAGAAAGATGGTTGCACAATATGTTATGTCATTATGATTAGATCTGACTTTGCATACATACATGTATGTTGCAGATAAACTTACCTGTATTAAAAAAAAAAAAAAAAAAAAAAGGAGCATTTGCAGGTCTGTTATTTTCACTTTAGCATATTTTTTTAAATTTTCTTTTTATTTCACAGGAGTGCATGTAAGGAAGAATGACATTTAACCTGACGAAAGGAAAACTCTAATTACTTTCTGCGCACTCACTGAAAGTTTGATCACTGAGAGGCACTTGTCATTCTTCCTCAGGTATCAGCAACAGAGCAAGCTGGTCAAGGATGCAACTAAGTCTATTCAGTATTTGTCTGATTTAGCCTTTTCCCAGCTTGCTTGCTCTTACCCACTTTTGAGGTCCAATAAGAAATATCATAGGCCCCTATCAGAAAAAGTTAGTGAATAATTTTGCAAATCATAACACATTAGTACAGGCTTTCTGCAGGGAATTATCAGACAGGCACTCTGTTCCATATAATAAATTAAATGGAATAAGCTGCATCATGTATGTCACTCCACATACTGTATCACAACTTCATGGTAAAGGCACTGACAGTTCATCTGAAATCCTCTTTGCAGATATTTTCTCCATTTTCCACCCACTGATGTATTTTTATTTCCTTTTTTTTTTGTCTTAACTGAAGAACCTGTGGCTATAAGAAATACTGCTTTTAGAACTGGGTATAATATTTTGTGATATACGCTGTTTTCTTTAGTATTTGTAAGAAACCAGAGCTGGTACTTGTAACTGATAATTCTTGACAGCAAAAAAATTCCTTACGGCTACGGAAATGTTTATAGATTTTTAACAATAACTTTCACTGTGCACAACTAGTCTTGTATTCAAAAATCCTGGGGAGTTTCAAGGCTTCACAAGCCTTCTGGAAGTTTCAGCTACCTCTATGGTCACTTAGGTATGGCAGTGCAAATTGTCTCCTCGGGATGCATCCACAGAGCATCAACTCATGTTTCAGATTTTGCCAGGAGCAAATTTCCTGATTTTTTTATCAGTGCCTTTTCCAAGTTCTGTCTTCAAATGGCTAACTTACAAAAATATGAAGTTTTTTGTTCTGCAAACTCCATTTTCTTCTGTACATTTTTTCTAATTCTATTTCAGACGGAAGGTAATGATCATGACTTGGGAGTGACATAAAAGTGTGACCTGCAGAAAACAATTATTCTCCATGTGAGATTTATGAAGAATATAATTCAGTGGACCATTAACAGCTGGTCCCTTCCTAGCATCTCAGAACTGAAAAGAGCTGACTCCAAATGTTTTTAACTTCCCACATTAATCAAATGTTCACAAAACTTTCTAATTAATTATATACACTTGTTTTCAGTTTTTTGAGTGACCTTTCAAACATTGAGTTCTGCAAAAATTAAGAACGTTTATTCTTCCGTGTTCTATGAAAAATGGAGACCATTTATGTAAATGAAGAATAAGAACATTTAACCATTTAAACAAGTAAATGTATATGCATGCATAAATAAATGTAAATGCAAACGCACGCACACACATACTGTTTCCAATATGTATTATTCTTCCTAGTTCTCTGTTAATTTAATCCTAATTTAGAAATCAATAAACCCACTGTAGGTAACAAAAATCCAATTTTTTGGTTAGAGCATCACCCTCCCTACCACTGGTAACCAAATGTGTATTCATAAAATTTATACTTTTTGTTTTGAAATTAAAGGAACACCAACAGGCTTGACAGATGTATTTCAAAGTAGACCTTTCAAAGTAGATACGAACTAAAATAAAAACAAAATCCTAAAATGCCCTGTGAGTCCGTTCCAACTCAGCATGTTCTGTGATTCTCTGAACATAATTTGGAGATAAAATAATAATAATAATAATAATAATAATAATAATAATAATAATAATAATAATAATAATAATAATAATAATAATAATAATAATAATAATAATAATAATAATAATAATAATAATAATAATAATAATAATAATAATAATAATAATAATAATAATAATAATAATAATAATAATAATAATAATAATAATAATAATAATAATAATAATAATAATAATAATAATAATAATAATAATAATAATAATAATAATAATAATAATAATAATAATAATAATAATAATAATAATAATAATAATAATAATAATAATAATAATAATAATAATAATAATAATAATAATAATAATAATAATAATAATAATAATAATAATAATAATAATAATAATAATAATAATAATAATAATNTGCTCTCCAGCAGGTCAACCCCCAGCCTGTGCTGGTACTTGGGGTTATTCCTCCCTACATGCAGGACCCTGCACTTGCCCTTGCTGAACCTCATTACGTTTCTGTCTGCCCAACTCTCCAGCCTATCAAGGTCCTGCTGAATGTCAGCACAGCCTTCAGGTGTATCAGTCACTCATCCCCATTTGAACCATCAGCAAACTTGCTGAGGGTGCGTTGTATCCCTTCGTCCAGGTCATTGATAAACAGGTTGGNTAATAATAATAATAATAAATTGTTGGTTATTAATTATTAATTGTTAATTTGTCCTTTCTCCTAGTGAAAACTATCAGAGTTTTTATCCAGGTCTAATGTCTGCATTAATGGTGATCACAGAATGACAGAATCACAGAATAGTTAGTTAGACTACAGGGCTCCATCTGGATTTTACTCTGCTGATCACTACCCTCTGAGCTCTGCCACTCAGACAGTTCTTGATTCACCTCACTGTCCATTCATCTAACCCACATTTCCTGAGCTTACCTGCAAGGATTTTATGGGTGACAGTGTCAAAAGCCTTGCCTAAGTCAAGGTAGACAACATCCACTGCTCTGCCCTCTTTGACCCATCCTGCCATGCCATCATAGAATACTCTAAGTTTGGTCAAGCATGATTGATGCTGATCTTCCATTAAAATCTCCCTAATTTAGGCTTTCCTCCCTAGAGAGAGCAGATTTCTTAACTTTGTCATGCATGGAGATGGTTTCTAGACTGTAACACTCCGGTGTATCTACAGCAACCTGAAAGTGTAACTTATGAGCATTAGCAACATCCTCTAGTCAATCTCTCTTGAGATCTTTGAGGAAGAAGCTTAACAGCCCTAAAGTGTCCATCTACCACATGTTCTTGGCAGGTGAGCTTGAAAAAAGTGCTACAGAAAAGATAACATAAAGAATGCTTTAAATTGACCTACACTTCTAATCAATTTGTCTGTTACATATCAATATAGAGACTTTAAATCGCTAAGTGTTTGTATAAAATTACCTTATTAGAAGCATTCAGCATGGGTGTGAGAGGGTTCATGATTAAATGCATGCCCTGCACCTTTGACGAGCTTTGTCACTGTGCTTGCGAGTACCCATTACTTCATTTCCTGTGGTAGGTGTAGTTCAAGTTTTCTCTCTTTTAATTCATAAAGCTGTTCTCTAGCAATGTTTTTATAATAGGTGCAGAAGAATTGAGAACTGGAACCTTTCAATTGTGACAAGATTTTGCACAGCAGGCCAGAATAGAGAATTTAAGCTTCAGAATTCACAAGGGGTTTGGAATTGCACTGAATGTTTCAGGCTTTGTTCCATGGGGTGCGATTACACAAAAGCTTATATATAAAATCTTGTTTTATGTAGCAATTTCAGCTCTTTAATCCTTGTTACTCGTTCATTACTGTAGCTCTCTTCAAGAAATTAATCATCTCCACAAGTTCAGGCTGGGACTAAAATATACAAAGACCTTTCTATAGTCCACTGTAGCCCACAACATTTACAGTTAATGAGGCTAATACCGGTGATAATAACGTTTATCTTAACAGTATTTGTATGCTTTTAATGAGAGATTTTATATGATTTTTTCACTGGTTTTAATGCTCTAATAGTTTTCTATTTTCTTGCTGTTCAAATAAATTTGATCTCTTCTTCTGCCTCAGTAATGTTACCCAAGTTATCATTTTTATTTGTAATTAATTTGTTTTAGGCTATTAATTTTACTTGCAGTCAATTTTTTTCTAACTGTAAAAGAAATTTCTTATATTTATTTCACACATCTAATAAACATCATTGCTCTTGGAAGAATTTAATTTCTTTTATTTGTGTGGCTTTTTCTTTTTTTCAAGTAACTGGACAATAACTTCCTGTCCTGCATTTCCAATAAAATGGATTGTTTTCACTCTCAAATGACAGTGCATACGTATTTTGTAGAAGTGTTGACTTGTACACATCTTTTTCAGTCCAACAGAACAAGCAATCTGATTTTATTTGCAATTTTTTTTCAAACTAAATGAATCCATTTTCATTTTCTAGATCCCATAGAACTCAACATGGTCCTGATGACAAAGTAACGTATGATAAAAAAGTGATAGATGTATGATAGTAAAGTAATATTAGTGAGATGAAGCCTTTTTCTCCTGGCATCAACCCCATACACTTGCAGGTAACCAGTGCTCAGAGGGCTACTGCTGACTGTAGTTGCTGTGATTAATTCTATATTCTTATGCTCTCTTTAGGTAAATAATTTTTTAAGAAACCTCAGTGTCTCCTAGTACTGGAAATTAAGTTATATCAAATGTTTGGGTTAGGAACATGGTGTGTTTTGTTTTATAAATATGATTTAGGTCCTTTTACAGAAAAGTGTTGTCCTCTGGGGGATGATTTCTCACTGATTCTGATAAACCAAGAGATGTAACAGACAAAGGAAAAAGATCATCTTTTGGGCTCAATGAAGGAATTCTAGTTGGTGGTGCTGGTACTAATGGATTAAAAAACTCAGCTTGTCAAAAAATTTATATTTTATAAAATTCCTAGTATACAGCAAATTATAAACTTAAGACTTTTAGAATTCCAAATGTAGGTGTGCTAACATTTACTTAACACAGGAATGTGTCCATAATAAAGGATTCTGTGATAATTTGGTATGTATTTCATCAGGAACTTCAAACTGGAACTAACTGTAGTAAACTCATGTATTAAGGCCTGTCATTATTCACTCACTTAAAAAATCATACTTTGTGAGATAAATTTCTTATCAAAACAAACATAAAAAACCAACAAGGAAATATTCACATATTTCCTCTGAGGGATCTCATAAGACAAAATAATGGAAACATACATAAATAACTGTATAAAGTTTAACTTCTAACAAATACTGCCATTAGCTCTCAACAGCAATATCTGTGAGGCTCTACCTCAAAGTTTTTCAGATGGCTTCACTGTCCTAATAGACCATGAGACTGTAGGGAAGTGAGAAAATACTTCAGCTTTAACCAAACAAGAATTGGCACCTGGAATTTTCCACTACTATACAACAGTTCAAGATCACAAAATTTAGTTTACCGAGATAAAGGAAAGTAATTTCTTTTTTCTGTATTTGTAGCTATTCATAGCTCTAAAAGTGAGAAAAAAATCTGCACAGTGGTTCCCAATTCAGCCGTTAGAGAAGAGATCGCAGCATAAGAATTATCCTGATTTATAAGATTCTTCAAATACTATCCTTAAAACTTACTTATCATGTTATGCAGATCAAGTCTGGCAAACAAGTTGATCAGAAAAGACCAAAAAACATTTATCAAGCATTCTTTTAGAAATTAAGCAAGTGTGGAGATATGATTTTGAAACTTGAGTCTCCAGTTTTTGAAAATACTGCCTGAGATGGGGAAGTCTGGCAAAGAGATTGCCTTCATTAAAATTGCCACTTTTGTCGTTTTAAAATGTTCCCTAGTGAACTTCTCTTATGCAACACAGTCAAAAAGTGAAACTTGGGAAAGATCACAAAGAAAATTGAGGAATTTAAATCCACATAGATCTAAAATTGAAAGGTCTGCTGAAGGACTAATGAAGGAAGTAGACTGTGGTTTGTTCTATTTTTATCACAATACCTAATCAGAATCCTAATCATTAGAGCAAAATAGCCACATTTCGACAATCCATGAATGTCTGTGTCCTCCCTTCCCTCCAAAATAACGTATTTCCCTATCGAGATGCCTGTTTAGTATACACAGCAGAAAAACTACAGACTGTAAATAAATTGCGAGGCTTTCTCATGCTTTTATTTCTGTTAGCCTTCTACTACCTTGTATGGACGGGTCATTTACATATGTGTCGTTCAAAAGCAAATCAGGTTGAGGAAGGTAACATCAGTAAAAGAAGCAGATATGAAACATGCTAATTATATCCAAGTTAAGAACTGTCAAGTTGGTATTTGGAGGTTGCTTGGCAGTTTTTCTAAATATCTGCTAGAGCCACAGGGGATAAGAATACCCACATCAGTATGGTCATTCTTTTGACACTGATTTTCAAAATACATGTCAAGCAATTTGCACTGTATACTGTACAAATGTCAGTCAGAGGTAGAAAGGTGGCCACAAGGGAGGACTGTTAAAATATAGCATAGTATCAAAATCTCAACTTTGGTGGAAAACAGTTCAACAACAGAAGTTAGGAATCTAATAAAGATCAAGGGAATCATAATTAAAGGGGTAAATTTGACTCTTTCTCCTCCTTGCCTCAGCTCATACTACCCCCTTAAATTCTTTGAAATACAGATTTAGTGACAATATTGAACTAACAACCACAATTAGTCTCCTATGTTCTATCTCCTCCCTTATAATTTTCTTCTTATGGAAGGAATATGTCGATGTAAAACCACCAGATGGATTTTCCTGTGTTGTCAATCAGAGGGAAAAAGGCAGTTCTGAAGAATTTGACCTTTCAAAAGATCAATATTTGGTTGCAGTAGGCAAACAAGATCAAGGTCCTTAGAGATGTAGATTCAAATGCATTTCAATCTAAGATGCAGTAAATTTTCCTTGTGGTTTGTAGATGTGTATGAAGGTTTATTTTGTGAAAAATTAGAGCCCTTGATCAAGAATAAATTAAAAGTAGAGAATTATAAATTTATAGTGAAGGCAAACCAGAAAAATATTTTTATTTTTTTTTAATTTTCAACTCATGCCATGTTAGTCTCTAGATAGAACTTTCAGTTTTCTAGATCTGCACTTTAATGAATTTCTGGTTCAAAAGCAACCAGGAATAACAAAACCCATAGTTCCCTTTAATGTAGTTCCAGATACCCCTGCAGTGCCAAGGTTCAACAAACACATCAGTGGTTTCCAGTCATGTAGTCATTGTATTTCTGGAGTGTATAAATGAATGATTTCAAACATACACACACATACTCTACGTACTGCATAAAAAAGAATATGCAAATATTTTAAAACATTCTTTAGGCCTTTCCAAGATGCAATATCAGCTATTCATAAATATTCATATATTTTAGTGTTTACATAAGATCTTATAAATAAAGAAGAGCACACAAATATAAGTATGTATATTTTTATACATAAATATAATTTGCATGTACTGATAGGGCAATTCTGCTATCTGTATTTTTTTCATTTTTACAAATTTGGGATGATAATCATGAGTGGAAAGTTATCTATGACTGCACAATATCATTTTAGTTTAATGAAGAGTGTAATATCATTGGTCCTTCTGCATTTCTTTTGATATAATGAGTTTTCTAAAGTTTCATTGATGGAAAGAAATAAATGGATTTTTGAGGGAGATTGAATTTACGACCATTGCTTGCTAAGGTCATTGTTTAACTCCATCTTTAGTCCTATTTTTTGTGCCAATCTTGTAAGGGGAATGAAATAATAGTCTGTAGATTCCCACTGCATTCACTGAATGGCATCAAGAGTGGATTTGTGTTTAAATGCAACAAACATTTGCAGTTTGGAGCAGACTGCATAGGAAACTGTTGGAATATATGATGCCTGAAGCCTTGGACAGAGCATTTATCAGCACAGTCTGACTACTCAAACTATTTCCATCTGTCCATAATATGACATCATAATGGGAAATCTGAACAGAAAAAGGTAGCCCNTTCCCACTGCATTCACTGAATGGCATCAAGAGTGGATTTGTGTTTAAATGCAACAAACATTTGCAGTTTGGAGCAGACTGCATAGGAAACTGTTGGAATATATGATGCCTGAAGCCTTGGACAGAGCATTTATCAGCACAGTCTGACTACTCAAACTATTTCCATCTGTCCATAATATGACATCATAATGGGAAATCTGAACAGAAAAAGGCAGCCCAGGGTCATTGCTAGAAGAGTTCTGAAGCCATCTGCCCCAAGGGCAGGTGGAAATTGAAGTCAGCTGCAGCTGAGGTTGCACAGAAGGGTAATATTCAGCCCTGCTGTTGTGGAATCACCTGGAGCTTTCTATCCTCTGAAATGGCTCACATAAGGCTCAGTACAGAAGCCATAGCTGCAAGACACCTTGCTGTTTGCAGTGCGATTGTAAGCTGGAGATTTATGAATACCTAAAGGGTTCATAAGAACAGCTTTCTTTGAAGAACAGAAAATCCCATTATCTTTTCAAAAATTATATAGAAATACACTTCCTCCCCTCTTTATAGCTATTTAAAACTTAAAAATGCAGTTATTTTTTTCAATCATTAAATCAATATAATATATTGATGGAAACCTTTCATGTTGGTTTACAAGGCAAGTCAAAGTTTATATATAATTTATATACATATATTTTTTTTTTACATATCTATGATCAAAAGGTTGGCTATGTTCTGTATTACACGAATTATGCTCTGGTAATATTTTCCAAAGTAAACCACATTAGAAAAGTCACCCCTTGCATATTTATCAGAGCCAGTTCTAAATTCTTATCTCAGTCTAGTGCTAGTTGAAATCCATTAATTTAAGTTGATTTACGTTAGTGTAAGACTGGTAGAATATGAGCTAGAAAGAAAGAATCAGGTCACCACTTTTTAATCAGAATTTTAATAATCACAAAGTCAGAGTGGTATGTAGGTTAACTTCATAACAGATCCATAAAGTGAATTGATACACAGTACTGCATCATGCCAACATAGCATTACAATCTATAATTTAAAACTTTTCCTTTGAAAGTAGTTAAATACAGATTAAGAAAATAGATGGAAAGAGTCTCGTCATCCATCAAGTAGATAAAACTATACATCAATGAACATGCTTAGGCCTTCCTCTTTGTCATCTCCTGTGCTGTGTATGAGTAATACAATCTTGATTAGCTGAGAAACTTCTGTAGAGTTTTACATGTTTGCATATTTCATAGATTCCATGGTTTAACATAAATTGCTGCTTAATTACACTGACTCTATGCCATAGGAACCATGAACTTTTGATTTCTTCACAGAACAATGAATTGGTGCTATAATTCTTAAATGCTTGAAAATCATGTTTCTCCCCTTCTTAGAAAGAAAACAAAGTATCAAATGCACTAGTTTTGGAGAGGATGTCATGTAGGTGTTTGCAATATATTTTCAAAGCACAGGGCTACTGCTAATGTTTCTTTAATGTTTTTCTTTTTAGTTCTGGAAAATAAAAGTTGTTCCAGTTATTAGAACGTATCAAAATCTGCTTTTCTTTTTTCCTTTAAAATCAGAAATAGTGGAACACTCTGATCTGGTTTTGTTCAATGATAGAACCATTCCAGTGCAGAATCCATGTATTTGAGATTAAGTACTGACAGATTATCTGTTAATTTATGATGGGATGATTTCCTGGAACTGTGACAACAAATGGACTCTTAGGACCATCGTCTTGGATGATATACTTTTCTTGTTCATGTCCCCTGCTCATGCCTACACGCTCAGCTACCCCAAAGAAGCCACTCCATACCCAGAATGACCATTCAAATCCAGTATACATATTTTCAAAGTGTTACTTGCTATTCCTTTCTCCATAATTGCCCTCTCACCCTGAAGGAGAGAGTTTTGCTTTGGATTCTGCTGTTTTTCAGACTCGCCTCATATTTCAATGCTACCCAACTATAATCTCTGTCTCTGTTCCCAGTGTGTTTAGTACAGTATATCTCTCAATTTCATCAGTCAGTAGCGGTGAGCATGTATGTGATAAATTGAATTGATGAGCCAGGAGGGGGAAAGAAGTTTGCTTATCTGACTACCATGTTCTTTTAAGTGGTGGAATAAAGCATTCCAAATGAAGAAAAATAATTTTCTGTGGCTTACCAGAAAATTCTGGCTCTGTCCTTGTGATAAATACATGAGGTACAAAGTTCATAAGGTCTGCAACTGATTGTTTTATCAACCTGCTTTTTCCAATGTGAAAAGTCTTCTAAGTAGGAGACTAGCTATCTGTTTTGACTCTTTTTGCAAGTTTAGTGGTGGCCTTGGCAGTGCTGGCTTAATGGTTGGACCTGATAATCTCAGAGGTCTTTTCCATCCTAAATTATTCCATGATTCTATAATCTGTAGCTTTCATGTCATTTTCTTGGACAGTTGCTGCAGGGGTGCAAAGAAGAACCACTGTCACTGACACCTATTATAATTATAACTCTTATGTACCTGGTTATATATTTTCCTTTCAGATTGGAACCAGACATATATTTTTGTCCTTTCAGATTGGAAAAATACTAATGTATTAGGTATAAATTGTAAGCTTTTGATACTGTGGAGTGATCTTCATGGGTGGCCTCTCTAGGAGGAGGTCAGGAAATGTCTGGCACAGGTGGTTCCAGAATGGATCCGAAATAGATCCACTACAGGACACAGCCAATCCCACCAGGAAAGCTGGTGGCACTTCTGATAGCGTATTTAAGAAAATCCCAGTGAGGAAGGAGAAAAATGGTGAGAAACATCAGAAGGAACAGAGGCGCCAGAGGAGGAGGAGGCCTCCATAGCAGAGCAGGCACACACCTGAAGTGACTGATGTCCATAGAGGAGTCATATTGGAGCACAGAAAAAAGATGATAAGGAAAGGCAGCAGAGGGAAACTGCTAAGCCAAAGAGACCAAGTGCAACCTGTGGCAATAACAGTGAGGAAAGAGAGGTGTCTAAAGTTGAGCCCGGCAAGGGGGAGGTGCCTAAATGTTTTGGGTTTTCTTTTTGTTTCCCAGTACATGAACCAATAATTTAATATTTATGTTTATTGGCAAATTAAATTACCCAGGTTCAGATTACTTTGCCCATGACAGCAGCTTCCAAATGATCCCCATGTCATTGTTTTGACCCACGAATTTTCTCTCCCATTCCTCTGCTTTTCTCCCTCATTCTGCTGCAGGTGGAGAAGTGAGCAGCTGTGTGGGTTCCTGGCTGCTGGCTGAGGCCAACCCACCACAGTTAGATAGCCAAGTGGTTACCAAGACCCTTATAAGTGAGCATCTGAACAGTCTCATCAAATGAAGGATTTCTGCTTGTTACGCACCATTTTGGTAATTTCTGGATGTTCTAGGATAAATGTAATACCGTGCCTATACTTAGATACTTTTTATCTCAATACAGCTTTAACTGCAGAATCACCAATAAAAGTTCCATAATTTTAACTTGAGGAGAAGGAGTTAAAACACAGACTGACTTGAAATACAAGAATAAAATGGAAGAGAATTCAAGTTGGTGAAAGAAATAAAGTACAAGCTGCAGTCAATATTGCCATCAAATCATCAAAAGCATCTGAAAAGACAAACAGCACCAGGTGAGAAATACTTCTCTAATGAAACCCAAATGTCAAAAACATATGACATTTCATCACATTCTTTCAAAAAATCTGCTAGAAAGACCTGCAGCACCAATCACCATCTGTTAAAACATCTATGACATCAAATTTTGATAATGATTTTTCAATATATTCTTTGAAAAGCAGCATGATCATTTTTGTATTTTAAACACATTTAAATACTGAGCTGTTTTTTAATGTCCTTTACAGCTTTATATAGTAAAAACTGTTGTTCTGTTTTCTCTTCTTTTAAAAACTGGCTTAACAAATATAAACTTCCACACTACTTTGCTAAGTGAAAGACCATTTTTTGTTTTTTTTATGTGCAGGCTATACATTGCCGTTTAAATGCTTATTAAAAAGAACACAAACACTAATAAAAAGAAAAAATATTCAGTAGTGCCTTTATCCTTGAAAGAGATGTATTTGGCCAAAGAAATAGAGCTACAGTCTTACCTGTATTGTAGCTTTTAAAATTAAATAGAAAACATAGCCTATGTCATTTATACAGGGAAAAGACTCTTATTCCCAGGACAGATTAATTGCTTTTCCAACATAAGTTGCTACTTGATTGAATAAAGATATTTAATAAAGTTACAGTGTTAATTACAATAGAAACTTTTAAGAGCTATTAGTTAATTTTCACATTTGTCAGTCTTTATAGAATTGATGTGGTTTAGAGTCTTCGGTTTTGATTTATTTTGTTTTCAGTTGTGGAAAGCTTCAATCAGACTCTTTTCTCCAAAATTTTTAGAAAAAACTCAGAAAGTATTATTTATGATTCATGTCTTTTGAACACCAGGAAGAAGTTTCAATAGTCTCAAATTCTTTCCTATGATTCTGTTTTTTCAGGCTCCACTTTTCTGTACATAAAATAGTCTTAATCATGCCACATTGAACTCTTAGATAGTTTACATTCATCCTGCTGTCATTTGAAGAGGATCAATTGTTGATTTATGTTTTTCCTTTCCATTCTGCTCCACAATACCTTCTACTCTTGTGATTCTGACTGTATTAAAAACAATCTTCAGCTTCACATTTTCACGAGTGAGTAGTAGGTTTTAGGGACTTTTTTTAAGGCTGACAAGGGAAGTAAATTTGTTGTCTAAGTTTCTTCTGCTCTACTACATGGATAGAAAGAAATTCAGACTTCTTGACTTAGTACATTCTTTCCTATGAAGAAATCCTATGTTTAGACCTCTGTGTAAAACACATGGAGTTCAATGCTCAGATGCACTTTGCCTAGCTAGCATTCCCTGTGTGTGTGTGTGCATATGCACAAAGGCTTGGCTGTCATTAAAGGTGAACTATATCCCTGCCCATGGGAGCCAAATACAGCTATAGTTTCACTACTTGCTCTGGCTGACAAACTAAATGTTGGGTTGACTGCCACTTTTGCTGCTTCTGAAGGCAGACCCTGGCCACAGACCCTGCTTTAGGATGGTCCCAGCAGCTCCATGAATGGAAATAAGGAACAGCTAAGTTCACCTCTGCTGAAATTTCTTCCCAGCATCATTTCCTTCACTCATATTAACCATTCCCAAGAGCATCTTGTCTAGGAGAGGGGGGCTGGGCAATTCCACTTAGATAGCTTCTTCTTGGAACAGTGTAATGCAAGCCCTGAGAGAGTTCTCTGCAAACAAAAATACACAATAATTCAGTGATGATTTTGAGAGGGAAAATTCTGCTATTCTGGAAACACTTGAAAGCAGAACTCCCTACAGTCATTCTTTTAGTTTAAAGTCACCGCGGTACACTATATTCTGGCTGCTCTGCTTGTGATATTTTGGACCATGCATCACACAAAGAAGATAAACTAGGTGAGTCTTATAGTATTTTTACATTTTTGACATTTCTCTTTAAGCATAATACTTTCTGTAAGAGAAAAAAATACCAACACTTGTTCTGATCAGCAACACTAAATGTATTATATTTACTTAGCACAAATACTAGATAGGGGTACAGGTCATAGAATGCAGTTAAACATGTTCTGTATACATTAGTTGTTTCAAGAACAATATATACCATGTATTTTCATGAACTCAGGGATAACTATGGGGTTATTTAATGGCATTGTATAATATACTACAATTAAAGATTGAAATAACTGAAATAACTGAGAGGAAGCATTTAAGTCATATGGAATATTCTCTAGTATTAATTCTTTTTATTGTAATGTGATGTTTAGTAAAGACTGACCAAACCAGAAAATTAAGAACAGAATAACCAGTATAATTTTTTTTCTTGGTGCAATAGTATCTTTCTAAGAATTCTATGAAATTGTTGAATTCTTCTACAATTCACCATTTCTGTCCTAAAATGTATTCATTTAAAGGCAAGAAGACATCATAGCTGTTCTAAGCTCAGGCTGGATGTCTATATTCCACATATGCTATGGAACACCAGCATGAGTGATACACTGGCATATGCCTCAAGATCCTCTGTTCAGAGAGCCCTGAGAAACCAGGATGAGCACTATCCATGTGGTGGCTTCTTGCGCAGCTTCATTCTTTACCTGTAAAACCTTAGCTTGGCTTGTGGGTTCAGAGAGAGGAAAATATCAGACATGATATCTAAATGCAGTTCTGTGTTTTAACTGAGATGTACTGATTTGGAATGCTGACTTTTCATATCATGTAACCTCAAAGCTTTGTGATGTGATTACTGCATCTTGACTTAATGTATGAGGGGAAAAAAAATCTATGATGAATCGAAAAACTTGCTTTTGAATTTTTTTTCTGATTAGGTAGCTTGGGTGTTAAATATTTAGAAGGTATTTTAGTATGTTGTCAGATGGCATGAAATAGCCCAGTTCTACAGCAGAGGTCTCAGGTTAGAAGATTATTAGGACATTAAGACATTATCCTTTTTTCTTCCATAGCAGAGTATGATTATGCTCAAGGGAGTAATTGGCTGAGGTGGATAAAGCAGACCAATTTGATTTCTTCAGACAGCCTCCATTCTTCACACTGGCAGCCAAGTGCCCTCCCAGGGCACAAGAAGGAAACCTTTGCAAACTCTCTTCTGGATTCCTGACAAGTGCCTCCTCTGTTTGCTAAAGAAACACCACGATCAGTTTCTCTGCTGTCCTGTCCATGTATTTATGTTATAGATTATACTGTGCTGATTGCAAATGTATGAGCCTTCTCAGCAGCCAGCGAGCCAAACCTTGTCTTCTCAGCCATAAATTTCACATTTTAAATATAAATGGAAAATAAACCTTTCCCCTCCAAAAAACCCCAGGGGTCATATTTGGCCTGAAGTTTACAATGTTTTTCTCTGATAAAACATTGGGAAACCTGTCACTGAGACAAGTAATCTACAATTACATGTATATTATGAAAATAATATTTTGTATATATATATATGTAACATATTTAAGCACAGAGAAGACTTCTATTGATGGCCACAAGAAAGATTCCATCCTGGTGTCCTTGTCATTTTACTTACTGGTAGATCACAATGCAACTTGTTTTTCTTAATACTGCTTTTTATATTTCTGTTCTCAATTTTAGCCATAAAGTCGCAAGATATAAATAACACATATATAGCTCATTATTACATTCATGGTTTTAGTACAAAAACTATTTTAAAATATAATATTCACTGCAAAAATTTAATTCTGCGCTATACACCACGCCCACTAGCACACCAATCATTCCATTTTTTACTTATTCATACACTCTTGTTTATGCTATTCCCCTTAGGAAAACCTCTGCGGGTAGATAGGCTTTACTGCGTAACAGTAGATGGGCTTTGCTCCATAACTTGTATATCAATCCATAGAAGCTCCAGAAGACTGAGGAAGGAAGTGAATCTCAATGTTAAATGTTTGATGATGACAGTTGTTTCCATAGGTGAATTTGGAGAGAAAAAAAGGAAAAAAAACTCTCCTCTCCTCTTGAAGATATGAAAAGAAAAAGAGCAAGTGATCTTTAAAATATTTAGAAAATTCCAAATCTTTTAGTGTTCCAGAAGTGAATGCCAGTACCCTGAATCAAACCATGGAATGAATGAAAGACAGTGAAGAAAAAAAATAGTGCAAATCTTCTTATTTTCTTTAAATTGAAACACGCTATGCCCATCTCTCATCATTTTGTAGAGACATGAGCAGGGTCAGCCAAGCTGAAATATATTCTTGTTATACTATTGTTTACTTTTCTGAATGATCTTAGTGATGAGTCATATATATTAACAAATAATATATTCATGCTTTTGTTCAATACACAACATTATTAATATCCTTGTTTTTTTGAAATATCAACTTCAGCATGTGTAAGAGTACCTCACTTAGATCTGTGTGGTGCCTCAGGAGGAGAAAGTTTTCCCACTTTCTGCTCTGATTCTACTGATTTGCCAATTATTTCACAAGGCATACAAAATATCTGAATGTGCTTAACACGTGTTTCCAAAGAGCAGAGGATTGTCAAAATATCAGCACTGTTACCTTATATTTTCATGGCAAAGAAGTAGCACTGAAGGGGATTTCTTGAATTTGAATAGACTTTAACAAACCCTGAGCAAATGTTTGAGCATAGATGTTAGTGCCCTCTCAATGGAGATAATGACCTTTCAGACTACAGCTCATTATTCCTGCAGTGCCCAGCATCACTAAACATATTTCCAAAATGTTGAAAGGATGACATTGGGGATGAGCTTTGGAGCTAGTGATAAGTTCTGCATGACCAAAGTTTCCTCCAGAGACTAAAACATACCATATATATTCCTTGGCAGTGGCATGGTAACACAAAAGAACTTTGAGGAGCTTTGTCTCCCTCTTCATCCCATCCCAATTAAGACCATTAATAGCTCATTTTATATAATTTCACACTAAAAAACTTTCTTTTACACCATATCCACCTATCTGCTGTACAGAAATAAAATCTCTCATTAAATGTCCCTGCCACCTACATGGTCACTCTGTATTATCTTACTACATAGGTAGGTGTTAGAAATCAGAGAAGATACCTTCAGAATGAGCATAGGCTTCTATTTAGTGCCCTAGCATATTTTGAGTAGCTGAGTTTTGTGACGAATTTCCTGAATTTCACTCCATCTCAGTGATAAAATGTAGAGATTTTGGAAGTAATTATGGAAAATATGGTTTAGCTTTTTATTTGTATAAATACATATGCACATATTTCTATTTCAGAAGACACAAATTTTACCTTCCTCAGGACTGCTAGATGAAGTTGTCAAGTTATATTCTTAGCGTAAGGAAGGTATTCCTATGAGAAATGGCGCTGGCAAATTCATTGAGAAATGGGGGGCAGAGAAAACATCCTAAATAACAAAGTAATAATTATTTTACCTCTGTGTCGTTTACATTGACACAGATAACTATCAACTGTATTTAATTGAAGACAACCCTTCAACTTTGAGAACTTTTTCCTGTCAAATGGAAAGAATAAGATCAACATCAACACCAGATAAAATAGAAGATGATTCCTTAGCAGCCACTACAGCCATGTGCACACAATGCAACAGAGTGTGTGATTTTAAAAAAAGCATAGCACAAATTAACCATCAGTAGAATGGCAAATGGAGGTTTCACAAGCCAGTGTTCTATGTTCTGGATACTTCTTCTCTCAGCAACAAGCATCAGTACTTGCAAACCCTTCGACAGAATTTGTTTTCATCTCATAGACTCAGAGTGGCTGAGGCCAGAAAGGACTTCTTGAGATCATGTGGTCCAACCCTCCTTTCCTGCCTACACAGAGTCCCCTCCAGCCAATTTCCCAGCACCACATCCACATGCCTTTTGAATATCTTCAAGGAGGAAGCCTCCACAACCTCTCTGCAGCTTGGGCAGTGCTTAGTCACCCTCACCCTGCTACAAAGGGGCAAACTATAATGATCTCAGTGGATGGCTCACCCACAGGCCTTGAGGTTTTTTCAAGGTGTTCAAGCTCAATTAGGCATCAACAAGGTGATAAAGACACAGAAGAGAATGGCTGAAAATTAATCTTTTGGAAATGTAAAATTAAACTTTTCTTTTAAGTCTTTAAGTAGGTAGTGCCTTATATGTGGATACATTTTATTTTCCTTTCTTCCCACATTTTCACTGTTATAAATTTTCCAGGCTGAAAATTGAAAATTAATATCTACCTATTTCATTAAGCTAATCATTGTTGTGGGAGTAGCAACATCTCTTCAGCATTTCATTCCGTGCATCTCTAGATCATGATCTACCCTAATTAGAATGTAGAGAAGGCTGTTTTCTGTGGAGGTCTTTTGCAATGTCTAGGTAATTGATGCATTAAGCTACTTTCTTCTAACGTCACATGAGGATAAACAATCTGAGCAAAATTGCAGTTCAGAAGATCTGGGACATATTTTTTTCTAATCAGCACTTTTTCTTGGTTCAGAGCTCACTGTAAAGCTAGAAATTAGCTTTCTATTTGGAGAAGTACCTCTGACAATGCAAGATAATGATCATTGCAGACAGACAAACAGACAGAGGAATGTTGTTTGGTGGAGACAATATGTAAAAGATTAAGGAAATTCAATGTACAAAACAAATTTTTTCTTTTTTTTTTTTTCCTAAAGCCAGGCTTAGAACTTTTAATTTATTTCTTCTGCTTAGCTGTATACTTAAAGAGGAACTATAAAGAACAACCCTAAGGAAAAGGGTAGGAAAAGGCATAATCTGAAGATGATTCTTGCTTGAGCAAGAGGAGCTACAATAATAGTTTCTTTAGCCCTTTGCATCCTCAGTCATTCAAAGCAAGGAACATCTAGTGTCTCATGAGAAGGAAACGTACTCGGACCATGAAAATAAACAACTGATGTTGTTTAGTGAGTTGCTTTAGTGTTGCTTTAGTGAGTCAATTCATATGATAACAGATCAATAGTTTGCATAAAGGCCGAACAACAGGCTGACATGACTGCCTTATAAAAGCAGAAAGAAACTCTGTTTATTGCTAAGGGAGCTAGGTATGGGAATGGGTACTGCTAATGAGCAGGAAGGAAGACTGAACTCATAAACTTTACAAATAGTACCCCAGATCACGGTGGTAATACTGATTGCCATTGAAAAAAAAAACATGCAACACACTGGTACAGCAAGAGAAAGAAATCCGTACTGTTGCCACTTATGCTGTACCTGTCATGTGCATAAATATACCAAAGAACTTCTATTTTTCAAGGCTGCCGGTCTAGCAACTTTACTGAGCACTAAATTTCAAAGGAAAAAATAGCATTTTATTACTTCACTTATCTTCTCCCTGTGGCAGAAATTGTCGAAGAGTTACGCAGGGTTTCAGCTGCTCAGTTTCTATTGACTTTAATGACAAAAGCATAGTTAAAATCCTATGCATCTCTATAAAAATCCTAATCTTATCTGCTTAGTTTACTGAAAAAAACCCAAGTTGTTATTACTGTCAGTTCAGCACAGCAAATGTAACTGTTAAAGAGCAAACTGAATTGCACTTTGCCTTGCATATTATCAGGAAAATTGTCAGCCAGATTTTGATTCCAGAGATTTTACTGCTAGTGATGATTAGTGTTGTGCACAGATAAATGGCCAGGCAGCTTAGTTTGTTGTGGATGATGCCCCAAAAGTTCAAAAGGTTCTCTGACCCTTTTCCAAATCCCATGTTTCAGCAAAACTGAGCTGGTATTCTTGTGAGTACTGTGCTCCCAGATACATTACAAGTTCTCTAGCACTTCATACTACAGGTCATTTGGAAAACACTGTGAAAATTACTTTTATCAGAGTCATTCTGACTCCGCTGTCAGTGTTATTTTCAACAAAGATTTGACAAGGTTCACAAGCATGGGTTTTATATTAAAACATGTATATGTAATACTTATTCATGAAAAATTAACTTTATGTGACCTGTAATATAAGCATTTGCCTTAGAAAAGCAATAGAGAGATTCCTCAGAAGCAGAAGGAACGTATTCAGTTCATGGGAAGGGTGAGGGTTGCAATGCAAAAGGACCTAATAACACCTCTTTGTAAGCCTTCCCTACTAAAAGGAAGTAGCAATTCTGCTGGATGACTAGAAGGTTATAAAGGACATCCTCGCAGTCCTTTACCTATATCTCATCCTTCTAACCCATAAAGGTGGTTTTCTGGGAATTTAGTACTAAAGCAGTAACTGAACTTCTCCAATCAACAGTGCTCTGTGGACATAGCACTGGGATGACAGCTTTCTTGCTGGTACCTTACATGTTGCTGAAAACAAAACAAAATTTAAAAACCAGAACAAAACAAAAAAAAAACACTTTGAGGCAGTTTGTCTGAATGTGTTAAATATCAAAGTATGTATACATATAACTTTCATAAAGGTGTGATTGGAAAACTAGTATTGACCCAATTTTACCAACAGAGCTTTCAATCCAGATCAAAAATTAAGAATGATAAATTATATAGGCAATTAGTTTCTCTGTCTCATTTTTTAATTTGTACTTCTTGCTTTTTTATATTGCTAGTAGATAGTGCAACAGAATTTCTGGAACAGGAAGACTACCTTAAAAAATCAATCTTAAAGATCAGACTGCATTTTAAACCCGTGTCTGCCATGAGACTTGTAATGCCTAACAAGAAAATAAAGAGCTGGCAACACAGCAACAGCATCTAAAAGAAATTAGAATTGTCACCTTAACATTTGTGCTTGACTTTATGATGTTTATTGTGTGTGTTTGTGTGCAGTAAGGGCAGAGAGATTGAAAGAAGTTACACACACAAAAAACCCAGTTCTTTTTTCTTTCTAAGATCTCCTAATTATGAAAGAGAAAATATGACAAAGAAGAGATTGATAGGGAAAGAGAAAGGAAAGAGCTATGTGCTCAAAACCACTGATATGCACTGTTACATGCACATCCTGACAGCTATTTGCTTTTATTTTAATTAGAATTTTTTTGTAAAATATTCTGTCATCAGAAGAGATGCAAATCATGTGTGTTATCAGAAGACAAGAGGGAAGCCATGACAGGAAGGCCAGGGCAAACACAGTGCACTAAGAGACATTTCTGATGTGGAAGGCCAGATGAGGTTTCCTTTAGGAAGAAGGCAGGAAGATAAGGGGACAGCAGCATATTCCTGGGCCTGATAGTGGTGTCAGCAGGGAGACTCACATGACATACCACAGAGAACTACCCCACTTACTGTTTCATTAACACATGCTTTCTTTTTTTCTGGAGTTCATTCAAATCCCTAATTTTTTAAGGCTTTTCTCTGCCTAAAATGGATCCACTCTGAGACAAAATAGATTTTTTTTTATAGGGTGTGCAGCAGTGGAGATATGAAATCAGGCATCAGACAAGATTGTACCCTGAGGATGTGACAAAAAGAAAGCTTGTGTCCTCATTATTTCTACAGCTCTTGCAATCAGGTTTCAAGAGGATCCCTGGGATAACACCCGGGATGTACAGTGGGCTGCAATGCGTCTTATAAATGAACAGAATCTGACAAAACGTCTTTCTGCTTTTCCATGGGCTCCAAAGTGTATTGCAGCCTCTCAATGCTTTTGCTCGTGACATCATCCATCCCTCAGAAACAATGTTTGTCCATATTTATCCCTTAGCTACTAGCAATTCACATTGCAGCTGTCTTTTCATACTAATTATGTCCATTTCCAACAAAGAAATCTGGCCTTTTGTTTCTTTCTCCTGTAAAAGTAAATAAATTCCTAGATGGCACTTGGAAACCGTTGTGCAAAGATGGACTTGAAGTTAACTGAGGATGGAGTACTTGAACATCAGGTCTATAACATAACATAGCTTATCAAAATCTATTTCTTGAGCTAGAGTCAATTTAATGAGCATGCATTTCAGCAGTCAATATACGCTGGAAAAAGTTTCCAATAATTAAGGATAATTGGCAATGGAAATAAAATGAACAGATGATAATGGCTCTGCAGCAGACTTCAGCAGCTTGCTCTTTCAGCATGTGTTTGGTAAGACAGCAGAGGCGAAGGTTTCTAAGAGGCAATCCAAACTGGTCAACTGTGTCTTGATCGTTATTCACCTAAATTTTTATACTCTGTCTCTGCCTCCGCCTCTGCCTCCATTTTTCAAGTTGTTGTTTGTTCTTTTTTATGGTGGAACAGGGGAAGAGCAGGAAGACTCTTCATAACATCAGAGTAAATGCATTTTGTATCATGGCTGTGCACTAGCTCCACTGTCGTTGAAGTATTTTCAGGATATAACCTTCCATTTTAATTAATTTAAACCTTGGCTGTTAAAAGTTTGTTGTAGATTGGAAGAGGAATTCCAAAAGAACATATTCAAGGACTGCAATCACAGTGTTTAGAGTATTTGTTTTGAAGCTAAGATATTCACTCACCCTTAAATTACTCTCTTGATGCAGCCTTTGAACAAATGATGCCTTTCAACCTCAGAAACTGCATCTGGACATGGTTGTCTATTCCATCCTGCTGTCAATCAAAATGACTCCAAAGAAATCCCAGAGTTATACTTGCATACAGCAAAAGTATTGAATGATCTGATCTTTTTAAAGCACCATAGCGTGCCCAATCTAAATAGCAAAGAAGTCCCTGCCTAATTTCAGTGGGAATTTCTGAGATGGCAATCTGGGAATATTGCTTTGTTCTTGAGTAAGAAAGCTTTGAATTACTTATGCAGGTCATTAAAAAAGTGGCAAGAGAACTTTGCAATTGTAAAGCATCATTATGTGTCTGAATATGCTACCTATGATACCAAAAAAATTAATTTAGAAATTCTAGAGAGTTTTTCACTTTTTAATCAAAATTCTTCTTTTATTTGCATCAATTTGTAAAGACAGGAATTTTAGTAAACTTGAGACCCCCTGCACAAGACTCAGAAAAGGAAAACGTATTTTCTGTTATTAATTATGCCATAGTCCTAAAGTCCAACCTCATGAGACACAAAAGGAATAACAAATGAAAAATGAAACTCAACTTTGGAAAAGGATAAATCTTCCCAAGCACAGCAGAGATTCACAGTATCCAGTTTAAAGTACTTGTTGGATCTAAAGTTAGACATGGAACTAAATCACTTCCACTTGGTCAGCTGTAGACACATTAATGAGATGGGAATTTTCATATTTTAGAGAAGAGGAAAACAAATATTTGGGAGATTTCCTGTTTTAAATATAACAACTATCTTAGTTTGCTTGAAGGCATTGCCTTGGAAATAAACAAACTGTTAAGTTGTGTAAAGGAGAAGTTATGAAAAGTGAGGTATAGATACCTTAATTTTGGCCTCATGAATTTTACCTTTTGATAATCTCACTACCTATATGGTAAACTCTAATGATTCTGAAGAAGGATTTAGTTTTGGTGAAGTTGAATGCTGGAATTATACAGGACAGATTTTCTCACTGGCTTAACTGAACATTAAAAAGTAGTAAAAGTATAGAAGCTCTGTTTTCTGTTTCAAGGAAATTATTATACATAGTCGAAAATCATGCATCAAGTGGTTCAATGTGGCAATATAAGAATTTTCTGTTTAACTGCTATCTATGTATACAAGCACTAAGTATTAGGTATATGAGTACACATAAAGTTTTATGTGTACACAAATATTTGAGTTTAGTTGGTAATTTCAAGTTAAATCTTCCAGTTTTCTCTGGAGCTATTTTATGTATGAGTTCCAAAAGAATTAATTGTCTGTGAAATTTTTCTTAAAGACACAGTTTGTGGCTTGAACAGAAAAGAAGAAAGACCAAAAAAATTAAAAGGATGAGTCCAACCAATGCTTTGTGCACTGTAGCTATTCATCCTCCAGAAGTTTGAAGAATTGTCTGAGCCAGGTTTCCATCAGAATGTAATTCTTTTCAGTGTCACTAAACACAGAGAAGCATTTCTACCACAACTGGGCATTGCAAAGCTCTTCACAAGGTACAGATAGTAGACTTTGTGTCAATTTGTAATGGCAGATCAGAAGACAAACCTCCAAATTTCTTTTACCAGCATAGTAGGCACACAAACAGTAGAAAAAAAGCTCTAAGTTTATACAGTAGAAAGAATGTGAGATAATATTTTGTTAAATTGGTAACACTATATTCCATGAAATATGAATATTCTTTGCTGTATAGGGATGAATGATTTTACTGTTCAAAGTTCTACAGTTAAGTTTTATCATAGCTTTTAATGTTGATTTATAATACATGTAGCTTGCTACAGTTTTATATGATAATTCAGCTTGGAAGGGACTCCAGGATCTCTACTCCTGGTTCAAAGCAGGATCAGCTATAGCATCAAGTGAGGCTACTCTGGGGTTGAAACCAGGTTATTCAGGGCTATGCCCAATGTGATCTCAAAAAACTCCCAAGGATGGAGACTGTACAGCCTCTCTGGGCTGCCTGTGACACGACATTACTGTTCACTGGGGAAAAAGTTTCTTCTGATACCAAATCTGAAACTCTCTTCTTACAATTTATGAGTTTTTCCTTTTGTCTTCCAACTGTGTAGCTCTGTGAAGAGACTGGATCCTTCTCCTCACAGGTACCGGGAATGAAACAATGAAACTGTGAGGTTCATTACAACAAAAAAACTGTAAGGTGCATTTAAAGCCACTTTGCTGAACAAGCCCCACTTCTTCAGTCTCTCCTCCCATGACTAATGTTTCACATCCTATCCATCTTGGAGGCCTTCCACTGAGCTCTGTGCATGGTAATTAAGTACTCAGTGAATTGCTTATGTTTAGTAATAGAAAGAAAAAAATTGATTGATGTACATGCAGAAGTCCCATGCATTGCCTTTGGGGGAAAAAATCCATCCAATTACAGTTTTACAAAGGCTTATACTGAGGATATAAAAGGTGAAATTTACAGATATGTTAGTTCTTGTCTGTAATCCGAGAAAAATAGAATCAACCAATAATGGCTTCAGAAGAGGTATGACATGAATTTTCACTTATTCTGCCTTTTTGTCTTGCTAGAGATACACCATTTTTTCTACTTGAATAGACATACCATGGTGAGTTTATTTCCAGCAATGGACCTTTTTGATTTACCAAATCCCATTCTACTATAATCAGATTATGTCAGACAGAAGGTCACACACACAAAAAAAGCCTTTCATCCTTGTTTTCTCCTAAAAGTATTATGACAAAACATTGGCTAAGAAGACTGGATAAAGCTTCTTTTTTTTTTTTTTTCACAGTATCTGACAATCCACTTGGGAGAGATAAGATATACCTGACCTATCTACACAATCTCTTTAACTTTACCGGATTTATGACTTTGGCTGTTGCTTTTTCTACCAGGCCTTCATGCTAATATAATCGTTTGGATGACAGTAAGAGTCTTACATTAGCTTATGTCACAAAGAGTTTGCTTCTGAGTCTTTTTTTTCAAAACTCAGTCTTCTCATGGGATCCATTTTTACTTTTTGTAAGACTGTCCCTATTGAACTAAACTTCTGACTGGGCTTGCTTGATTAGAGTATTTCAAATCTTTTTCACTGGACACCCAGTATACCATAACAATAACATATTTTCTACTTCATGGTCATCTCTAAATAGGAAAAAGTATATTTTATGGTATGACATAAGTAATATTTCAATATCTAATGCCAATTTTCCATTCTGTTCAGTCCTTAGCCATACCAATATGAGCTATATTTTATCTATCTGCCACTTAATTTGTGTATCTCACTATTTCATAATTAACACATTAAGAACGTACTTTTATTTCAAGACAGATGACTTTGTACCTTGGATATACTTGAATGAATAATTACAGAAGTTTGACCCTGACATTCAGAAGAAGGCTCAGATATCAGAGGAAGCAATGGTTTTCTTGTATTTCAAGAGATCAAGCAATCAATGAACACACAAATGCACTTCCAAAATAAAGTTCTTTAACATAAGAGTCACCTTACCTGTCTTTCTGCATTGACTGCAAAGCAACCTGAGGAAAAGCAGACTGGTAAGGCAAAACACAGGACTTAAAATCCTTTCTCACCTTAAAATCAGTGAAAATCATTTAATCAAATTCAGTGCAACCAGTGAAAACAGTTTCTTCGTACCCAAGCAGTATTCTAGGAAAGCCTTGCTTGAGAATTACTGGAGGAGTTTCAAACTGCTTGAAAGGCTTTAGGCAAACATTGTAGTTCTGACTTCAGAGGAGCTCATTTTTTCTTTCACATTTCAAAGACAAGTGCTCTCTGAAAACAGAGACACTACTCTGCTCACAGATTATTGATAGAATTAAATGGCAAAATGGAAATTGCTCCTTATCTCTTTAGAAAATAATTACATAAAAATCCAAATTGGAAGGGGATACGCACATGTATGGAAATACTTATTTAAATAAGTAAAATAACTAGGAGCTGATCCATATTTTAGAATGAAAGGATTGACATGAGTAAGGCAAAGGTGTGTTTCTGTTAATTATTCTCATTTATAAATGAACAGTTCAATTCATCCTAAAAGATTATGACTGAATTCTCATTTACATTAAGTCCTCTTTAAAACTCTTCACAAGTGCATAAGGACTTTGAAATGCACATAACTGTAATTGATGCCAGAACAACTTAAAAGTGGCCTTACTGCAGTTGAGAATAAGGCCCTTAATTTGGAATATTTCAGATGTTAAAACTTAACTTTAAAAATACAAGAATATTTTCATATTTGAAGTGGCTTTTTAATGAGAATATAGTTCAAAGGCAGATTTAATTTTTTAAAAACCTAAATGTGAAGTGATTAGTTTGCAATAGCCACTAATCTCTTCTGGTAATTTCTCTCAACGTTTATAAGGATTTTTACTATGCTGCATAAAGCCTAATGTTCCTTATGTACACTTACAACATTCAATGCAATTGCTCTGAAAGAGTTGCTATGGCTTATTATAAACAAAACAACTCCCTTGGGTCTTAGATAGAATCACTCTAAATTTATAAAGTCAGCTTTTGAATTTCAAATATTAAAACAAGGTTGTACTATGCTTAAGCATGCTTATGAAATTCTTATAACCTTAGTGTAGTACCTCTCCATCAGATAGTAATTCACTGATGTATTCACTTAGCACCAGTTTAAGAACTGGACTCAGTTGCTGTGAAAAAATTTATTCCAAATTCAGCACTAAACTGGATGGGGCAGTCACAAAACAGATATTGGTTCCTATGACTGGGACTCTCAGGACGAACATGGTGAACACTTTCCTTGATTCTGGATCTCCTCTGTGCAACCTTTAGTGTGGTAGCTTTATAGGCATTGTGCATTTACACCCTGACACTTTGCCTTGAGGAGCGTGATAAGTGGCTGGATACGTAGCACTCCTCGCACTGAAAGGACACGGCTACCTTTCTTCCCTTCTGTGCCATAACACAAGGGTTGGAACATTTGCCCAGGAAAATAGAAATGGGTTCATTTTGTCAGCCCAAGAGACCTTCTCATTCCTATGAAAGAAGTCTAACCATCAAGTTATAGACGAGATCATGTACAAGTCTTGCTTGAACTTGGCTGCTGTCCAGATATGAATGTAGGAACAAAAACAAGAATAAGATAAGAATAATAAGAAAAAAGCTTTCCCTAGTAGAGGCAGAAGGTGGGCTATGCAGACTCAATAACTGTGTCTGTTTCAGTAGTCTGGCCTGTCATATTTATTGAAAGAAATTTCACGGTTAGGACTTCCAAGCAGATCGAGTAATTTTGTTCTGTGTTACTTTAGAGTAATTTTGTATCCCTTATCCAGGCTAAATTTCACTTTGTAGTGTCTATATCCTTTTGGAGCTTGTCTTCAGTTTTTGCACATTTCATGAAGTACATAACTAGTTTCCATGATATAAGATACTTTTTGAAAAGACCAAGGGTATACAAGAGAGTTTATTCTTGCTTACAAGAGTGTAAATTTTTGGGATTACTGAACATAAAATGGAGAGTAACTCTGTTGACATATCAAAAGATGTTTGATCTAAATGAAAGATTTTAGAGCTTCAGCTGATACAAGAAGTCTAGTTCAGTAGATACCGTAGTAAACTCAGACACTAGGTACTCATCCAGCTTCCAATAAAAGCAGAAGCTGATCAAACATGGTCCATATTTCACTTGGCTGCCATATAAAAAAGCATGGTCTAATCACTGCATCTTTTATACCACACCTCTTTGTATGGAAGAGCATAAGATGGCATCACATATATGTCTCAAAAAGGTCACTTATGCTGGGATCTGACAGGTACTTCTGACAGGTACTCTGGTAAACATCCCTGGTTGTTTCTCACGGTTCAATGAGAAGTGAACTTTGTTAAAGCAGGATTAAACTTCACATGAAAATTAATATACTATTTTCATTTGCTAATGCATGCTTTAAGACTTTAACAATTTATTCCCTTTTCCAGAAAGTAAGAATCTTTATTATTTTCAATCAGCTTGGACTCCATAGATACCCAGCTTTGTGTCCCAATGCATCATAGTAATAAAAACATCTCAATTAAATTTTTTCAGGGTTGTAAATAAGTATAGCTCCCTTGATAAAAAGAAATGCATAGATTTTGTTCTGTTCATCAGATTTTAGACCACTTCTTTTTTGTTTACTGTCACTTAAACATAGAACTGGGAATTCGATTTTTCTACCACATAGTCTATGGTTCACTTTGACAGCCTGCACCAGATGATGACAGAAGAATCTGTAACTCAGATCCTGAGATTGTGAGTTTTAGCAACAGTTAGGACTCTAGATTTCAGGATGTCAGAGTTTAGTAAATTGATGGCTAGGTTTCCCTGAGAGACCATAAAGAAGAGCACAGTTGCTTTGCCTGCCTGCTGGATTGCAAAAAACCCCCAAGAAACCAGTAATTTTTATTGCTCAGGAACAAAGTGTCCCATTCTACAAAAAGATAAGACATTTTGGTAAGATGCTATGCAAAAACTTCCTAAACAACTAAATTTCAAAGACAGCATGCATTAAGCGTAATCAAGGACAGGCAATGAAACAGAAGTGCAAGAGCCTTCCTTAGCTGTTTGGGAGTGAACACAAAAAAGCCAAGGTGTTTTCACTAGTGGCTGGTGATAAAACAAAAGGCAACAGTTACATGTTAGGGTTTGGGATCTTCAGACCTTAGGAAAACTTCCCCATTATAAAGTTAGAACAGCAGAGAAATAAATTATCCATAGAGGTCCTTCCAAGACTCCACTAGACAAAGCGACAACTGACCCAATCTAGTATTGGATATAGCCCTAATTCAAGCAGGAGGATGCCCAGATGACTGTTAAATGTCCTCCCAGCAAATATTTGTGTGACTCCAAAAATGTGTGTGCATACAAACCTGTTTGAAGACTTTCAGCATCAAAATCAGTCACAGTAGCATGAACAGAACGATTATGTACAATCTCTTTTTGCCCTTTGCTATGTGCAATGTCATCTTGCTTTTCACTGATTACTCTCTCTTACATCCTTTCACTGATTCCTCTTTTTTTTTCATCACATCTAGTTCATCTACTTGCTCTTACCTTTCACACTTTCCAAAGCTCCAGGTATCCCTACCTATTTATTCTCTGACTCTAATGAGTTGCTCTTTGACATTTCCACTCCATCGGTGATAGTAGCCTAAACTATTCACTTGACAGTTTCTGCCACAGGAGTCTTAGCACTTTTACAAATAGAGTGCACTCCTTGAATTAGTGCATAAAGCCATTAACCTCTCATCTTTCAATTCCCATCTTGGGACCCATAGGATTTGGAAATGGCCAACTGATCATGGCAAGGTAAAAGGCCAGTGGGGACTGCTGATACCTATTTTTAATGTTTACAATGATGCAGAATGATCAGGTTAAAAAATACCATCATAGATAACCTTGATTAAAATTATTATAATCTTATGGATCCTGTTCTCATCTTCTGTCTAGCTACAGAATTGCTGTCTACTTACATATTTTCTTATCTTTCAAACTCTGCATTCTAAGCAGCACACTTTTAATGGTCTTCATAGAATATCATAGAATATCCTGAGTTGGAAGGGACCCAGAAATATCATCCAAGCCCAACTCCTGACACAGTACTTCACAAAAGTAGTGAATATAATTTTTAATGATATTCACTCCATATCATTTTTAATTTCATGAGTAACTGATGAGTAGAATAAGCCTCAGAGTCACTATTAGTGTTTAAAAAGTGTTGTGTTTAAACAGTGTCATTTCAGAAATTAAGAATAATTCCAGTAACTGTGGACATAATTTAAAAACAATTACTATGGTTCAACAAAGAAGTTGAAATATCTAGATGCTTTTTATGGAGAGCAATCCACTCTTATTCAGAAAAGAAAGGCCCTCTGTGGTGACAAAGTATTCCAAAGGACCCACAGGTTATCATATACATAAAAGGGAAGGAAGATAAAACACAGTATAAATCAGATTGAATAGTAATATAAAATTCAAATCTGCATAAATATTCACAACATATTTGACTCGTTTTTTGAGGGTGAAGTCATTACCAGTCTTAGATGCCAAGAAGATAAGAAAAGACCTGCACACTTGTCAGTAAAGATATAAGTCAGATTGTGACTTGGCTATCTGCTCTGAACAGCAGGAGTTCAAGGGAACAGTACCCCTGGAGACCAGAGAAAAAATTGTGGCTTGGAGGTCACACACCTTCCTGGATTTCTCTTTGCTCTGGAGGAAGAGTAAGTCACTTCATTCTTCCACATAAATCAGGCAATTCCTCTTAGATCATATGTTCATCTACACACAGTATTTTTGCCTCCCGAAATTCCTGATACCTGCTGATGTGCCTGCATATAGAAAAATTAAGTGCAAAGTCCTTTTTGCCTCCTCTGAGGAAAGCCATGTTTCTTTTGAATAAAAGAGTTTATTTCCCATAAAATATATATAGTCCACACTATGAAAACTTAAGAGTCCCCTGGCTTAATACAGTGATTGTTCATGAAAAATGCATACTGGTAATGCTGAGAAACTCTTTGGTTTTACTTCTTGCTAAAGTGTTACAGATTATGAGAGCATAGAGAAAAGTTCAGGCAAAATACATTTTTATGGACATACAGCCTAGTCTGGTCGTTTGCTAATGAGTGCCATTAAAGTGTGGCTTTGTGAGATTTATGGTGGCAGAAGAGAAATTTCTCAAGGTTCGGTATTGTAAACACGTATAATTTCATGTAATGGGTCTTCCTCCTCAAACTCTCACTACACATTTTGAAAGCCTGATGTACAACCTACAGTTCTAAGATGAAAAAAAACCATAAAGAATAACAAAACCAAAAGAGTATAATTTACAGAATAAAAACTAATTAACACAATAAAATTTCCAAAGCCATGAAAGATTCTCTTTTGATCATCCCAAAATTATGGGAAGAATCTACTAGCTACAGTTTCAATCACCTAATGTCCTCAAGACCCATATTAACATGCTGAATGTTATTAAGACAGATGTCTGTAGCTGTGTAAATTCTCTGTGATGAAAAGTATCTGAATAAGCAGGAAATTAGTCCTGAAATATTGTGAAATCCTGCACTGTTAATATACCCTGAGGAGGATGTTACAGCTGAGGTTTAGATGTACTTATATAAAACTCCTTATCTTGAAGCTAATGAAGAGATACTGACAGTTTTGCTGCAGTGTGAAGTGTTCTAATGACTACAGATTAGTTATTTTCTAAAGCAGCATTCCCCAGTGGTTCCCCACCCCAAAAATCATAACCCAAAACAAGCAATAGATTGTCTTTAATAATGAAAAACCTCAAACAAACAAAACCAAAACAAAACCACAACAACAACAAGGAAAAACCAAAACAAACCCCCCAGCCCCTCACATCTTTATGTCAGGAGAGCTGGAAGCATTTATAGTTACATTCTCCACAAGAAAAAAAGCCAGAGATGACAGTGGATTTAGTGAAGCAGTCAGTTAATTGTTATGGTGAGGGTTTTAATTTTCTTCTCTATGTAAATCACAATTGAGGAAAGCATCTGCCACCTCTGATATTTCCTGTACAGTAAATTTAAATGGATTAATCACCCTGCTTGTTCTGAAGTTCTGAGTAATGACAGGCACTTGCCAGTGGTTTGTGGAGTCCCTGGCTCATTGGTTTTTAGCTGTCTTGGGGGAATTGGTGAGGCTATGGAAAGATTTAAAAAGAAATTAAAAAATAAATCACACTCAAAATTTTTTTCCCCACCCATTTCTACACCCTATCATCAGAAACTGATTAAAATATTTTCTAGGAGACCAAGTGGGTTTACTAGCAGACTATAGGGATAGGATTGTACTTGATCTCAGCCAAATCAGGATTCTTATGTTGACTTCGCACAGAAACATTTTTACCAGTCCAGCAGAATTCTTTAATTCCTTAACGGCTGGTATAAAATCTCAGTCAATAGCCATTTTTCCAAATAATTTGTGAGATTTTTGTGTTTTATCCACTCCCATTCTTGAATTAATGGGAATTTAGCAGCTCCCAGAGTCCATGTGAACCGCTCACAGACAACTGTCTTGCCTTGTCACATGGTACCTTTCACTTTATTTGAACCCACAAAAAAAGACAGACTGGGACGTTCAAAAAATGGAGGGGGCGTGGCAAGCCAGCTTTCAGAGTCTGCTCAGTGCTCATTTTACAGGTAAACATTGTCTGTAGTTGACATGGGGTCTTGCACAATTTTAACAGTGAGAGAAGATGATACAAGAAAAAAAAATCTCTTTTGAGGAACATGCTGCACTGCTTCAGGGAAACTCCTGATCCACAGAGAGAAAATATGAAAATGGGAACTAGAAAACATGGTATGATTTACTTGTAAGAAAAGCTTTGCTTTTCTAAAGACAGAACATCAGGCTGTTTTGCTTCTGATTTTTTTTCATTGTTTTTAGAAAATGTCTTTGTGATCCTCATATTCCTACTTTTCATTTATTTTCTTCTTTTTTTAATTGATTTTTGCATTTCACTGCCTCAAAATTTATTTCAGATACAATTTGCAATTGTCCATTCATTATTTTATTAGAAACAAAACAAAACAAAACCCAGAAAAACCCCTGTTCTATCAAGAGTAATTTTCTAGTATTTCTGCATGATTCTTGAAGAGATTTTTTTTCTGCGCCTGAGCTAAAATTAATCATAGTGCAGGCCTATAAACCATTAAAAAACAAATGCTGCCAAAACTCATCAGCCTTGCAGCACTGAAATGATGAGAAGATAAATAGTTGTTTTGGTGAGATTACTTGTATATTGAATCAGTTGTTTGTATGAAAGAGAAAAAGAATGTGAGGTCACAAATCTATGGCTGAAATCTCTTCTGCTGTCATTTTCTAACTGAATCATTGATTTAAGCAGCCTGTGAAACAGCTTGAGGTGTAAGTAGATAGCTGCTTTGGCTATTCAAATTAATTTCTTTTAAAGGTATTAATGCCTATGTAGACATGATAAAGAAGTTCTTTTACCTTGGGATCTCAATGTGCCTCACGTATATTCACTAATTAACAATCACACTAAACATGCAAGTTATATAAAGAGTATGAAGCATTTTTTTAATGCACAAAGCTATACTAGATTGGAAGAAAGTAGTTATTTCTTAATATAAAACTTTTTTTTTAATTAAGAGTCAAAGCACTTGTTAATGAATTTAAAATGGACATGTTGCTACAAAGAGTGTAATGACCACAGATTCAGGTTCCTATCAATGTCCCAAGCAAAAATACCCCTGTTTTGCAGGAACATCATTTTGTCCATGTCATGCTCTGTTAGCAATGCTCAGATGAATCAGGGATGCTTTACAGAAAGGACAGCCAACTGCTTCATTTTCTTATCCCAGTGCCAACAAAGATATGCAGCTTCTTATTCAGGCTGGAAGTATAACTAAAATATATATATGGTTTGAAAACAGGGTTTATAATATACAATATGGATTGAAGGATATAAATTATGTTGATTTTTCTGCTGGGTTTGTCAGTACATGAATTAAACAAAGAATAACAGTCTCCATGGCACTAGTGTATTATTTAATCCAGACAACATAAAGACTGTCTGATCAGACTATGACCTTGTTGCTAAACCATAACAAAACTTTCTTTTTTTGTTTCTCCTCAGAATTTCTTTTCAAAAAAAATGTTGTCAAAATTGAACCTTTACTGTCAGTGTTACACTTGGTCTAACCAGCTCTTTCCTTTCAGTGGTGGACAAGCAATGGCATTTTCTTTTCAGAAAGCATTTTGAGGTGGGATATAAATGAGAAGATATACTGGATTTGTCAAAGGTATGGTTTCATATGTAATCAATTGCAGTAAGTGAATTTGGGCTATTCTTTACCATTGGTTTTGAGTACGATTGTTTGCCTATCTTCCAGTTCACATGTCTTTCTGGACAGGTGTATGATATATACCTACATAAACCACTGATAAGACAAAAAATACTTGCTAGAAATACGAGTCTGAGTTATCTGGATTCAAGCAGACACAGAATTTCAACATGGTTTTGTCAGCCAGGCTCCAGTAGTTCATGACTGCCACACCATGTACCAATGAACCTGTCCCGTGAGTAGGGATAGGTCTGAGCTCTCAGCAGCCCATTCCACCTCCTTCCCCCACCACGTCTGTGCAGGAAGAAGGATCCCTCCAGACCTGAGGTAGAGTGAGCACCAATATACAAACAGCTGCTAATCTTCCAAGGGAATGTCTGGTGGTGCTAAAGGAGAGCCTGAGCCAGGTGTCCTGGGTTGTACTCTCTCTTACATAAAATATAAACACATTTATTCTAATATGTATATTACCTGTGATAATTCTAGGTTAGTAATAACTAAATATATGGAAGTTATTTGTGAATTTTTCACCAAGAAAGATGCAGAGAGAAGCTAGGAGTATACAGCCATATATCTCAGTCTGATTTTTTTGAGATAGAAAGGGCAATGGGGAACAATATAAGATTCCACTCATGTAGGACAAGGATTTGGGAAAGCTACAAGTAACATTATTAAGACAATTTAACCTAAATTTTCTCTTGTTAAGTGGATTACAAAAGAATAAAAGACAGCTACAATAGTTTTCTAACGAAAAGGTCAAAGGTGTAAGGATGAAAATAAAGGAGTTGAAAAGAGAGGAAACCAAGGAAGGCTAAAGAATCTGTGACTAGTCTCCTGATTGTGTTATTTCCCTTCAATGCACAACTGCAGAAATGTAAAAGCTTCCAGGATTCATATCAAGCTAGGTTTCATTTTGCTCTTGTTTTTCAGGCTGTGAGGAGAAGAGGCTGCTGTCCAGGCCTGACTCAGACCCTTGGCAAGGTCTGGCTGACGGGGTAATAGAATCTGTGGGGTAATGGGACACGTCACAGCTCCTGCACACCCACTGTCCTAAAGGGCTGACAGATGGTGCTCACTGTTTCTTCCCATCTTCAGTGGTCAGCAGATGAGGTATCCAGCACCTTTGATGTCTCTGTTTCTCCCACTTGTCTCAGAAAGAAGCATCCAGAAGGGGAGCTCCTAAGCAGAAGGTATGTATTGCTTTTGATATGCTAGTGAGCATGGCACTTCTTGCTCTACTTCTAAGCTTCTCATGTGTCTAATATGTTTAGGAACTATCTAACCCTTACTCTCTGGGCTTTTTGGTCCTTGAGTGCCTTATATTCTCTTGTTCTGCATTTAACACTATGTATCTCTGATTTTGATGCTCCCAATCCTTCTGTTGTAGAAATAAATAAAAATAATTACAACAATTTGTCTCCAAGAAATTACTCTTTTAAAAGTAAAATATGTGTTCATTTCAAAGAGTTTCTTATCATACAAATACTGCACCTGTTTTCAGCTAAGAGCAGGATCACAAATGCTATGATTCAGGGAGCAGAGCAGAGACTCAGGAAGTTAATAAAACGTGTTGATTGCTTTATGAAGAAGTTGCAAGCTTATGAATTCTTAACACTGTGCAATTAGCGACTACCAGTGAAAACACACCCTCCTCAGGACATCAGCAAATCCATGAATTTCAATAAAGTTACAACTAAACCAATTAACAAGTGAACACAAAATCAATTATTGTGAAACAGGCTAGAACAAAACAATGACAAATGCTAGTTTTAAAGCAAGAACAGAATAAAAACCCAATGTATTAGCATTTCAAATATAAGTATTAACAGGCTACACGTATTAAAACATACAAGAATGACAGATCTTATACAAAGATTTACATGTGCATAAAAACACATCTTAAAATACGGCGTTTAAAACAAACCCCACAAACAGTCCTACCCCTATACATTTGAAGATGACTTCTCTTTTATCTTCTTAGGTATTAAGAAAGACCTCAAATTTGTGGCTTAAAACAAATAAATACTAATTAGACAAAGAAAAAATGTTTCTTTATCTTGTAAGCCTTTTAATTTTAGCTTTACATAAGAGCAGCTCAAGTTACAAACAGAGGAAGCCAGTCATGAGAACATATGATGTACTGCAAAGCTCATAATTCTTCCTTAAATGACAGCACAAAGAAGCTTTCTGGCTTTTTAATTTCTATAATGAGGGGTACACAGCCTCTGGACATCTGAGTATACGATGTCACTAGCTCAGCATAAATACAGTCTTGCTCTTGAGAATGATGTCAGAGGACTCATTGTTCATGGTCATTGTTCATGGTCAAGCTGCTGAGACTTCACAGATAGGAGTCCTCAGATTCCTGCTATTTAGGAAGCTAATGGAGAGAGTCAGAGACTCATGGCTTTGTAACAGATTGCTCCTGTTGATTATGTTTCTAAGGCTAGATGGCAGCATTGTCAACTCTCACGATTTTTATCATAAGTTTCCTAATATTTGGTATTTTCCTTAAAATGACAGCTCTCAGAATACCAAGTTCCTCTGAAAAACTCAGTGTTTCTTTAAAACTGTGTTTTCAATTGTCTGATGGTCAGAAACATGGCTAGAGCTCAAAAAGAGAGATGATAAAACTGGAGGGGGGAAGCGGAGTCTAAGGATCATTTTATGCAACCGATAAATAACAGCATAATTTAAATCACTAAATAAATAACCTACAACCTTGTAAAAAAGGATAGTGATAAAAAAGACTCCTCCAGTTCGCCTGTCAGAAGTAAGAGGCAAAACCCAGTGCAGGTGGAAAAAAGCATTTCCCTCTTTTGTTCTCAGGATTAATGGTTATTTTTGGGCTGTCAGCTAAAGACAGTTATCTTATACTTCCAAAGAGCTTTATCAACTTATCTGTTCTTATCCTTTTTCCACTTTGCCCTATTGTCATTTTATATAAGATACTCAAGTCAGAGATCATCTATTTTTATATCGCTGCCAAATGCCAAATACAACTTCAATGTGAAATAAATAAATAATTACAGTGTTGAATAATGTCAAGTATTCATTAAAAACACTATCACAACAACCTTCCAGGAGTAAATTCTTTTATACTTGTAATCAGTTATGAAATATTCATTTGTTGTTGATCGTGTATACAACAGTTAATTTGGCAGTAATTATGAGAAGAAAGTTACTAAAAATACACACTGCTTAAATACTTACGCTGCTACCAAGCTCACGAATGAATTATGAGATATTTCCTACTTAATGTATTTTAGCTTTCAGTTGAATATCTCATTTAGATCGCATTACCTGTATTTTTCAATTTCTTTAAATGGCATTAACCTTTCTTATACCCACATTAAATTTCTTCACTTACTTCAAATACATGAAACTCATTACATGGTAAAATAGTTCATGGTATAATTTATTGATATAAACTCTAAGCAGGATTGTTCAGTCTTGCTTAAATTTACTGTAGAAGAAAAATTCTGCCCAATCTTATAGTGGAATTCTCATTATTTTATATTTTCTTTGGATGTGTTTGGGAATATTATCAAACACAGTGGATTTTTGCTACCTTTTCACATTCAACCTTCAGTTGCAGGTTGTGTACTTCCTCTTTGTCACAGCGACTCTAGGATTTTGTTTTTCAGTCTTCAGCTTGTAGACATCTAAGAACACTTGCAAGCAAAGTGTGGATTCTAGTATAATTTAAACCTATTGTGTACTAATTTTCCTAAATTCCTGTCTCTGTGGGCCATGGATTAAGCATTCAGGCACTGATTTTTAGAAATATTAATGACAATGACATCTCTTTGTAAAAAAAAAAAAATTGAATTGGCCATTCTATGTCATTTAGTGCAAACACTTTCTACAACTGCTATTCTTTAAAAATATACTGTGTAAGTTTTTTATATTGAATATGGAAAGCCAAGGGATTTGAAAATTTCAAGGAATTTATGCTAATTTCTTCAGAAAATCTATTTTCTATTAAATATAAATAAATACATAAACCAATATAATATGCATATGTAGGTATACGAAAGTTGGTTTTAGTATGATAGAATTTTGGTCAATGATTTAGATTTTCTGCCAGGAAAATTTAAATGGCAGATTTAATTTCAGGATGCTTTGACCAAAAGCAGAACAGTTCATTTTCTTGAATTAAATTTACTTTGCTGTTTCAAATCAACTGACAAACAAATAAGCTGTTTGTCCTAGGTTACAATGTAAGATGTAACCAACAGTACAGCCTGTTAAAGCAGGCTTGTTATCTCCTACCATGACTCATCCCTGATAACTCCCTCCGGGAGCTATCTCTGTTTAATGGGCAATCAAGGACTCACCTCATGACTCACAGAATTACATCAGTCCATTGTGAGATGCTACGCCCAAGGGGGAGGAGCCAAGCATTCCCACCTGGATATAATCTGGGGTTTGGAACAGCTCAGACAGCCCTTACCTACTGGATTTCCAGAGGATGAGTGCTACCACTGGACCTTCAGGTGAAGACCAAAGACCAGACCCTTATCTGTAGGATCACTGCTTCAACAGAACCACTTCATCTGGACTGCTACCACCCTGACTAACAGGGTGTCAGGTTGTATCCTAACTCTGTCAGTGTTCTTGTACTACTGCATTTATTTTAATTTTCCTATTAAATTCTGACTTGTGATCTCCAACTGGATTGTTTTCAAACTAGTACACTGTTTTACCCTATGAGAACATCTGATTATGGACAGTGCTCTTATAGACCAAAGTCTGATAGGGTTAATAAATTCTTATAGTGAAGTTTGAATTTTCCCCTGGTTAAGTTTTTTGGCATATTGTGCAAGGCACAGAATTCTGAATGAATGTAGTGAACTCTGGGAAACATTAGAACAATGCATTTATTTTAGGTGTTGATTTTCAATAGAAAGTAACTCTTTTCTTAATGCAGCTAAGGATCAATAATAATGATATTATGTATTTAAATTGTCCAACTGATTCATAAACTCACACATAAAGACAAGTGTAACCTACAAATAGTGTTAAATTATCTAGTTTATTGTAACGGCAAAGGAAGAATCACTTGGTTTGATTCTAATATGCGTAAAAGTAGATATGAAAAGTATTAGACTTTTCTACCCAACATATTTAGCTAGTTTAAAATATAAATATAGGATATATTAAAGAAAAATAATAAGAATGTGAAAAATCTAAAAATAAGTCTTTCAATTAGTCTTATGATCCTCTGTTAGACGTGAGTTTGTTCAAACTGTAAAGGGAAAAAAAGTGTGGGTTGGTGAAGTACAAATGTTCTGAGCCAGGTTCCTCTCCATTCTCTGATAGAGTCCTAGAAATGTCAGATTCATGTAATACACGACTTAAGAATTTCCAGCTATAGCATGCTAAAATAATCTTTAAATTACTTTGAATGCAGTTCCTGGAAGATATCCAGCATGGAAAAGGCAGATGTCTCCCTTACTGTAGTGTTCTTTCCCTTCAGAGTAGCAAGCACTGACCATGTACATCTTGCAGTTGAAGATATATACCTCCACAATTAAATTGAGATGGATTTTAGACATTTTCTTTGTCGGTGATTGAAACACAGACCCAGTCCAGCAGGGAGACCGAATCTCCTTATTCACAGAAACAAGCTGGTTTTATACACTTACGTGACCTATCACACACTGCCATGTCAGCAGCACACCTTTTGAGTGTCTCTGTATTGGGTGACCTGCCTGTCAGCTCCCAGCAGGCTCCTCCCCCAGGGTCCAGGGGAGACAAGTTTCTCTGAGCCGCCATGTGCTGCTTTGTGCTGCCACGTGCTCCTTTGTGCTTGTGCAGGCACCTCCCACAGCCTGCAGCCCAACTCCATATCATCTCCCTCACATTTCATCTCCTACCTCCAATACCCCTCTGTTGAGCCAGACACTAATTATCGGCCTCCCAAACCTGAGTATCCACCAGGGACCAGCAAGGTCACCTGCACTGCAGGATTCAGGGAGCTGGGGGTGGCAGCACAGCTGAAAGCTTGCAGTTAGAAGTGACTGTGTAAGGAAGAAATAATTAGCACTTGTATTGAGTTGGTATGGCTAGCTTTTGATAGTGGGATGGTTACAGCAGTAGCTTCTGTAAGAAGCTGCTAGAAGCTTCCACTACATCCCACACAGTCAATGCCAGCTGGCTCCAGGACCCACCACTGGCAAAGGCTCAGCCTGCTGGCAACACTGGGAGAACCTCTGGGATAACATATTTAAAAAGGAAACCAATTTATTACACAGAAGAAAATTGTGGCCAGAAAAGAGTGAGAATACATTAGAGCAACAACTCTGCCAACGCCAAGGTCAGGGAAGGAGGAGGGGGAGGAAGTGCTCCAGAGACTTCTCTGCAGCCTGTGGTGCAGACCATGGTGAGGCAGCTGTGCCACTGCAGCCCCATGAAGGTCCACAGAGGAGTAGACGTCCATCTGCAGCCTGTGCCAGTCACCAGAAGAGATGGATGCCTGAAGGAGGCTTCCTGGTAGGACCTGTGGACTGTGGAGAGAGGAGCCCAGAGCATCAGGTTTGTGGGCAGGACTTATGATCCTGTCGAGGGGATGCACTGGAGCACCCTCTTCCTGAAGGACTGAACCCTGTGGAAGAGACACACTGAAGCAGGTTAAGAAGAACAGTAGCCCAGTGGGAAGGACTCACACTGGAACATGGAAGGCTGTCTCCTCTGGGAAGAACGACATGCTGGAGAAAGGGAAGGAGAAAGAGAAAGCAGCAATAGAAAAAGAACATGTGATGAACTGACTCTAACTCTTATTCCCACCTCCCTGCACTACTGGGGGTGAAGAGGAGACCAGGGATGAAGCTAAGTCAAGGAAGGAGGAAGACATGAAGGGAAGGTGGTGTTAAGATTTGGGTTTATTTCTCATTATCCCTGCTTTTATTGCTAATTAATTCAATTAATTTCCCCAAGATGGGTCTATTTTCTCCATTATGGTAACTGGCGAGTTATCTCTCCCTGTCCTAACTCAACCAGTGAGGCTTTTGTTGTGTTTTCTTCCCCCTGTCCAGCTGAGGAGAGGAGTGATAGAGTGGCTTGGTGGGCACCTGGCATAAAGCCAGGGTCAAGCCACCCCACAATCTTAACCATCTCAGTACAACCACCATGCCTTTATAAAAATCTTCACCAAACCTACATAGAGCTATCAGCCTTACCTGTGTGACATAAGTTTGTGTGGCTCTCTAGAAGGGCGTTTGCTTAGTGGATGTCATTCAGCCTCAAAACTGAACAGACTGCTCTTTGAGGATAAATGAGATGAATCAGAGATTTTATGCTTCCCAACATAACAGGACAACCTAAAGGAGAGACAAATAATTTTCTTTCTTGGAGGTGGAATGCAATGAGGGCTGTGTTGTTAAATTCAGGTAGTCCACTGCACTGCCTATGATTTTGATCACTGTTGAGACAAAGTGTAATAATAGGCTTATGAGAGATGAAAGGAAGAAAAGGGTATGGAGCCTGAATATCAGCAGTAACTGCCTAATAGCCAGAACATTAAAAAGTTTCAGGTTTTTATTTTAAACATTAAACCAATGGACTAATTAAGCATCACATAGAGATTGCTCAAGGGTTTCAGTTTCACTGCATGTGTCACTTAGGCACTGTAGGACAAAACAATTCAGAGTATACTGCAGGGAGCAGCTTAGCATTGGAAAAAGAGAATGATTTTTTAACCTAACTCTCATGGCTCCCTCATATGCTGATTTCTTTGTGCCAGTGGCAAGTCGCCTGAGTAAAAACAGTGAAAGAACCATGGGATTTGGTCTCATTTCCTCTGTAGACGTCATTTTCCAATCTAGTGTGAGTCATCACAATCTCTCTCAGTAACGATTTCTCTTCATATACCCACAGGAAAGACATATTAAGACTCTTGTTTTTAGCTATATTCTTCGGTCATGGTAAGCCAGTGATTTAATTTCATGCTCCTTTCTCCCCCTCCCCTAATTTCTATTGAGCTCAGTTTCTATTTTCTATCTATATTTTAAAATGCCAGATTGCTTGTTTGAAGCTGAAGTGACGTGTTTGGACGATAGAGTCAGCCTTCCTTTCTTCCTCCAAATTTCATTAAAAGGAGAAAAAAACATAGGTGCTTCACTTGATAAAAATCATATTTTGTTTGCCTGGAACACAGGAGATTGCTCCATTTTATGTCACGTTGAATCATGGCCTATAAATGGTCACAAATGAAGGAAAATAAACAGACAATGGATTGATCTTAGAAGAGTTAGAAATTTTGAGGGCAATCTACTGCCTAGCAATAAATTTGCTACCAGTTTGTAGTCACACAGAGACCAAAAGCCATTTACTATTTCTTTAAAAATGTGGTATTTATAATTTTGGCTACTGATTTCTGTGGTCACAACACTGAGCTGATTAAAAAAATAGATAAGCTTAAACCATAGCTTTAGGCATGAAACAGTGCCTGGAAAATTTGCATCACCTTCTAAGGGTATGTAGGTTATCAAATGAGAACAATTTAATAAGCACCTAAATAAAACTTTCTTCTAAAAAGTGAAGCTTAATCTGTTGTTGCTAAAACTCATTTGTATTTTTTCTTTTCTGGCAAACCTTTCCTACTTATATTGACTACTTGGGTGACATCTCTGAAAGGCAAGTTTTTGGCTTTAATTTTACTGATGCTGAAGATATGATACTGAACATCATTTTGGAGCTTCTCATTGCTACGTTGGCACATCTGCTGGGGTGTTTCCTTTAAGAGGAGAGTTTTCCTCTGTGAAAGGAGATGTTCTTTTCTTGTAATAAGATTAATAACTTTTCCCAAACAAACTATGCCACTCTAATAATTTAAACATGGGACATAAAGTGAATTTAAAACCTCTTGAAATTCTACTCAGATGGCAAGCCCTTTCAAGATCAGACAAAGATTCCCTTTAAATATAAATATAATATATATTTTAAGAACATTTGTTATAAAAATTCCATTTTCCTGATCACATGTCCAGCTGTTTCTCTTCTGGTTGGATTCAAGTCTCTGAATGCACCTGTTTCTGCAGAAGAAAATAGGCATATATGAAGAGAGAAGGAAGGAGCCCAACTACTTTTACAAAATTGTGTCAGTATGGCTTTGAACTTTCATCACATTTTCCAAAATGCTAAGAAGATGCTCACATTTCAGTGATCTACGTAATATCATTTCTCACTTTAGCAGCTTCTAATAGTTCCTCTGCACACAGCAGCTTGAATTTCCTGATGGCTTGACAACATGTTTTTGGCCATTATTGCAAGGGCTTGATTCACTCAAGAGCCCAATAAGAACTGAGGCTTTACAATGAAGAATGACATTATCAAGCAAGTTGAAGAAGAGCTGCAGGCAACGTGGTTCAGTCTTACATTACTCCAAAAAAACCAGGTGCCTGGAGCAGATCTAATTTGTAATTTCCAATCTATATGTAATTTTACCAATCAAAAGAAAACCAACCACATAGGACCTAGAAAGAATAGCTGAACCAGGTAAAAAAAGTTGTCTACTATGCTTCCAGGTTGTGGAGATGTAACAGGAGGGTAGAAAGCTGGTTCTATTTCTGCTATAAACATCTGTCATGTCAGAAAGACAGAGAACATTCAATGGAGTCCATGGGGTGTTTTACATCTCCATTAGACAAGTGATAACCATATGGTGTAATCTGAAAATGAAAAGCCCTGAAAGCATGCTTGCTTAATATTTAAACCATGGCTTTACACTAAAATAAATTTTATTAGCCAAAATAATGCTAAATATGGAGGGTATTTTTTTCCTATGGATTTAGCTGCAATAAATACTTTCTATACAAATGGGTTGTAGGGAATAGCTGTTTGTTTGTTTATTTGTTTGTTTTTCTCCACTGGCAGCGTAAGTATAGAGAGAGGAATTTTTCCTTACTTGCAATCATTTTCTTTTATCATTAGTAAAGGTTCTGCCTTGGGTCTTTCAAAATAATTCTGTCAAAGCAGCGGTGGCCAGAATAGTGAACAGCTTGCTCTTATTTTCTGTGCTTTACTAGTTCCACATTACAATGGGAAATATTAGAGATTGCTTCTTTTTTCAAATTTAAATCTAACTCCTTCAAATTGAATTTGGCCTAGAAAGAAAAGACATGTGTTAGCCACATCTGGCCTGGTTTCAAAACATAAAATTGAGTTTCTGATCAATTAGTACCTGATGTATAACCTATTTATACGGTTAACCAAAGGGGAAGAAACATTACTAAACAGTGTGCTGTTATTAGAGCTACTAATTGTTTTTAAAGCATATGGATGGAAAAAGAACACTGGGGATCCTGAAACTGAGTAAGAAACTGTGGACCTAAATATACATATCCTTATATTTCAAGTAGGTCAGGTCTCACCCTACACTTGATTTCTCCTATTGGAATGAATATTATGGAAATGAAATGCGAGGTGGGTCCTTCCCTTTTGCAGGTGCAGCCTAAAGAAAGAATGCAGCTCTGTGCAGCACAGAGAATTTTTTGAAAAGTCCCTCAAAATACCTTGACTCCTTTCATGTCCTTAACCCTCCATCAGTATAGGGCCAGGGATTATTGAAAGTTTTTGAAGAGTGTTAAGAAGGAGTCAAATAATAACTAGGCAGCAAGGTTTAGGGAGAATTACCACCTCAAGATGGTCCCTGGTTTCTGAAGATCTATGTGGGGAGCAAGAAGGAGCCTCTTCCCACCCGAAACAATGGAAAACTAAATTCCATCAGTGGAAACATAGAGTGTTCCTCAGTGGTCTGATGCAATATGCATATTTGTGCTCCAGCTGTTTCTCAGTGAGCTCTGTGCAATGCTTTTAGCCTGTCTGTCTGAGTTTTCATTGAAAATCCCAAAAGTGGCAGCATCCCTGGAAAATGAAGTCAAAGTGGTCTATATGTTGGGGTGGAGGAAGAGTTGGAAAATATTTTCTAAGCTCATGAAATGACACTGAACTTTTTTTTTTTTTTTTTGGAAATAGCTGTTTCTTCATAGTAATGCCAAGGTCATCTAGGCATAAGAGTTGTTAGAAGTTTACCACCCCTTTGATCAGCTTTAGTGCATGCTATTTTTATTGTACTGATACTTAGAAAACATTTTATGTCTAAACTGTTGGTACTGAGAAGTCAAAATTTTCTATTTTGGTAAATATTTCACAAATCTGATTTCATTCCACCGTAAAGCTAAGAAGGAAAATGCTGGTTCTCAGTTTCAATTGTTGGTTTTTTTTTCCTTGAAAATATCCATTTATGCAGAACATTGTTATACAAAGTATTTTTTGACAAAAAGAAAGAATTTTTTGTCACTTAAAAGCTTTTGAGTAATACAGGTGAGAATAGAAGTAAGATTGAGTGTGAAGAAAATCACCAAATGCTCAAATTTTAAAAGTGAAAAATGGCTATATGTAATAATAATAAAAAGGTAGTCTATTCTTACAGCATACAGGGTTTTTTATCTGTTGGTTTTTATTCCAGTGAAGCTCATTTAAGATTCATTTGACTTAGACAGGACCACAGACATTTCATGCACTGCAACTGGTTTATTATTTAAATGATCTGATGGAAATAGATAAGTAACATTTTAAGATGGACCAATTCAAGCCATAAAGGGAAACAATTGGTTTCCTGTCTCCATCTTATTTCTCCAAATGTCACGATTCCATCTAGTGGGCAGGTTAAGATAAAGTATATGTTATGCTGAATTTTCTTCAGTTAGCTCTGCTTAATTTATCTGACATGGTCACTGACATCTCTGCTGAGTTTCTGTTTGTACCCAAGGGAATCCCAGCAAAGCTGTAATAGGTCACATGGCTGAGAGTAACCCAGTGTACTGAAGTAAAAGCTGGGGTCCACGTCTTGAGTATTAAAGATCATCCACCACATGCACCATTCTTCAGATGGTGGTTTGAAACCCATTTGGGGTTACAAGCACTCAGTCTGTGCCAGCTTAATGCAACTCTGTGGACTAAAACCAAGGAACTACATTATGCAGGAAACGGCAATAGAAGAACAAAAGACATCTGGAAATGAAAAGCTTGAAGAGCTATGGCTCAGTGCCCACAAACCTATCTGTCTTTACAGAAGGCTATTTTGAGGCCTTTCTAGGAATGGTGTTGCACTGTGTTATTTTATCAATATTTCCCACATGGAGGTATAATTTATAGGAACACCTTGGCCATGCACAGTAGGCTTGGCCAATCCATTTTTCAGGTGAATGTGCATGAAGACCCAAACCGAGAGGAAACAAAAGCTTGATATCCCATCCTGTTCTGTGCTAACATTCTTGTTCACAAAGCAGCGAAGCTTACCTCCAAATCAGTACCTGTTGAAATGGGTACACAAAATAGACACAAGCATAAAGCATTTTGGAAATCTCGATTCTAAAAAATCCTGGTTGAATGTTCAGAAGTGACAGCGACTGCAACTGTTGTTAATGGCTTTCAGAAACAACAGGTCCAGAAATTTAAACATGTCATATTGCTGAATCTAGTGTTAAATGTGAATTTAATTTCTCAGAGTTCTAGACATCAGCAAATATGCACCTGTTATGCCCAGAAGCAAAGAGCTCAGAATGGAGAAATACTGCTGTGATTCACAGATACTCTTATTTTCTTTTGCTTTATTTATTAAAAACACATTAAGAAAACTTAAATCAAGCTCTATGAAACTGGAAATAGAAACTTTAATCCTTCATCTTAGGTTTCTCAAATTGATTGAAAATAGCATACAGGTTTAAAATGACAAAAAAATGATATGTTAATCTTTGAGTCATTCTGCCACGTACAGTAAACCTGGGATTATCCTCTGCAGAACAGAAGTCTTGAGTTTTTTGCCAAAGAGAAAGCATCTTGCTCCTCACTTGCTTCAAGATTAATAATATCATTCCAACGAGATTAGAGCCATTAGTCTTCCTGACCTGACCCAAATGGTACAAATGGGATTTTAAAGACAGTGTCTACTGAAAGATCCAGCAGAATGATGAGGTACATAGAATAGCTACCATGAGGAATCAGCAGTGATAGACTGTCAGTGTTATAAAGAAGATACCCTATTAAGTTTAGCTATTATCTCTGAAGAAGATTGTAGTCATAGATCCTGACCTTTAATTAAATGGACAGCACAAAGACTGAAAGATAAACAAACTTGTGCAAAAAGTGGCAACTTTTACTGACTTGGTAGATAGTCTGTAAAGCGGAAAAGGGGCAGTGACCAATGGGATATTTTAGAGATTCCTTTTTCTCTCATTTGTTTATGAGGCAAAAAAGAGACGGTGACCACTGTTTGATATTACAAAAGTTTTGCTATATTGACTAAACACAGTATAAGTCTGGATTTCTACAATTAGGAAGGGAAGAAAGGAAGAGGAGGAGGAGGAGAGGAGATGCAGAAAAAGGAAAGGAAAGGATTGTTTACATTAGATCAGCATGTATTTTGAAGGTGTCATTGTATTTACTCTCTAGAGAACTGGTTTACTTGATGTTGAATACTAAAGAACAGTAGATAAGCTTTGGCTTTCATTTGTCCTGAATGTCACTTCCCTTGGGTCACAATATGGCAGGATAATAATATCCATCATCTTCTTACCTCACATTTTCTAAATACTGAAAAAAATACACAATGAGAAAATATTGGTGGCTTATGAAGGTGACATGAAGAGAAAATATACACCAATGTGCTTGGAATAAGTTTATTTCTCGAACTTGCATTATCCAAGGACACTCACATAAAGTATTATGTGCTTGTTCAGAGTGCACTGTACCTTACTTTATGATCAATCCTAGGATAATATTCTATTTGTCGAATAAGCCCATGTACAGATGACCATACAGCACAAGAAAATCTGTCAATTATTTGCAAACAATATGCCAAGAATTGCTAAGTTCTCATAATCAGTTGGTTATAGAGAAAAGACAAAACTGTTTTATTTAATAACACTTAAAGTCATGATGTATTCAGCTTTTTTTGCTCTTAATTTCATCATCTCCATGAAGAGAAACTAGAATTTAAACAATCTGAAATTCTTCATTGAAATCTGTTTTAAGAATTTCTCCAGTCCTCCATTATAAAAGTTGCAATGTATAAAAGAGCCTCCTGACTAAGAACTTTGAAGATGATACGACTACAAACAATACTAATTCAGTGAAGTCTTACATGAAAGCTTGTATACACAGCAGGAAAAATATATAGTGATTAATATAGTTGACAAATAATGAACATTCTCAGCTGATTTAAAAGAGGTTCCACAAAACCTAGAAAACACATAACCAGCAACAACAAATTATGTAGGTTAATGGAAGGTTCTATTGCTCTTAACAAATTTATTCTGTTTAAAATTTTGTATTTACAAGGAAAGTCTAAGGCAATTCACTGAAACTTATTTTAAGTATTTGAATTTGAAAAGTTTCCCTGGACCGTGTGAAGAAAGCATACATTCCCCAGCTGACTTACAGCATACATGACATAGGTGATTTTTCTTTTCCAACAAAACAAGGAACTGCTACTTAAAGCAACCTGGAAGTTTCTGCCTCATCTACTAAGACTTAGCTAAATGTTGGGTTCTTGCATTTTTGGGTTCAGCTGTAGCAACACAGGGTGCAGTGATGGTACATCTTGCCCTGCGTGTAAAATCATTTTACTATAACAAAGAGTAGGGGTGGGTCCTGTAGGTCCAGCTGTAGTACCCAATGCTTTCACCAACTGAAGACTCAATTTTTGATTCTAGATCATGACTGAGATGGCAACTGTCACATAATACAACTGTCTGTTATTGTAACCTAGTGGTTTTCATCTGAATAAGAAAATATTGATGGGGTATGAAATAAAAAAACAGCAAACATATGTGATATCACAGAATTGTAAGTTTGGAAAAGACCTTTAAGATCATTGAGCTCAACTCTAAACCCAGCGCTCCCATATTCACCACTAAATCAGTCCCTAAGTGACATTCACATGGTTTTTTAACACTTCCAGGGATGGTGGTTCTAGTACTTCCCTGGATAGCCTATTCCAATGCCTGACCACCCTTTCAGTGCAGAAATTTTTCCTATGTCTAATCTAATCCTCCCCTGGTAAAGCTATTTAATCTTTTTTACCATATAATAATCTAATGGAATGTGCTTTCACCTCTGGAAGCTTAACTTCAACTTCTGAACTGGTCATCTAAATCATCCATTGTAACAAGCTCCCTGGTCATTTATTTCTTTTACTTTGCAGTGAATAGCAGTTTAATTCAAAAAATTGTAACATAATGAAAGCCTTTCCATAACAGAATCAGAAGCTTGGAAGAACAGAAACACCCTTAGGTATTAAGGTATTTGAACATCTAGGTAGATTGGTAAAATCTGCCTGAATTGTGCACTGTTCCAAACCTTTCACTTTACTATATATCAAATATACATATGGAAACTTACTTATGCGTGTTCTTATTCACATGATGCCAAATTATATTAACAGACAGCTTCAATTTTCCATGATTAAAAGAGATTGTTAATAACTGTTTTAAGAAGCAACAAAATTTTAGGTCATGTTGCACAGAAATCAGGGTTTTGAAAACAATTACACTTAGTACCTATAGACCCCTCTAAACATTCAATTAATTTTAAACAAACCACCTCCAAAAAAAACCCCCAACAATTAAAGAAGGCTACTAAGATAGAAATGAGGTAACTGAAATATAAGCATTTATCCATGCAAACCTTTACTCATGTAATTAATCACATTGGCCTTCAATCACAAACCTTTGCAAGATCAAGCTACTGTCTTGCTGACTACCCTTAAAATCAAGGGCATTCAAGAAATGAGGGACACAGAACAATGATTCCACAGTATTAAACATTAAATCAATGATCAAATATTAAATGGAGGATTGCAGAAAATGACTAAGTTGCATTGCTCTTAATTGTGTAAGTTATGGACCCAATTGCTGGTTTCATTTGCAAAGGGGGAAATCATTTACAAGGTTAATTGCAGTGTCACTTCACAGCCTCCAGTTCTTTTTCATGTTGTGCAAAGCAAGTGTGAGCAGATGGACAAGAATAACATCTGGCAGAGAGAAGTGGAATCAATGCTGCTGACAGTCTTGACTGATTTCCTTTGGTGTGCACGCAAAATAATTGGTGACAGTAAGTGCAGTGAGAAGTAAAGCTCCAAGCCTAAAGTGAATCTTTCCTGATGCTATTAGAGAACAAACTAACTTCTGTAGCCCTCCTTGACAAAGTCTGGAAGACCTCAAGTGTCTTGCCAAAAATATAGTGATAATTGGCTTTTGCACAATATATGGGCTTAAAATGAGTGACACTCTCATGCAATTTTCTTCACACATTTTACTTTGAACTTTAAAGCTACAAAGGCTCTAGTTTAAGCTACATTTGTGAAAAGGTGTGTATGTGAATCAACTGTAAGGTTCTTTCTTTTCATCTACATGTAACTGTGTTAAAATATGGTAGATCCTATGAACCAGAGATCTACAGCCTTGTAGGATGCACAATACTATACTCCAAGTTCTTACAATTATTTAGCATTCCTTTTAAGCTCTTTTAATGTGTCTGTAAAATAGGGATTTAGATAATGTCATTTCAAAACCACTCTCCAGTATCTTGAAGGAGTTGTAGCAATGACAGACGGTCCTTGGTTTTGCACAAAAGAACAAATGTAGCACCTGTCTTCAACAAATGCCGGAAGAAAGATCTGCAGAATTACAGGCTAGACAACCTTACCTCAGCTCCTGGAAATCATATTCTCATGGAAGTCATTTCCAGGCAAAATAAAGAGATATTTTGTGTGGAAGTTAATAGCACAGACTTCCTGTGGGGAAATAATTTTTTATCATGAAGTTGCCCTTTGCCTCCTTCCTCCAGTCTGTCTGCTCCAGGCCTGCTCTTGGGTTTGTCAACTGCATCCCCAGTCTGACATAATTTAGAAACCTGATGAGGATGCACTCTGCCTCTTCTATTTGTTTGGTTTTTTGTTTTTTTTAGAGAGAGATATTGTACAGGATTGGTCCCGAGATAGATTCTTGAGGATTTATCTTGGAATGGACCTCCAGGAAGGATATGAAATAGTAGCCATTTTTCTTAGGTCCTGACAATTGAGCCAGTTTTCACCCATCCATTGGACTACTCATGTAGACCATAGCATGCCAAGCTGGTTTCAAGGACATTCTTACTTCTTTTTTTCAGAACTTGGCATAAGAATGTATTTTTTTAAAATAATTTGTTTCTAATCTTGACTTATTTATTTGGACTAGAGTGGTTCTAGGTTATATTTTGGAAACTGGTATAAAAACACAGTTGCTATGCATAACTCCATCTTTGCATCTCATGTAAAGAAAATTGCTTTTCAGATTGGTTTTCAAAGTGACCAATCACTTGTCTGTATATATATATATGTATAATACTTCATATGAATGCACTTACTTTTACAACAAAAACGTGAAACTTGACAAATCACTAAAACTCTTCTTTTGTCAAATTTTTATTGCAGAAATTGCTATTTGATTTCCTACTCTTCAAATAAAACTAATATTACTAAATGTCTTTTAAACTTCTGTCTTTAGATTCTGAGGTCACAAGAAGTTTATGGGTGGCTAAAGTTCACTTCTTTCTGTCCACCTGTTCTGATTTCTGTCTGGATTTGCTTTGATAGTCCTTACTATCTACTATGACATTACTACTAGATTAAAGTATTTCGTTATTAACATTGCAATGCCTTTATGGTAACAAGGGAGTTACATCTGTGATTTTTCTTTTTTTAGTATTTTGTGGTTTTTGTTCTCTTTTCCTGTCTTTTGTCAAGGTATGGAATAGTTTCCCAGTTATCAATCACAATGCAGAGTGCACTGCATGCGCATGACACATTCAAGAGGAAGTTCAGGGTTGAGCTCACACCTGGTCTTGATGTTCCCTCTGTAAAGTACAAATAAAGTTGTCTCTGTCTTGTCAAAATAAGAAACACTGTGCACAACACATGTAATTAATTATCACCAACTTCATAATTACTGGGATCAAGCCAGTTACAAAAGAGCTTCTCCTTGTTATGTTGCTTCAACGTATATCCTTCTGCCTCTGAGGCATATCCAGGAAGGGGATTTGATGCATTCAGCTATGTAAAGAAGCTGTTACTAAACAGTTTATTCTTTTCCTCTGACACTGTCATACTTTTTTCTCATATTTTTTTTAATGAGCTCATCAGTTCTGGTTAGTTGCAGGCAAATCTGTATGTACAATATAGATTATTTTCCTATATTTTCACACTTACCATTACAAGTATGAATACTGTATGAATACTAATAATACAAAAAGAAAGAAAAAAGACCAACAGCAATTTGCAGCAGAAATGTGAACAGGTTTATTTTTATAACTTAGAGCAGAGGAGAATGGATACATACAGGAAGGTAAGCTTGACAAGTTCAAGGAAGGGGTTATGGATTAGATGCTGCCATATTTGCTGAAGAGTGACTGAAGAGCCCACTGGTTGGAAGTTTCTTCTACTGTGTTTCCACAACTGACAATATCTGTTGGAATCTTTCACCATAGTATCAGTTACTATGATAATACTAATTTGGGGGGGGGGGGGGGGGGGTGGNNNGGGGGTAGTAGCTGATAGAAATTTCTAGTTTGTCTTGTCTCCCTCACTCTTTCCTTATACTGCTATAATATTCCTAGGGCAGCAACATTTTTTCCCATGATGGAAACTGCAGCACAATGTCGGAGTAGATTTTCTCAGGACCATGTTAGCTTTCCTCCTGGGACCTGTAAGATCTCACCTGCAGAGCTGTGATTCTTCATAGGAGAAGATACAATGTGCAGGAGTCAGAAAACAACATGACTCCCAGAGAGTCTCTCTCTGTAATTTCTGTGGAGATGTCATGCTGTTAGGAAGGGAGGAGGAAAGCACGTGTTCATGAAAATCTCAGGATTAAAGTGAAAATAATACAGATAAAGGCACAATGATAACATTCTTGACAGCATCAATGGGCATTTCTTGAACTAGCCAATTAGAGACCTCAAGGTTTGAGACATTCTTTATTTCATCTTGAGAAGTGTTGAAAGCATTATTCTAGATAAAACTGGAATAATGGAAGTACAATAAACCTACTAACCCTTACAAGAGGGAAAAAAACCAACAAAATACCTTGTAGTAAATATCTATTTTTAAAATGGGAATTAGAAAAATGAGGAAGAAGGAAATCAAAAGTCATGGTCAAATGGGAAAAGTCATGTATGGCACATAGAAAATGATCATTGCTTCCATACAGAATCTTTGGTATAAACCACAAACTAAGCATGACTTTAAGAGAACTCAATAAAAACTGATGTGATCAAATTGAAGTATTAGAAAATTATTACAACCACAAGACATCTCTCAGAAAGAAAAATCTGTGTCTTAACGGAGAAAACCAAAAAGATCTAGATTTGACAGCTTAAAAGTAGAAGTATAATAGGGTGCATGAGAAGAGATTTTTATAGGCAACTTCCTCATCCTAACATACTTTAAAATACCACAGAAGCATAAGTTGAAAGTATAAAGTACTAGGTTGTGAAGCTTGTAAATTATGATGCTATAAAAGGAATTAGACTTTGCAAGATTAATTAACATTTTTCATTGGTTTACACAGAAGGATTCTGGGAGGTTGTCACACTGATGGTTTCTCCCTGTACTTACAATGACAAACTGTGTAAAATTGAAATGTTGGTAGAAATGGCTTTGCAAGAAATTGCTAAACTTTAAAGCAAGAAGTTGCCAAGTATTTTCATGAAACTCCAGTTGAAGACTAAAAAAGCTCTCTATAGATCATAATCTGCTCTTTACCTTGGATTTAACATCAAGGGAATAGACATTATTTTTAAAAAATAAGTTAATTTTACAAAGATTGCCATACCCAACACAACAGATAAGTGAGGTCCCCACAGAGGGAAAGCTGGAAAGATTGAAGTCATGACCACAAAATTATTGAGAGTCATAAAAGTATCAGAAGTGACCACAAAACTCGGTAGGCAGTTGTCAAGGGCATGAGGACCCAGCTGGTCTCCTCAATTCTGCCACTGAGGGGAAATGGTGTGAGGAGAAGGGCACTAATAGAACAAGTTAATAATTGGCTGCAGAGCTGGTGCTGCCTGTGTGCAAATGCAGTTAGTACGGGGAACAAACATGGTGAGTTAGAGATCTGAATTCAGTTTTCAGAGCTATTATCTTCTTGGAGTCATGGAGGCATGGTGGATATCTCCCAGGAGTGAAGTGTTGCATGGGATGGATACAGGCTTTATAGGAAGGACAGGAAGAGAAGACAAGGAGTGAGGGTTGTCCTTAATGTGATAAAGCACGTGGAATGCATGGAGCTCTCCCTGAGGATAGACAAGAGAGAATATGGGTTAGGATTAAAGAGAGGACAGGCCAAGGTGACATGATAATGGGTGTCTGCTACAGGCCACATGACCAGGAAGAACAAAAGGATGAGGCAAAAATGTAGGAGCAGTATCACATTTGCAGCCCCTGGTCCTGATCAACCATATCTGTTGGAGGGTCAACACAGCAGAGCATTAGGAATTCTGAAGGTTCTTGGACTGCATTGATGACAAATTCCACCTCCAAGTGACTGACAAGCCAATGAGAAGTGCTCTGTTGGACTCCATACTCAGCAAAATGAGAGACTTGTTGGGAATGTGAACATCAAAGGCGATTTGTCTGCATGACCATGAGTTTGTGGAGTTCAGGATACTGGGGACGGGGATGAGAGTGAAAAGCAAGCTCACAGCCCTGGACTTCAGGAGAGAAGACTTTGGTCTCTTAAAAGATCTGATTGGAAGATACCCATGATAAAGGCCCTGGAGGGAAGGGGAGCCCAAGAAAACTGGTTAATATTCAAATATCGCCTCCTCCAAGCTCAAGAGAGCTCCATCCCAAAGAAGATTATGTCAGTTTAAAATCTCAAGAAGCCTGCAAGAATGAACAAGGAACTCCTCAGGCAAACTCAAACACTAAAAGGAAGCCTACAGAGGATGGAATCAAGGACAGGTAACCTGAGAGGAATATAGAAGCATCCAGGGATGAAGTTATGAAAACTAAAGTCCTAAAGGAATTGAATCTTGACAGGCATATCAAAGCCTAGAAGAAAGGCTTCTCTAAGTATGTAAACAACAAAAGGAGAAATAGGGAAAATGTGGGCCCATTGCTCAAGACAGGGGACCTGGTTACACAGAAGATAGAAATGGAGGAAGTACTGAAATGCCTTCTTTGCTTCAGTCTTTACTAGCAGGACTGGTCTTCAGGAATACTAAGTTTCAGAAGTGTTCTGGTTTTGTCTAAAT
>VXBT01005762.1:55364-109119 GCA_013400235.1 Oriolus oriolus | reverse complement strand
AGGGAAGGGCAGGTCAGAGCAAGGTAATGCAAGGCTGAGGAAGAAACTGAGCAAGGAGCAACATTTCAGAACCACTGTGTAAAAAGCTGTGTAAAGTCAAAAAGAAAATTTGAACAAGTTCTATTTTGTGAGCTATACCAGATTACCTTTAAGGTCTGAGTTTGTGCTGCACAGCTTTGTATGGACTGTGCTTGAAAGTGGGAGGGATATGAAACCTGCTCTGGGACCCATCAAAATAGCCTCTGGAAATTTTAGATTCTTGTATGGTAAACAATGAAATCTTTACATGAAAAAATGTGGCTACTGATGTTCTGATCTTTTTTTTAAATTAACCACTTCTATAAGCTAAATACTGCCTGTCTTCTCAGATTCTTCTCTTGTCCCCCATTTTGCCTGAGCCTCCCTGTTTTATCATAACCTTTTCTATGTAGCAGCTCCTGCCCTTACTTGTCCTATAATGAGTACATTTTGCTGTATGCACAGAGATCTTAGGGATTTCTCTAAACCCCTTGTCCACCTCTACAAAGAGTTTTAAGATGGCTGTTTTCAAGAGGGAAACCTTAACAGGAAGAAACTGAGCAGAGGCTTTGCTAGGTCTGTACAGTGGGTCTCCCCCTCTAGCTGGGGTTTTCCCCAGGGCAGGCAACTATCAAAACAGAGCAGCTCAGATACTACTTCCTGGGCCAGCTATTCACTCCTTCCCAGCAAATGACTTGTTATTCCAAACCTAACCCGCAAATTAGCAAATGAATATGACACCAAAGAAAATAAAACTAAGTTCAAATTTGTGCACCTGAATTATATATATTTAATATGTCTCCATGCACAGGGATGAGATTTAAAATTTTTAAACAAATATAAAGATTCTCCAATTTCAACAGATTTTGCTGCATTTCCATTAGCTGCAAAGACAAAAACTGCAATTTCATCTTCCCTGATAGAATCAATTAATTACACATGTCCACCTAGTGCAGTTGGTAGGACTGAGACCCCACGGAACAAACAGAGCTGGATAAAATAAAGACTGAGATAGCTAGCAAACTTTGAACTGATGCTTGTCTGGATGGTAAAACTACATCCAGAATGTTCTTCTGGCAGCCTTCACACCCATTAGAAAATTGTGAGTATGCAGACTGATGCACCTCACTACTCTCTAACCAAAACTGCCTCTTCATCTGACATCTATGCAAAGTTGGAGTAGGAAAACAACTAAGAAAGGAGGAAGCAAAAGGTCCTCTTCACAGTCATTGAACTAATACATCCTGCTGCTCCATTGTGAATCAGCCTGCTGAAATGTCTGGATGGTGTTTTCTCTTTCCACTAGGGTATTATGGAAGATGGAAGTAAGTCTTCATTGGCTTCAAGTCCACTTTTCCCATTTCAGCAGCACTTGTCCTGGGAAAGCCTGATTAGGAGCTGAATTAAGACTCCAGGATTTCTTGTCAAGTGTTAATGATGGCAGCTGTATTACCCTGGCTACCTGCACCTCCAGAAACATGCTGGCAGCAACTCCCACCTAATGCAGTCAGAAGAAAACAATAATGAGCTTCAGTCAAGGCAATGATTTTAAACAAACACATTCATTCACCATGCTGGACTGGCTTCCAAATTTTGGCTCATGATGGCGACAGAGAAGGGTGTGATATTTGCACCTGACTTTCTCTTTGCCATTTCCTGCTCAACTCCTGCTTTGATCTCTGTCTCAGAATATAATTATGAAGTCTGAATCAGAACCAGGCTCTCATTTCTGCTGCCCCAACTTGCCCGCCTCTCTAGCTCTTAAGGAAGACATTGTGATTTGCAAATGCTTGCCTTTTATTTTTAGTCCCATAAAATGGACCACCTACAAATTCAGGTTACTTTTTTCTTTTTATTACCTGCTTTTTATAATGTAGCCAACTTACCCCAAAAGTACCCAGTAAGTGCATATAAAACATAATTAATCCTCTGAAAGGAATGTACCTTCTTTGCCTGAAACTATTTTACCAAACCCTTAGGTGGTATATACTGGCAGAGCTCCACTGAAATCAGCACAGCTATCTTCATTTACAACAGCCATATGCTTGGTCCAATCTTTTTTCTCCCAGTGATATGTGCATTCTGAGCAGGATCTTCAATGCTAAAAAAATTGGCTTTTGGTTACCAGTGGGGGCCAGCTAGCATAGCTCTGTTAGCTTAAATTAAACTGCCCTGATTTACAGGGCACACACACACGTACACATACACACCAGCAAACATTGTTTCAATATTCGGCATTTAAAAATATACTTACTATGGAAAAATATGTTCACATGGCAAAGATATTTTTCCAAGACTGCACAAATGTCTGGAGGCTAGGACCTTGAGGTCCTATGTCCTGCACAACACGCTCTATGTAAGTGGTTTTGCAATCACGTTAGGTTACATCAATTTATTTAATTATGATAACCAGTTTCTGTTTGCTGAAAAGAGAGTAAAGCTGAAGAATTACCAACCAAAACCCAAAGGACCTGTTTCTCTTAGATGGAGCTCTTGGCAAAGTTATGATGTTGTTCATAACTGTAAAATTTTGTTCAATCAGGACCAAGAATAATAAGGAATCTTATATTAATCAGGACATGTGTATTTAGACATATATACACACATGTGCTTATATACACAAACACCAGCTCTCATACTGATTCTTCTTCTAAGCTTTTCACTAGCCTAGGTGCAGTGTAAAAGAAAGATAAGCAAGGACAGAATCATGTTCTACCTCTAACTTTTGATCCTCGATTTTGTAAAAAGAATTGCAAAGTTTGCCCCAGACATGTTTGCTGACAAAGAGCGTAGAGTTTCATCTGTTATTAACCAGAGCATATTAATGTAGCCAATTTCATGTTACCATCAAAAATAGCACACATCAGTTGCCTGTGCCTGCATAGTAACCGTCCTAGTCTTGTGGGAGTGGTAAGATTGTGAAACAAGAACGTTAAGTGCATGCATGAAAAGGATAAGCCAACTGTTTACAGCTTCTACATAAGTGTCCTCCTTATGTTTCCTTTATTAGAAAGTGACATGGCAAAGGTCAAACACCCTCCTCACTGGAGCAAAAGCCCTCCATTGCTGACTATTGAGCCAGAGCAAATGAAATTTAGTTAATCCTCAGGCCTTCCTACTGCAGAGAACAGCAAGGTCTAGAAGCAGTAAACCAAACACTTATTTTTCTTCTGTAGTTTTAGAAAAATTCTACAGGTGCTGGAAGACCAGGCATCAATCTAGTGTCAAGCAGTCCCCCAAAATCATTGCCTCCAGCAGAGTTGCACAACTTTTACAATGACACAAGTGATGAAGAGCTTGAGCCTGTCCTATTTATGTACAGATTAGATTATATTTTCAGTATCACCAGAATAAATTTATTATTCTTAAACATTGACTGGACCAACTCTATTCTGTTATACTTACTTTCTGTTGCTGTAGCTCCAATGGCCTTTTAAAGACAGAACTCTTCATTAAACAGTGAAGCCCAGAGTTAAAGGAAAAGTATTTCCATCTCGTTTCTCTGAAGTGGGTGACTTTGAAGTTTTGTAGTGCAAAAGATACAGTTCAGACTGGAGTCAAATACTCGCCACAGGAACTACTGTTCTTACAATAGCAGAGGGTGTGTTACAATGGAGATTTGCTGAATACACAGACTTTTTGAACACAGTCAATACACGGTGTTCTGTTAACAAGTTGATCTCTTCCTGGAGTCATCCTTTAGATCCTTTATTACAGGAACTAGTGCAAAAGAGTTTGACAGAAACAGGGTAATTCCTTTGACAGATGTGATAACAATAACTATATTTTCCTTTTTGATACAAGGTTTTCAGTTTCACTTCACATATATGTATTAAGGGACTTTTTGATGGGCATTTTATCCTACTACTAGATCTTAAGTTGGTATCATTTTGTAACCAGTAGTATTTCAATCTGACAGAGACAGCAGAGAAAAGCTGAGAAATAATAAGGCAGGCTTCTTAGGCATATCACAGAAGTTTCTTAAGCACTCAGTAACTGTTAGAACAGGATGCAAACCACACTGGAAGATGCCTAACTTTTATGCTCTAAACAGTTAATCTGTTAAATTCTCCTAATAAGGGGTGATACAGAGAAGTTCTGTCTATATTTCCACAGATATTTCCTTAAGGAAATGTCTCTATTCACTGAACCTGTAGGGAATATTTTAATAACAATATTTTACTAAGACAGACTCCCCCTCTAGCATGATCTATCAGTAAATGACAGTGTGATGTTAGTGTTGTTTCTCACAACAAAGATATTTTGGTATTTTTGTAGAAAAGCAAATCACATTCCTAACCACCCTGTAATCCTTCTGTCCCTCCTCAAAGAGCCTATGTCCACTTTTTAGTGATTTTTCCTCTCAAGTCCACTCCAAGTAAAAAACTATTGGGAAAAAGACCTTCTATTTTTTCATACAGTTTTAGTAGTTCTTAACAGTTACAGAAGTATATTGACTGTAGCATATATAATTTATATCTCATTTCACTGTTAGCTGGATAATTTCTAATGTAAGGGAAAGAGTCTGAAATTAGCAAACCAACTTAGTTTTACAACGCACACATCCATGCACTCGCAGACACACTCATTTCTCCATATAGATGTATACATATCCAGAGATATATCCTTCTTCCATTCACAGTTCCGTATTGAAACTCAGAATATTTAAAGAGTCAAGACAGGATAGGATTATTCAGTCATTGATAAGACACAAAATTGCTGGCCCGAGCTCATTCAGTGTACTTCAAGCTCTTTTGGACTAGTCTGTATCATTTCACTCTTTTTCATTTGAAACTAAACACCTTCCTCTAATTTTATTCTGCTAGAAGAAGCAGTTTCTTTTGGAAAACTGGTGACAACAGTCACCAAATGAAAAAGCAAACCGTAGCTATAAAGAGAAATTTGATCAATGACAACCTCTCCTTAGGAAAACACACAGCCACCACCCATTAGGACAACACAGGAAAACTGACTGCATGGAAGTACCATCCTTAAGATGCTGCAAGAATAACCAAAAATGGAAATAATGCATACTTACTATACTAGCACTAGGAGTCAAAGAAAAAGAATACCAGAAAAAAAAAAAAAAAAGGAAAAAACAAATTTAAGAGCTACCACTCAAAACAGAGAGGTTTATTTTTTTTTTTTTGTTCATTCCTGCCTCAGCTGTCAGACACTATTTCTGCTTCTACAAGGTTTCCTCCTAGCACATGAGGAGTAAGTCACATGTGCCTACCCAGCAGTAAATTATATTTTGGGTGCAGAAATCTCCGGGATGGTTGAGAAAAATACACTCATTGGATATTACCGTGAATTATTCGAAGTTCTGCAGCATTTTAGAAAAATACCTATCTAAATCTTAAACATTTATAGTAGCCTACAAATTCAGTCATTATCTTTCTCTTTGTGAAGGAGCATATATAGATCTCACAACAGTGGCTCTGAAAGCGTGGGACCCAATTCTATGTCCTTTCAGTTCTTCAAGTTCCTATTGAGTGAAAAGTGAAACAGGCATCTTTCTCTGTGGTGATGATGCTGAGGATGATGCTGATGACAATTCAGCATTCATTTTTGTTCTCTGTATGTCTCCAAAGAAAGCAGCAATTATGTGTTTTCCCTCTGCTGCACTGCTCAGTTTCTTAAAAACAGCTTGTTTTGGAGAATTAAATTCTACTTGTTTTTTTCCTGGGAAATATGTTTTCTTAGACAAGAGTTCCAACCTCAAACTGTGTCATTAAATTTCACCTCACTTCTCATAAGTGCTTTCATATGCATCCATTTTGGTTTGTGCTGATAGAGCAAGTGAAGCTGAAGAGTCAAAATTCATCAAGCAGTGTGACAGAATCCAAGCACTATATTATTTTTAAACGTATATCTGTTTTCAATACATGTTCCCCGTATATTAACTCTGTGCGTACACATACACATGGTTAAGCATATGTGCTGTTTTGTTAAATACAGTATTACATGATAACAAAGAACAACACCTGGATTAACAGACAAGCACCTGCTGGTAACATTTTGATAGAGATAGACATATCCTTCCTCCTTTGGTAATACAAAAGAATGAAATACAAATTAGGAATGGTCTTTAGCTGACGGCAATTGCCAAAAATACTATTATTATCCTATCCTAAGTCATCTTTCTGAAATTGATAGATTAGGAAAAAATCACAGGACAATATTAGTCTAAATACTGATGTCCTGACGCACAATTGCCCTGCGAAATGAGATTAAGGGATTCTGTGCTCTGGCTTGTAGACACTTAATTTCTGATTAGATGACTGGAAGAAACTGTTATGTTCAGAACAGTTAACTGGAAGAAACTGTCAGAGTGTTGATGTTTTCCAGGGACTGCGGCTCCACAATGCCCGTTAATTCTATTTGGTTTTGTGAGAAAACAAATGAGTTGTGTATACTTCTCTGGGGAATTATGAGGTTTCCTTGCTATTTTGCAACTTTTCTTACAAAATTCACTGACATATAAACTATACCGGCATATGAAAGGCATAAACAGGGCCTGATTTCATATGGTGACAAAGGTATCCAGTAGCCCTAAAAGTGAAGCTTGCTGACTTCTCCAGCTTGGAAGTCAGAAGACAACTAGATGAAAGAAAGAGGTCTCTGTTTAGAAGAAAACACACAGGTCAATTCTTACTTCTCCATCTTCCTGATAACAGGCCCAAAACAGCTTTACAAATCCTGCACCAGTTTCTGAGAAAACCTTTTGAAACTTCTATCATTACACTAAAGGCACCTTATTGCCTGAACACAGATTTATAAAGCACTGAAATAATATTGATCAAATAAGCTGCCAAAAAAAGAAGAAAGTAACTTATCAAAACTAACTAAGACCCCAAGTATAACCCAATTCGGAGTTGCAATTAAGGGCCTGAAGTTACAGCCCGGGAGATTTGAATAAAAAAGATTCAACTTTCTCTGTGGGATGTAGATAATTTTGATACCCAAGAACTGGATGTTCATTACAAGCCAGCATACCTTTTCTGCCCAACCTTCTTTAAAAGAGGCTGGCTTTCTACTGTCAGGGATATGTAGCAAATGTGATATGGTCCTATGTCCCAGAACATAAGATGCATGCCAGGTATTGACATGGAGTAGCTTCTGTGAGAACACTTACACCTGGGGACATTGCAGTAATTATCCATTCTTAGCCACCCCAAGAGGGAACAGCTGAACCAGAAGGTGGGGAGGAGTTCTCCATCTCCCTTTCACTAGAAGGACGCAAACATAAAGGAAGGACCCCGCTGCTCCTCTCTTGGAGCACCCTCTGGCTATCAGCCACACTCTTACCAAAGTGAGCTACCACATATGAAGAATTCACTCCCTGGATCACACTTTTTTTTCTATTATTCCAGTATATTTAAAAAAAAAAAAAAAGCCAACCCTTACATGCCTACTTGCTTCCTATAGTGATTCCAATAGTTACAGCTGCTGCAAAGTGTGTGCTCTCTATTACAATTATCTTGACATCAAGAAAGCTAAGAAAATAGCAAAGGATTTTGTTCTCCACTGGAGATTGTATGATACTTGGGATGTTTCTCATTAAAGAAAAGGTACATGTTTTAATAAATGTCAGCAGCTGAAACAATCTGCACCTTTAAAAAGTTATATTTAGAAGGTGATGGATTTGCTTGTAAAGGAATCACTTAGGGAGAGGCTCAGGGTAGCTTTGAGCTAAGCCAGAGGATGAATTAGGTTTGTAACAACAAGACCTACAAGAGGGTTTAGTATTAAATATTAAACATTTCTCCATTAAAATCCTGAATGGAAACCTGTGTATGATGGATTGATTGAAGTAAATATTCTTTCATGTGGCCATGTGCAAGATCTTAATCTGTATTTCAGTCTGGAAAGACACCTTCGAGTTGATGTTCGTTTCTGGAGTCTAATAGAGCACTACTGAGCATAGAGGCGGGCATCACCCCTAGGCTCAAAGTAACACACCTAGCTCTTGGAGGACTGGAGGAGAGGAACCCCTTTGTCACCACTGATGGTAATTTTTTGGTGAATTCTTCACCTTTTTGAGAGACTTTTTGAGATCTGGAAAGACCAGAGCACACCAACACCTTTTTTTACTTTCCAGAAACAAACAATGGCAAATTAGTCAAGAAAACCTTATGAGATATTTCCTATATAACAGTTTGTGAAACCATTGCTTCATTTTTCATAGCATTCTAAATGTCATTAACAACAGCTTTCAAAAATCAACTCAGATATCTTTAAAAAAGAGGCTGATGTGGCAACATGGTCGGCAACTACCAGCTCCTGTAGAGAACTTTAGAGGCCAAAGGGAATGGAGTCTTCCTAAGTAAAACGGCTTTGAGAGTCCAAATCTTAGAGTATTTTAATGGAAAGTGGGTGTCTAGGTCACACGATTTGCTTCAGAAAAGCCCAGCTTCTGATCATTTGGTGCCTGCAAACTATTCTGAGTCCCTTCCTCCCTAAATCCTATTAACTCTACAGTTTTCAGGATATCTTCCAGATAAATCAGTTTTGAGCTGATCAGCATTCCGCTATTAATAGTTTCCAGACCCATGCTGTAAGAGTACAAAAAATCTGAGCAACTCAAGCCAGAAAACTTGTAATGAGTTTTGTTTTGTAAGAGATGGCAAAATGGCAGAAGCATTAAACTGAGTAGCAGGAAAGTTGGTCTGAACAGCAAGAAGAGTCTCCTAGCTTTAAATTGTTTTTACTCAGTGTAAATTGAGATGTCCACACTGATTCACTTGGATCTTTGCTCACCAAAACTAGCCTTCTTGTTACCAGGAAGTCTAGTTTCTGGCTGCTTTTTGCCCATTTATTCTAGCCACTGACTTCAGCCGATGGAGCTCAAATTGCCAGTGGTGTGAAATCCATTGTTATATCTCACTTTCTGAGTTATATCCACCAGAGAAAAAAGTTTATGGTGGTTCCCAATAATTTAGACAACTGTTTTTTCCCTTTTGATTCTCCAAAGAGCCATATACACTATAAATGAGTTTCATCTCTTGTGGTGGGGAAGCAGTAATGGAAATAATGTTGAATCACTGTCTTGAATCACACATGGGTAACTAATGGGCTAAAATAATCACAGTTGTGTTGTCTGGCTCATATGAGATGGATGAAATATTTTCTTGAGTTGGCATTTATTTCACATTTTTTTTCCAAAGAAAATATTTGTTAGGTAAAGACTGAGATAATCCTTAAGGTATTTCAGGCTTCTGTTCACCAAAATGCTCATCCATCACAACAGCCTACCACTGCTGTCAAATGAGGTCTCTTGACTTCTCCTGCTCATCCTCCAAGCTCACAGATGGGACCAGCTCCTATTGGAGAGTGGAAAGTGACTGAGCTAGAGTGTACCACTTGCAGGGAAAAATGTAAAAAGGAAGGAGACCATAGCTAAATGGTAGACTGACTCATCCCATTTGAAACTGAGCTCTCTCTAGTTCAGTTACTTCTCCCACATTTCTTTGCTTGGAGCAATGTTGTGCGCCAGCTGACAGAAGCTTCCCCAGACCATATGGGATTGCACAAGGTATGAACCATAGAATCCTAAGCTCATAGAACATCAGCTAGAAGGAACCTCAAGGATCATCTGGTCCAACCTTTCTTGGCAAAAGCATAGTCCAGACAAGATGGGCCAGCACTCTGTCCAGATAAACCTTAAAAGTTTCCAGTGTTGGGGCTAGGGAGCTTATGCCAGTGTCTGTTCCTGTTATGAAAACTTTTCCTCTCGTGTCTAATTGATATTTCCCAAGATGAAACTTGAACCCATTGCCCCTTGCCTTTTCTACGTAACTCCTTGTAAAAAGGGAGTTCATTTTCTTTATAGCCACCCTTTAAATACTGGAACGTGGTTATAAGGGCTCCCCTAAGCCTTTTCTCACATGGCAGGCTTCCCTGTCCTCTGATCATCTTTGTAGCTATTCTCTGGACCCTATACAGCCTGTCCACATCTTTTCTGTATAGAGACCAAAACTGAACACAATATTCCAGGTGTGGCCTGACAAGTGTTGACAATAGTGAGTTCATCTCTGCTGGTGATGCCCTTGTTGATACAGCCAAAGATTTCATTGTCTTTCTTTGCCACAGCAGCACACTGCTCATCCACATTGATCTCAGTGTCCACCAGGACCCCCAGGTCCCTTTCCATGCAGCTGCTCTCCAGCCAGATAGATCCTAGCCTGTGCTGCACTCCTGTACTATGTTTTCACAGATGCATAACTTCACACTTCACCTTGTTGAATTTCATGCTTTCACTCTTCCAGCCGACCCAGGTCTTCCTGCAGAGTGGCTGTGCCTTTCAAAGTATCCACCTCCCCACTCAGTTTCATATCTGCAACAAACTTCACCAGGGTAGATTTGACCATATCTTTCACATAATTTATGAAGACATGAAACAATGTTGGGCCCAAATCAATCCCTGGGGAACCCCAGTTGTGCCAGGTTGCTGGTTGGAAAAGGAGACATTTACCACCCCTCTCTGGGTGCATCCTGTCAGCCAGTTCCTCACCTCACGGACCACTTTCCAGACCACAATGGATCAGTTTCTATAGCCAGAGGCTCTGGGAAGCTACATCAAAACTTTCGGAGAAATAAGAGCAGACAATGTCTGCAGCTGGCCCTCCATCACCCAAGCAGGTTACTTAGTCATAGAAGGCACTCAGTCTTATCAAGCGTGATTTGCCCTTGGTGAATCCATGCTGGCTTTCCTCAACCACGTGATTCATTCAGCTCATGATGGCTCCCTGGAGGATTCATTATGTAACTTTTCCAGGGAATGAGGTAGGACTGAAGGGCCTGTAATTTCCTGGGTCCTCCTTTAAGCCCTTCTTTCACATGGGGGTGACATTAGCCTTCCTCCAGTCTTATGGAAGCCTTGTAATGACACTAGCCAGCTCTCCAACACTTTTGCATGGATATGGTTAGGCCCAGTGAATTTGTAGGGGCCAAGCTTCTGTAATAGTTCACATCCCAACACGCCCTTAACTGACTGTGGGTCTGTGTTTTTATCAGCCTGGGTTTTTGTTCCCAAGGTCTGGGGCCCATCTGTGCTGGTGACGACATTGTTGAAGGAAGTGTTGAGAGCTTCTGCCTTTTCAGTGTTTTTGGTGGCTAATTCCTGTCTCATGTCTAAGAGAGGGCCAATATTTTCTATCTGTTTCTGCTTGTTGTTTACATACCTTGTGTACCCAAAGAAGCCTTTCTTATAGGTTTTGACATCTCTGGCCAATTTTGATTTAAGTGGAGCTTTTGCTTTTCTATCTGCATTTCTGCAAGTCTTGGCAATGTCTCTGTAGTTCTCTTGGTACTTGTCCTCTTTCCTGTCTCAGGTAGGCTTCTCTTTTGGTTTTGAACAGACTCAAAATCTCACAGTTTAGCAAAGGGTGTCTCCTGTTCCAACTACTTCCCTTACCTTTAAAAAGGAAATGACATACTGCCAAGTAGATTGTATAGGAGGCAATATCAGAACTACTATCATTTGAACAGATAGCTCTGAGGGACATGGGCTTATCCAACCCCAACGCAAGGATTTTATTAGCATGGATTTCATTAGCGAATCTTCATCATTTAATTAACAGTGCCAGGAAACTGTTCAAGGCAGTGAAATAGCATTTCACTTCTTCAACATGGTCCCTGGTTCATGGCAAACGTTGCTCTCTCAGGTGTTTACCAGGGAGGCTTCAGGAGCTACCACAAGCTGACTTGGAGGTTGGGAGAATTCAGTACTGTGGATGTGATTCAGCCTGAGAGACAAATTTAGCATTGTTGTAATTATTCATATATTATTATCTACATGCCTAATCTGAATAAATTTCACTAGAGGTTCCATCTGTTCCAGGGCTGGTTGTTGCTTTGGTTCTACTAGTATTGTACATCCTCCCAGTGATGCTCAAAATGCACGTCTCTGCTAGCGTTCTCCTTCAAGTCACAGGTTTGACTGTTTGCTTTGGTTCAGCTTCTGCTGACTTGAGCACCAAGCAGAGACCAAGGGGGAATTGCTCAGAGCCTTTGCCGTTTGCCTAAAACACCCTGCCTTGGAAACATGATCTGACCTCCGCTTGGGTCTGAACTTTCATTTCCTAGACGAGCTGATGGCCCACCCAGCCTTCCCACTCCTACCCCACTCCTGGTGTTTTCCATCCAATGGAGCCGATGCAATGGAAGGGCTGCAAATTTTGAGCACTTCTCTTCCAATCCACTCACATTCTACTTTTGCTTTGCTACTAAAACAAAAAGGGAAGGTGTCAAGGAAGAGAAAGCAAATGCTCAAGGAAGACATCTGTGTTGGCAACAAAATAAAAAAAGCTCGGTTGTCTTTAATCACTGGTTCTGTCTAAAGTATGTGTCAGGTGAAGTATATTTGTCTAACATAAAACCAGCTATGTTAATATTTTGACAAAGGAAAAGAAATGACTGCTGGGTTAAAGGTTCTGTGGTCTAAATTTCTAAATACATGTGAACAATCTGTACCTTCAAAATTGTGTTTTACATCATAGGACACTTATTTAAGTGAACAAAAATATGTCTGTAGGGCAGTTTGCTCTTTATTTCTGCTGTTACGTATATAGCAAGCAATGCTGAAGAATTTCACGGGGAGGTTACATGTCCATTTAGTTTGAGTTTCCTCTAAATTAAGGTATCTTAGTCTTAAGGATCTAAAGAATGAGGATTAGTGATGCTGAACATATCGATGCAATGCAAACTAGTATAATAAAGTTTACGCTTATCAAAATAACGTAAAGAGGAATATAGTTTCAATAGCAGCTGTCTGCTTTTAAGTAGGGCAGTTAAAGAATTCGTTCCCAACTATAATTAATATGTAAATGCTTTATTCGTACAAGCTAGATCTGTCCAGTCATCAGACACAGACTACTGCTTTTGTATGTTTTGCTGTCATGACAATATTTACACAGAAAACAATTATAGCATCGTCCTACACATCTACCCTCCAATCAAATTGTGTCTGCCATGCCTGACAAAGGCAAACGGAAACTCATCTTCAACGCTCCTAGCAGAGGGCAAGGGCTTAAGTGAATTGTTCTTTGACACTAGGATAACTAGTGTGCTTTGTAACAAACAGCAACTTTGAGAGTGATACTGTGGATGGAAGGTTGGTAGAGATGGATGCTAACATCATCAGAGATCCCTGCTTGCAGATATATATTTCTGAAGATAGAATTAGATCAAGAAAAACCTGACTTTGTCCATAATTTTCTAAACAAAAAGCATTAAGAAATCAAAATCAAAACTCATAAGGTTTAAAGCTAGAAAGTTCTAAACATCATAAGGCCCAGTGTTGACCCATGAGATTACATGGCAAAATTTTCATCCACCTCTGCAGGACAGTATCAAGCTTTAAATGCTAACTGACCTTTACCTCCTTATATTTCAATAAGTTATTCTGCACCTTGGAGAATGTAAAAAACCACTTAGCTGAGTTTTCCAGACCAGAAGAATTTTTCTTGAAAATGTGAACCTATATGAAATATTACAGGGCAGTAACATACTGGAATACAGGAGGTACTGGAGCATGTTGCCCAGAGAAGTTGTGTGTGTCCCATCCCCAGAAGTGTTCAAGGCCACAAGTACTAAATTAGGGAAGACAGTTAAGTTTTAACAGCACTCCACTAAAACGCCAGAGTAATTTTACATTATCCATTATTCTTAAGCACTTTCCCAGGGAAAATTCTGAAAATTTGGGGACTTTCTGTTGGTGCTCTTTTTCTAATTCTAGAAAAACACAATTACATGTTTTCTCCTGCACATTTTGAATATTACAGTTACCTGTTACAGAATCATAGAATGGTTTGGGTTGGAAGGTGCTTAAAGTTCTAACCCTCCTTGCCATGGGCAGGCACATCTTTCACTAGAACAGGTTTCTCTACCCTGCATCCAGCCTGGCCTTGAACACTGTTGAAAATGGGGTAGCCTGAGCTTCTAAAATAAACAGTTCAAGTGCTTCACCATTTTCACAGTAAAGAATTTTATTCCTCATATCTTATTAAAATCGACCCTCTTTCATTTTAAAGCCATTCTCCCTTGTCCTACCTCTATATGCCCTTGTCAAAAGGTCCAGCTTTCTTATAGACCCCCTTTAGGTACAGGAAGGCTGCTCTAAGGTCACCCTGGAGCCTTCTTTCCTCTGGGCTGAACATCCCCAACTCTCTGTCTCTCCTCATGGAAGAGGTGCTTCAACCCTCTGATCATCTTTATGGCCCTCCACTGGCCTTGCTCCACAGGTTCACTGCAGTCAGGTTAGATTTCTCCCCAAACCAGTTCAGAAATTCCCTTTTGACAAAGACTTTGTATCAACAGGCTTAATTTCCCTCCCTCCCCTGCTCAATACCAGGGACCTTAATGCTAAATGCAAAATGAGCCACAGCAGGTCCATGTTGTGTCCACCAGTTGAGCCACCAGACTAGAAGCCTTTTAGCTGCTTGGGCGGTGAATGCCTTGGTGCAACCCACTTGGTCTGTGGCTCAGTTTTGCTTTCTTTCCCTGAAATCTTAGCTTTTTTAGGAATAATGACTTTCATATAGTTCCTCCAAACTGAGGGCTCAGAAGGGGCATAAAATTAAATATTTGGGGAGACAGAATGTCAAAAGTATGAGGCCAGTTATAGGCACCTCTGGGGCTTGAACCCTCAGATCAGCAGTCAAAACACACTAGAGGAATTTGTCAGCCTCAAGACAACCTCTGTACTTGAAAGGTAGGGCAGGCTGTCTGAGGAAATCCTTCTTCAAGTATCAACAAATATAAGGCCATAAACCGTTCTGGCATCAATCTGAAGCAAGTCAAATACCAGGACCTCTGGATAAGATTGTTGTTTTTAAAAAAACTTTGTAGAAGAAATTTTAAAATAAAGAATGTTAATAAGAGAGCTACAGAAGCAAGGGATCTCTGCTGTAATACTGACTGGTCTGTGCGTTTTGCAAGTCAATGTAATATACTTGATCACAAAATTTACAATTTCCTGAAATATTATGCACTTGGTATATAACATTTTGTTTCAAAGGTTTTAGGTTTTGCACTGTAATTTCTAGAAAAGATCTCAGTCATGTATGAAAGACAGCCTTCTTTTTAAAAACTAATGATAAATCTTTAATATCAATATCAATCTTATTGAGACTGATGATAATTTTACCAGAATCATAAAACTTACATGTTCATTCTACAGTTTCAAACTTCCTTTTGCTCTTTCCTGGATCATAAATCTCATTTGCTCCCTCCTTGTGTGCTGAAGCCACTGAAAATGATATAAAGTACTTTTACATTCCCAGTCCAAAACTCGTGGGCTGAAAGACAAGAATATAAGACAGACAGGTTTAAACTTAAGTGAAGGTAAGTAGAAGTTATGATTATAATTTGAGTCCTGTTTCTCACCTTGCATTAAATACAATAAATTCATCTGAATTTACCATAGGATTAATAACTTGCTCTATCTGGATATAAAAGAAATCCACAGACAGTTGTCAGTTTAGGTGCCACTTTTCACATAGTATTTTGAATCACAGAATCATTTAGTTTGGAAAAGACCTTCTAGATCATCGTGCCCAGTCTTTGTCCAATCACCACCTTGTCAACTATACCCTGGAACTAAGTGTCACATCGAGTCTTTTGTTGAACACTTCCAGGGACAGTGACTCCACTGCCTCCCTGGGCAGCCCATTTCAATGCTCCACCACCCTTTCAGTGAAAACATTTATCCTGATGTCCAACCTGAACCTCCCCTGGTAAAGCCTGAAGCCACTTCCCCTTGTTCTGTCGCCGGCTGTCTGAGAGAAGAGGCTGACACCTGCCCAGCTACAACCTCCTCTCAGGTAGTTGTAGAGAGTGATCAGGTTCCCCCGAGCCCTTTTTTCCCAGGCTAAACAACCCCAGCTGCCTCATCCTTTCCTTACAGGACTTATTCTCTAGATCCTTCACCAGCCTCGTTGCCCTATTAGGTACAATCCTTAGGCATGTGTGCTATACAATGGCACAAACACACACAGAAGCACACTTGCAAGCACCTTGCATGTCTCCTTAAAAATCCCAAAGACCACATGGTTGTATTTGGCTACTAGTCAGTGTGAAAAATGTATGTAAACTATGATGAACAGCAGAGAAATATTTAAGTTCCACCCAAGCAATGCAAACCTGCAATGCTTGAAATTTGTCATTATTCATTGAGGTGGATCTGATAGCCGGATGAAGCAATATTTTCTTTTCTCTTCTCCGTCACTTTGATTTGGAGCATGAGGACAAAATGAAAGACTCAATTATTATTCCTAAAAGTCAAATCCAGAAGCCATGAAAGCTTATATATTCACATCAAATGGTATATAATTTGTGCTTTTGTATCCTGACTCGGGACAATGTCACACATAATGTCTGGGCTGTTGTGAATAAAGTTGGACCATGCAGTCTGTTTGGATTGAAAACTTCTGGTTTACCTTGTTTTCATTTCTACCTTTTTTTCCCTGCGTGTGCATGTAGAATTCTTTCTTTTAAAAAATATTATTATTCAAGTGCATGCTGAAATTGAATCATGCTATTCTTACATAATTTTTCATTGGATTGTTGCAGCCTATAAAGAAATCCAATTAAATTTCCCTTGCAGGCACAGAGCCTCATTCAGCATGCTTTTATAAAGCTGGCTTGTTGGATTGTATGGCATGTCTATGAATTGAGAACCACCTGGGCCCTGTCCCATTCCTTGTCCTGTGTGACATGATGGAGAGAGAGAGAGCCTGCTAACAGTGTTTCAAAGAGCTGTATTATCAGAAAACGTAAAGGTTTTGCCATCATTTCTGCTGCTATGCTTTAGAATATGCATGGGAGAGCGTATTTGCAGAACAGTTTTTAGCCCTGCATGGTTCACACATTACTCTTTGCATCTGATATTCAACCTCTTTATACTAAGGACATATGATTCGATGTTTTACTCAATGCTGAAGATGATGTACATATTCTCTGTTGAAGATAAGGTTAGCAGAATACCATTTTTAGAATGGTATTCTAGTTTCCCAAGCTGCACAAATGCAGTGCACTCTTTTCCTATCTCAAGGAAGCTGACTGCAAAATTTCTGGAGTTAGATTACACAGCAGTGGGACTGCTGCACTATTTGTAGATGTGCCTTGCTTCTGATTTAAACATCACAGAATGATCCCAATGGTCAGCAGGCTCACTCTGACTGCCTTCAGCAGGAAGGGCAAGGCTTACCTTCACCTATGGACACACATCGTGGAAACATACAGAGCCACCTTGATTGACTATCAGACTTTGCCTACAGTAGATATAGCCACTGTGTATCTTGCATGTGAAGGACATTCCAGGTTGTACAATGAGACTGACTTGGCTTCATCAATCTGCTTCTTCTCATTGTTGAGAAAGAAGGGGAAAACCATGTTTTGTAGGCTCCAGGCACTTTCTATTCAGGAGATTACTTGTTCTGGTAAGGAGCAGAAGTATTTATTTACGCAGTAAATACAACTGCCTCCTTTCACCTCCTCAGACTTCTATATCCTGGAGTTGGAAATAAGCTATAAGATGTGGAATGCAAAGATGATAAAGATCAACCACTATATCTTCCTGTTAATGTGGAATTGATTTCTGTGCTATATTTCCTGATGTTTCTCCAATCTATTTTAAATGTTCCCAAGAGTTCTTTTCCCTTGAGAAATTATTGCACTGTCTAACGTTATGATGATGATGGGTGAAGTGTAGTCCAGATCTAGTTCAAGAACTGAAACAGAGATATATGCAAATAGTCTTACTGCCTGGGATTTTCTTCAGATAGTCAATCTAAATTTTTCTTCTTTTAATTTCTTCTCATTATCGCTCTGGTTATACCCCTGTAACAAAGCTAAATAATTAATTGACATTTTCATTTACTTCATTGGGAGCTATTCACACATATCAGAGGACAAATTTTAGCCCTTAATAAAGAAATGAACTATTGTCTCACCAAGCAGATACTGAAAATGCTGGCTTACACCTGCTCACACATGAGAATTGAGAACTAACTGTTTACGATGATCATTTGTCCCAGGAGTCACCTGTAGTGGGGGTATTCTATAGATTCTTTGTAAACTCAGTCCAGAAAAATAGTGTAAATTAAGTCAGGGTACTCACCCCATATTCACACAGTGTTTTTACATTTCTTTAGCATAATGTGAGGTTAGTATCATTTGTAGAATGGCTAGTGTGGATATGGTTTTCATTTTCCAGAAGCATGATACCCAGACATACTCTTGACTATCTGTTACAGTATTTTCTAACACATAAGTCTATCCCTCCTATCTGAGGCAGGACTGGGCTAAAAAATTCATTTGGAGCAAGTTTTTCACAGTAGATTGAACTTAAAAGGATACTCATTTGAATCCTTTTTGGTATTGCCCATATCAAATCAATATTATTCAGCAAGTCATGAGAAGCAGTGCTAACCGATAGGGAGTTTATGGGATCAGTGACAAAGCTAGAAAAATAGATAAGACAATACAGGGTTGAATTGAGTAATGCATGTTGACTGGTAACAAGAAAAAGGAGAGAATGTTTGTCACTTTTTAAATGGAAAATTTCAGGCAGTCATGTAACCAGAAGTTATTTCAGACTCAAATAGACTATAGTCTGTTTTAGCCACTATTCTGTCAGAAAAATGCAAATAGAAACAATCTGAACTCAGTACATAACAACAGAAAGTGTCCTTGAAGATGGTATAGTCATTAAACTGGTCAAATGTCACTGAGAAAGCTGTGTTTATATTTAGTGTACATTTCCATGGGCAGAGGAAAATACTTCCTTGGAAGGAATATAACCAAGGACAAACATGACTCACAGCAGACTTTAATAATGTCTGAGATGAAGGGCTTGCTTTTTTTGATTCTCAGAGGATAAATTTAATGCAATCCTGGGCTGCTCACTGACTCGCTGGGCAGTGTGTGGTAGGGAGGACTGTTAGGGACAGAGGGGAAAGTGCTGAATCTCTGCTCACTGAACATGGGGGTCTGGGGACTTGACCTTCTTCAGACCCTGAATGCACTGTTGCTGACTCAGTTTCACATTAGACTTGCTTTCAAAGACAAGTTCAAACCACAGGTTTAGGCCCCAAACATAAGAGGCAACCCTAAGCCTTACCCAGAGTTTTCTTGGGACAGACTACATGTAACCCTGCGGAGGACGTGGCTCGCCCCTGCTCTTCAGCCTTCATGGCTTTAAGCACCTGTCACTGCAAGCATCCCTTCTGAGTCTGGTGCTAGAGGACATCAGTCTTTCCCTGGGAACACAGGGCCATCAGGAATTAGAGTGATGAGCCATGCAAGCAGCAAGAGTAAAAGAAACCACCTATATGAGAGTGTATGTGTCACAGAAGCTACCACTCTGCTTTGTTTACTTCAGTTCTTTTTTGCTGGGTAAAATTATACCGAGATAAAGCAACACAGGATGAAGTCTCACAGTTTAATTTGCCAGCAGCACAGGACAGTTGCTTTTGAAATTTGAGATTTAAATCTTCAGCTTTGCCCTGTGTCTAACACCATGGTAGCACACCCCTTAGGAGTTAATAAATTTTCCTTTTTAACTTTCCAGGTCCGACAGGCAAGTCACGTCTCTTGTAGCTTGGATAACCACCAGAGGTCAGCAAACCACATTCCAGGGACTACCGAAGTGGTGAGATGAATTACCGGATTTGGAGCCACGTGTTTTGTTTTGAGTATTCCAAGTGCTGTGGTGGGCCCTAGTCGGAGTTTGAGTAGGTGATGGCATTGCCGGTGGCAAAAGAGCTAGTTCTGTGTCACTCAGCCCTGCTGCAAGGGTTGAAACACCGTGCTTTAGCCTGCTTTGCACAGGATCCCACAGGCCACGTCCTTTGAAACAGGCTGAATTGCATAGAAGTAGTCAAAAGCAGGAATATTCAAAAATAGCAATACCACTCCATTTTTCTTCAGTTCCAGGGGAAAGTAGTTTTCCAAGCTTGCTAAACTGCCCTTCATCCTGGCCCATCATGAAACAGTGTCCCAGGGGAACTTGAGAGCCCACCGTGTTGAATAGGCTGGAAAGACGTGGGAAAGATAAAGAATTTTTTCCACCTCCCCCATCCCCAGAGTGAGACTCTTAGAAGCAAGAATTTCATGGGGTTAGATGTGAGAACTGTCTCATCGCTGGTTCCAGGCTCAGATTTTGCCTGGCTTTTTATATGCCAGTTGGCCCTGTGGGGAGTTCTGATTAAAGGCACATCTATGTCCAGGGCATATAAATATTCTTTTCCATTGCTAGAAACCGGGCTGGGAGTCAGCTGTAAGTGTATCTTAAAAAACATACATGGGTGAATTGAACAGAATAAACATCTAGCTGAATGGATGCCTTTTTGACTCTGTAGAAAGATTTAGAGGTAATATGTAGCAGTTAGAAGATACAGAAGGCTGGAAAAAAAGAAAGAAGGAGGGGGGCAGCAGGATTGGGAGAATTTCTCTGAAATGTGTTCTGCATAATCTAAAAGAAAAATGTGTGTAATTTGGACCCCAAATGCTGGCCAAAGCGACAGCATCTAATAGGGGAAACATGATTTAGAGGTCAGTTTATAAACTAAACAAATTTACTGAGTTTCATAAATGAATCTCATGGCAAGATCCAAATTTTTTTTAAAAGGTGGATAAAAAATATTGTATGTTAAGGAGGGAAATCAAGATGGTTTTTAAGCTGATGTCTTTAGAAATATATGTATATAGACTTTTTTATAGCTCTTGGCATATAAAATAAGTCATTATTCTAAATAGAAAAATATTGATGATGTCATAGGAGACATTGCTGGACACATCAAGCTGATCTGATGAACTGGGAAATCAATAGATATTTTCCAAACGATATGGCATTTCTTTTAATTGGTTGTGTGAACGCGATATACTGCAGAGGGCAAACATTTAAAGTTAATTTTCATTTGGCTTGGATTTCTCTGTGTGTTGTTCTATTATTTCTTTTTGTAGAATTTTTTGGTTTATTTTGTTTTAAGACTTGTTTTTTCTATTGGTTTACATATAAATTCCTTATAAGAATAGATGAAATAGCACCTATGTATTGTAGACACTCAGATAGTACAGCTTTGGGAGCTATTTGAATATCTACCAAGATTAGAAAGTATTGAAGATTTTACCCAGTAATTCCCACACTCCTTTAGACCAATTGAAATTTTTTGACTCAAATAAGTCTTTTAATTTCACCCCCATCACAGATGCATAAGCAGTTGTCCTGATGTCCCATAACAAGTGGACATCAGAATTTGAAACAGAAATTCCAGCTGCTTTGACTTTAAACTAATTGCCAGGCTGTACAAATGGCACACATCGTAGATCAATACACTAACACAGAATTCAAGTGTTATTAAGTAATATTGCATGCCCTCCAGAGCCCCTCAGACACAGAATTTTTCAAGGGCATATGATAATGAAACCCTTGTAAAAAACCACTGTTGGTCAGCAAAGGATGCTGGGCAGGGACCTCATTTGTACAAAGTATTTTAGCTTTATGGTTTTGCATGTCAGATTGTAAGTAAAAGAATCTGACAAATATTTGTTCATTCTTGAGGCAGCTAACATTTTTTGTGCTGTTGGTCTTTCATCAACTTCACATTTCTCCTCCTGAAGTGGGGAAGAAACAGAGCTGGTATTAATCAGCAATGGTAAGGTACATGCAAATATATGGTATATTGTCCTTTTTGATATTTTTTTTGTTTAATTGTTAAATAAACTTTTATATAGATTTCATTAATACAAAATTCCTTTTGTTAAAGGAAGGTGTTAAATTTATTTCCACAACTGCAATGGCAGAGCAATTTTGCTGCTCCAGCTGAAGTGCTGCTAATTCATGCAGGTACTTCAGACTTCATATCTTGACTTATGAAACCTACTTGTTGATTATATTGCTGAGGAAAATGGCAGTTACAGTTATTTGGGGTGGTTTTGTTATGAAGTTTTTTAATTCTGTCAAATGTGAGCATTGTGATTTCACTGGGCTCATTCTGCTCCGGTGCTAAACAGTAACTTTACATTTACTTGCCATAAATTTAATACATTTGGCCCCAAATTTTGCTGCCCACCCTCTTGCTGTTTTAAGTATTCTGAAATAATTAGATTCAAAATTTGATTATGGTCTACCTTCTCCTTACAGAGAAATATTAGTGGATTAAAGAAACTCAGTCATTCTTCTTACATCTCTCCCCTGTTTGACACTACTGAATATAATAATGTGAAGTACTATTATTTATTTACACTGCAGTAGTGGAAGATGCTTTGAGGACATTGCTTGGTTCATGTCCAGGAATGATGCACTTCATCATTTAGTTGCATGAAAGCCATAAAAAATTTACACCTCTTAAAACATGTGAAATCTTCACAGAAATCAACGGCAGAAGTTCACTGAGAAATTTAGCAATACTTTGAGACCAGCCAATTATACTTTCTGTTAATTATTTTTTCTAATCCGTTTCATGTTCCAAAATATCCATTCTTTACTCATAACATGTCTGGAGCTGCTTCCAACGTTTCATTAATTTTCTTAATATGGAAATAACATACTTAAGCATTTGTAAAATGCCTTTGACTACAACAATTAAGTGCTGAGTATGTGCGACTTACTAGGGATAGTGATGGGAAGTCAAATTTTCAGCTTCTGAGGAGATGAAACCAAAAGCAAGATACGCATTTTCATCATCTATTAGGGGAATTTAGGAGAGCCATAGTGCAACTTTCAGGGAGCTCAGTCCTATCTGGATAAAGAACATCTTTTTGCTGCATTAAGGACATTAAAAAATCAATGGTTACAGTCATGGACAAAATGATCAAATCTGCATTCTAACTTTGCATCTCTAAAATTAAACAAATGCACATTTGTGCTCATAAACCCCAGCCACCTTAATTTATAGTGAAAATAATTTCTGAACCAACTGATAACTTTTCAGACACAAACACCTTGGAGAGCAGATGTGATCCTTGCACTTACACATTTCATAGAAATAATTTTCCTGGCTATAACCTGAAAAGCTGGATCCATATTTCATAACAAAGAAGGGGTTTTGGCCTGACCCTGGCAAATACTTGGCCATCTTGATGAGTTCAGATGTCCCTGTTGTGCAGCATCCGACAGATAATTCCAAGTTTCTTACTCTTGATATCTTGCAAAGCTTTTATTTCTTCACAAACCATGAAGGTGGGAGTTCTTTTTCTGAACTTCTGAAAAGAGCAACAGCTGCATTCCTTGCTTATCTCTTGTTTATTTTTAATGCACCCTGCCTTCATTTTGCCAGGCATGTTGTTTTGTATGTGAAACAGAGATTTAGTATCATATCTTGAATCTTTAACACCACTCCTTTGGAAAGAAACACATTCTCTTAACTATTCTGAAAATGCAGCAGAAGCTGTAATTCTTGAGTGACTCTAAGTGAAACTACAGTTTCTTTTTCCACTAGGGAACAGATGAGGAAGGTTATGTGGTATGTGGAAAAGGCAAAAATTTCTTGTAGTCAATAATTGCATGGGTGAACAAGTACAGCAACTTCATAAATAGCAGTACTGGTCAATGTCAACAAAAGTTGTTCAGCTTAGTTGAAAATCACAAGCTTAGAGAGATGACTCAGACTTAAACAAACCTTCTTCTCCATTGATTTTATGGACTTTGCGTTTCTGATGTGATTTCCTAGGTATGGGAATGGTGGGTGAACAGTGAGGTATGAGGGACTACGAAGATCTTGCTGCAACTCAAGGAATGAGGCAATAGCCAGAGTGCCAGTGTATGAATCACAGCTCTGTTGCTTGCTCCAGAGAAAAGGGGTTTTAGGCACATGTTCCACTGGCATACATCTCTGTCTCCATTCTGCCAGCCAAGAGAGGTATTTCCCTCCATATCCCTTCTAAACCCCTTCAGTGTAACTGCTTAAAGATGTGCTAAGGACACTGGGGTTGCTTGTTGCTTTCCTTTAATTCTTCTTAAATGTGCTTTGCTGCCCAATCAGAAGACTAACTACACAAAACTCTCACTACATGAGTTATTTGTCTCTTTCCTTCTCTCTATGTGGGTGATAAAAACCCTAACAGTGGTACTACAGTTTAAAGAAAATAATAAATACGTCTCTCAAATTCCCCAGGGAATGATCATTCATCCAAGAGTTAGGGATTTCTTAGCTCTGTCAACAACCTATCCATCAAAATACTTGCAAATTATGGGAAATTCAGGTCTACAATTGACTGTGGAATGACTGTGTCACTTGCTTTTGTGAAATAATTTAGGAATAATTTTTAATAAATTTTGGCCACTATAACTTTATGGCTTGATCAACCAGCGTAGAAATCCCATTCAAAGCTGAATTGCAGCAGCATGCAATGGGTCATCATCAGCATGCTTGTCCAACCTCCTCTTCCTCAGGATTTACACTTCCTCAAGTAGAAAGTGTTCTTAAATTCATGCAGTCCTGCTGCCTGAAGTCCTGGACCCCAGCTGTGCCGGGAATCAAACAGCAATCTTTCATGTGCAACAGGCTGTACATGTGAGGACTTTCATATAATATTGATGAGGTTAAAGGGTCTTCTTGACTGATTTTGAATTTTTTAAATGGAGAAGTAGGATTTAAAAATCTTGCTATTTCAAAAGGAGTCCTTCCTTCCTTCCTTCCTTCCCTTCTTCCTTGTTTCCTTCCATCCCTTCTTCCCTGTTTCCTTCTTTCTCTCTTTTTCTCTTTCTTCTCACGTGTTTAATATGTATTCAAGACTACCCTATCAAAAGAATTATTAATTAGACAATCATTTAGATATTGGATCTCGTTTCATTTTTTTCTCAAATATTTATGAGACATGCATATTTATGAAAATGCTCATTTTGTAATCTGTAAACCTACTTTATGAGTTTTCAGTCAGAATTCAGTCTTCCCAGGTTTTTACAAAATCCTATTGCTAAATCTGACCTAAATCTGTTAAATATTGACTCCAGACTTGTCAGACAGAAATGTTATTCCAATAATAAAACAACTCTATTAAAGATCATTGATATTATAAGTGAGATAACTTCACAATGAGTGTATCAGTGTTTATTTTAATGAAACGGATTTCCTGGCACATTGTCAGCTAAATGTTTTATACTGAGAGCTGCCTGGAAAAAAAAAGAGATGTTAAAATTAGCCTATAACAGGGCTTGTGATTTTGTTTTTAAGTCTTTGCAACTAGAAGTGTGTAAATGGAACTGCTTTCAATAAAGCACAATAATTTATTCTAGAAATTAGCAAGCCCACGTTCCACCTATAAAATCATTCTCTGTGATGTGCAACGGGCCTTCATTTCAGTGGCCTTGATTTATAGTTAGAGTTTGCTTTATTTTCAAGAGGTAGAGACTGGGAAGCAGCCGGACAGAGCTATTAAAGCTGTTGTGCACAGCAGTTTTTCAGGGGTTTATTAATTCTTGCATAGAATAAGCCAATGAACTGAGCATTTTTCAATGTGAGAACACCTTTTGTAATAGAAAGGTTTCTTGATGAATAGATGCTGACTAAAAACCAAAACATATGGATGTTTGTTGTATGAAGCTACCCATTCTGTTTGCCACGTTTTCAGTTGCAAAGACTTATGAAAATGAGGGTTCACATTTAGCCATCTTGTAATTTCACCTGTGTCAGTGAAATTACTGACCACTGTGTCAGTGGTTTTGGTCCCAGGTTTTCTTTGATGCTTACATTGATGCCTGGTTTTTGTACGGAAGGAAGATCCAGATTGCTACAGACAAGAAAGACAATCATAATAACTTAATTCCAGTGAGTGGAAAACACAAGTTCTCTCTAAAACAGAAACGCTTATATTTTCAGATAAATTAAGATAGAATCTATCTTTTTGGTTTATAATGTATGAAAGTGAATTCTAATTAAAACATTTCTAATTAAAAAGTATTTCTGTCAGTAAATCTATTAAAAACAAAATTGTGTGTCACCTACTCCCAAACTGCAGCACTTGCTTAAAAAATAAGCTGTTTTTTTTTACTCTCTCTCACACAAGGTTTTCTTATATGCCTTGATTCTGAACATATCAGCTGCTCTTGGGTCAAAGTTTTTGAGGACTTCAGAGAGAATGAATCCAGGCAGTCTTAGGTTCTGTTTGAGCACAAATATGTCCAAATCACATGTCATCCATCAAATGTAAGCAGCTCTTCTTGGCCACAAGTGAGGTGTCAGGTTCACCTATTTTGAATGCTGAGAGAACTGTAGGGACAAATATCTGTGGATGGTTTGAACAGACTTGTAATGCTGTAGGCCGTGCAGACAGATCACTCAGATCACTCAGAAGTCATGCAAAAGGTTGAGTCTTCTCTTAAGTTACAATTAAAACCACCGAAGACCACAGGTTTGTCAGAAAAAACTCCTAATTCATGTGGTGGAACTGCAAATGTGTACAGAATTCAGAGTAAAAATACCATATCATAGTGCACTTAATATTTTATTAAAAACTTCCTGTGCTAATGTGTAAAAGATGGATGAATCACTTGGTTCTCCAATAGCTGAAGCTCTCTTTTAATGAGATTTGTTTTCACTTTTGTGCTGAAAGATATCCAGAGACTATGCACAATGTTCAACCCACAGAGACATGAAATGGGCTCAGCTCTCACTGCTGAGGACAGTATTTTGTGGCACTCTCTGGGCTTTAGCACGATATTGCAATGGGAGAAAAGACACGGCTGTGAACAGCAGTGATCCGTCCTATTTGAACAAGTCAATGAGGCAGACAGGTTTCTATCCTACACTTGACAGTCACACTCCTACCTTTGTAGCTCCTGTGCTGCAGGAGCAGGTGAAGAGATCTGAAACCACCGGAATTATTCCTGTGTTGATAATGAAAAATCACTGCAAATGGTAGGCTGAATAAATAATTTATATGAACAGCCTTTCTTCTCAAGCACTGGTTATGCAAAGTGCTCAGCAGGCTGGATTCTACAAGCCTCCAAAATGTTGTGCTTTAGACTGTATGTAACTATGTGCTGCTATCTGAAGAGTTCAGGGCACATGCCAGCCAGGATTGCAGCCAATGGAACAGCTCTGAGAAAGAAAATGACATGTACTGAGCTCTGAGAGAGAGACAAAAAAGAGGATAATTTCCTGGTTTATAGTAATCCAAATTGTTTGGCAATTCAAGAGTATGGGACAGAAACCATTCTTATGTTAGTGATACTGAAATAAGGTTAAAGGCTTTTGCAACTAGGTAAAAGGATCCCCCAAAATCATCACATTTAGACATTTTGAGTTTTCTGGCATTGTTTCAAATTGTATGTGTATGAATCCTTCAGAGTTGTCAGCAAAACTCCCAGATGTCTTAAAGTTTCCTTGAGGAGTCTTCACATTGATTTGAAGAGAAGACAGGTGCAAGCATTGAAATGAGTCTTTCTGTCCTTCCCCTTCTCTCACCTACACAAAGTTTCCTCTCTGAAGCACGTAATATTTTAGCAAGAAGCATAGCTGTGCCATATCTGTATAGTATCACCTTTAGTATCATGGTAACACTGCATTATCTTACAGCCAAGTCCAACACTGCAGATTCGAACAAAGGATGTTAAAGTTCATTGGTATTTTCCTTTGATTGGGCCAAAAGAAGATTGAAATTGATAAGAAAGAGAGAACCAGAGGTGAACGAAGTAGACTGACTTACAATACATCTTTCCTCTATAATGAGGGCATGATCTAGTAAGATTGGTTTTAAAAAAAAAAGGGTTATATTCTTCCTTCACAATACCCAGAAAAACCTGGAGTTGATGAATTTGCCTATCCCAGCTGGAGTCTGTCCAGATATTAGCTGCATGGTTAACAGAAGTGTAAGTAAAAATGTACAGCCTTAGCTCTCCGTGATGCTTTTGTTTAAACTCTTTGTCCCTGCTTTTTCCACCCCACCTTCAAGCCAGCCATGGCAGAATAGTGCTCCCCCCATGCTGGGGTGCCTGCAAGGAGCTGCTCTGCAGAAAACCACACATGCAAGCATTTTGTTTTGACAAACTGGGAACGCATCTATCTGTGCAGGTCCGCGTGTCTGTGCGGTTTTGTGCCTTTGTTGTGGTATAAAGCCTGGAGGGGAGTGAGAGACATTTTCTGACAGGGCAGTGGCGCCAGTGCTGGGCCCTCTCTGCCCCACCGAACAGCCAATCGAGGGTGCAGGGGAGGGTGCCTAAACTCGGGTGCAGCACACCCCATACCCCAGAGGCCAGACCCGTGCTCTGCAGAGGGGCGAGAGAGCGACTTGGAGATGCTCAGGATTGTGCACCCACATTCTCAACAGCCTCAAAGTGCACACTCCAGAGGAAAGCTGAAATCTCGTAACTGAGTGTTAATTATGTCTGAGTGGATTCTAGAGAAAAGGAAAACCATATACTGTATCAGCAGAGAAATGGTTTCACTGTGAGGAAACTAATGATGCTTTTATCAGGAACAATATAAAGATTGCTTTTTTACTAGTGTGTGTCCCACAGGGTTTGGTCTATGAGATATTTCTGTATCTGGCTTTAGGTTCCTCTGAGCTTTTACATAATCAAATCAATATAGCTATGATTCACCCTCTGGCAACAACTGCTCCGTGCAAGTTGCTGCTGCTTCTTTAGTGACTGAAGAGGAAATAAATAAATAAATAAATAGAAAGAAACTTATTACAAATCCGTAAACATTGATTTGTTCGGTCTTAGATTTTACTTTTTTTAATTGCCAGGGAAAAAAAAAAAAGAAAGAAGAAAAAGGGTGAGGAGGTGGGAGGACATATGAATTTGTGCTCAATGGGGCAGACATGTGATTGCTAGCCTGATACTTTGAAAAGAAAAGAAAAAAAGTGGATTGATAGGATTTCACGAACGTACACAAAGTATCGTCCAGACACAGACTGAAATGTGGCTGAAGGGCAGATAGGGCGAAGAAAGGGCAGAGGCTGTAAAAGCCAAGGTGGACAAAGACTTCAGAGATGGGAAAATTTGATTTTGCACTATCAGTACTGTATTGTTTGGGTCCGCATCTTAACTTCCAAACTCGAGTTACCCATCTCCAGCTTCCTGAAATGCAAAGGAAAGCAAAAAACCCCCAATATTTAAAATATAAAGATAAAAGTAAAAAAAAATTTAAACCCCACAAAAAAACCAAACAAAAAACCCACAAAAAAACAACCAAACCGAAAAACCCACAAAACGCCCCCCTGCCAACAAAAAACCACCAACAAAAAAGCCCAGAAAAGATCTCGCTCCCAGATGTATTTCTTTCTATGCTTCCACCTCACCGTTCATGCTCCCAGCCCTTGACCCTCAGCTAATTCTTTTCATTCCAGAAATTTTTCCTCTCCCCCCTCCTCTCTTTTCTGGTGTTACACTGTCATTGTCACAAATATTTTCCCCTTATGGTTGCTGGTGTAACACAGCACAGTCATCTGGCACAGTCACCACAACACTAGTGGAACTGACTTCTCTTGGGATCATCTTGTCTTGTTTTTCCCTTGGCTGACATCTCTGTTGCACCAAAACAAAGGAAATACCGAACAAAAGGATCACTGGCTTTTTCACAAAAGAAACCCCATATTTTAAAAAAAACCCTCATTTTATCCTTTCTCAAGGTTGTGTGCTGTCAGGCAGGGCTTTGGAGGAGGGTGTCCAAAGAGGATGACATCTTTAGAGCTGGAAACTCCTCAATCAGTGCAGCAACCTTGGCTGTGAATGTGCTAACTAACTCCCCAGCACACTGTTAATCCTGAGCTGAATTCCTGCTAGTGATGCTCTCCTCAGTGACAGACATGTCAGCTGATGTTTGTAAAGTCCCTTGGGATCTTTGGACAGATGGTGTCACTGGCATTAGGTTTTGGGGTTTTCAATTTGCTTTTGACAAAAAAAAGGAAATTACAACCTTTCCATACATCCTACTCCCCTCCACCCCCATTCTGTATGAATTTTCTTGAGTTTTTCTACTCCTTCCTTTTCTTTAAAAAAAAAGAAAGGATATATCCCTTACTAAGACCTGGAGTAGAATTTGATATTTTCCAAGTACAGATCATGACAGTAGGCTTTTCCTGTTACAGACTCCCTCATTCCTAACGTAAATTTTGTTTATTTCAGCAGATCTAGCAGCAAGCTTAACATGGATTCACATGCTCCCAGGGGTGGTTATTCCTTCACCCTAGAAAGGCACACTTGTAAGAGCACAGGTACCCTGGGAGAACCTACAGCCTAACTGCAATGGAACTGGCCAGGAAACCTCAACATTTATTTGCAAATAATTTGTTGAGACTCAATGCAAAAAATATTCAGTGAATATATTTTTCTATACTTTGACTGGATTATGAAAATGGTTTATTATTCATTGAATAATTTAAGTGAAACCTAGCTCTTTCAGCCACTATTGTTCAAATAATAGCAATATACATTTTGTGCTGGAGGAATGGATAATCTGTAGCTGTAGACACTATGCTGTTTAAATTCTAAATCTTGTTGGTTTTGTCCAGGTGTCTGATGATAATGACTACTGCTTATGGTTAAGCACTGCCATCCTCTTGTTGTGAACCACAAGGATGATCTCTCTTTGCTCCCTGTTCCTTTACAGCTCCAGACATTACAGGACTTTGAATTACTGGAAAAATAAAAACAACTTCAATCTTGAATGTTGGGGAACCTTTAACTTTTCAGTTCATGTAGAGATAGTGGTAACACTCTTGTGTGAAGTCATATCTCCCTTGTGCCCTGACATGATCTTCTCAGCCTCATTTTGGTGAAGTTATTAAGGGTTTTGTCCTGATCTCCTATAATGTAGAACAAGGGGCAACAAAACTGTTAGTTCTGTTTTTAGTGTTGTAGCTACTATCTTTATTCTAGCAATGTGGACTTCCTTTTCTCAGTCCAGATAAGTATAGTCCATGTACATATCAAAAGATTTGACCAAATATGAAAATTATGTGCAACATGAGCTTTGTGTCTACACTTCTAGGAATGAACAAGACGCTATGCAGGCATGGTCCCTGCTGGTGCAAGCTGCCATCCCTACCAATGGACCAATGTCAATAAAAGCCAGCCTGCTCCTGCTTGCATGAGGGTTTAACTGCTTCCAACACAGGCACACACACACACACACACAAGCAATTAGAAAATACACACTAAAAACCTAATAATACTTACTTGAGGCTTTTAAGCTCCTGAGGGGTAGATAGATACAGGGTAGTAAACCAGCAGAAGGAAAGGAAAACAGTTAAAAAAAACCTAATAAAAAAATCCTACAGGAAGGAAACAACACACCCCTACTAACTTGCTCCCTTTACCCTCCCCCACACCTCCATCCACTTCTTAAAGAAGAAAAAATTAAAAACTGGGCTAATTGTTGTGCTTGCTGTGGTGGCTTGCCTGGAAATGAGCCTATGAGTTGAAGGCATATGGTGCTTATGTTGGAATTGTTTTCTAAACAGACTTTTTGCCTGTGTGTCTTTTTCACCTCTGTCAAACATCTTGTGCCAAAAGCAGTAAAAACACTGCTGCATTAAACATAAATCAGGGCCCTGTGCCTGCAAAGGACCTCTGTTGTTGGAGGGGGGTTGTTGGACTAGGGATGAAAGGAGACCTACCACCGCATTGATCTGAGGTGATTGTGGGGAGCATATTCAGCTAGGATGCTCCTAGCTAGTTAAGACAATGTGGAACATTCAAGCAATTAATGAACACATGCTTCAAGTAGAAAGGCTGAACAGGGGATTTTAGTGAATGTGCATGTCTCTTGCACTAAATGTAGTCTAAAATAATACATGTTTATGTATTTGTTTTGATAGAGTACTTTACCTATCTAGAGTATTTTACCTTTCCCATGACAAATCGTACATTTACTATTTCTAGAACAGTGTGAAAACATTCATTAAATGCTTTTACTAAAAGGAACGGCTCTGCAAGTTAACATAAATTCACTATAAATTTAGTTTGGGACAAGCTGCACTATGTCATGCCTGCAAGCAATTTTCAGAAGCCCAAATTTAAGAATTTGTTCCCTGTGTTGCTAATTCGCAAGCAGGTTGTTAAGAGTTTAACCCTTCCATGCTAAAGGCATGGTTCTCTCATCTGTGATCTCTTCAGCCCCCCAAATTTTGAGATGGACTTGCAACAGAAATTGTCAGGGTAGAAGAAGACTGCTGGAAATGGTTTTTGCAATTTATGCACTTACATATGTAGTGCATAACCAATTACATATACTAATGCCTATGCATGACCTTTACACAGAGAAAGCAATGAACAAACATCTGGGGCTTTTATGTGGGCTGTAGTTGGGAGTTAGCTTAAAGTGAAAGTGTTTGCCCTTATAGTCTCCAGATATTTTTGCAATTTTTTAGTGATTAGGCATATTAATCTGGGTGTCCCAATCTGTGTATTCAGCCAGCTAAATTCCACCCGTGATAGCAATGAGGGACAATACTTATTGAATCACCCTGTCAATGGGTGGCTGAATTTCTACAGGGTGTCATACAGACTGAACACTGTTTATAAACTGGTTGGTATTTATTTCTGCTTTTGGAGAGCAGGAGAAACCCATCCATAAGTTACACCTCAGGGAAGGAGACTGGGAAAGGTACTGATGCTGCAGTTGTGTCCTCCCCATCACTCAGTTCCGTGGAAGACTGCTCAGGGACCTTTGCTGAGATTATGCTCAGCCATCTGTTGAGGCATATTTCCTTTGAGGGCAGACTCTCGGCTGCAGTACTGTCATCCCTAGCACTGCCAGCATCCCCTTGTGCAGGGGGAGTAATCCTATCCTCCTCAATGCCATGGATGGCAAGTGCATGACACATGTGGGTGTGCGTACTCCCTCAGGTGAATGGGAGCAGCATGCAGGAGAGGTAGATTTCATGTGCAGAAGTACATAGAAAAGGCAATATGGTTACTCAGAAATAAGTGCTGTGCTGGGGTCAAAAAGGAATGAGAGTCTAGTGCTGGGTTCTTCAGCAGATCCTTTTAGAAACTCACAACCCCTGTTCCTCCATGAGGAACAAAGCCCAAGTGGAAACTCTGACCTGAAATGTATAAAATTTCCTTTCTTCAAAGCACTTTTATTCTCTTGGCATAGGGACAAATTGTGCCTTGAGGGCCAGATCTGCAAGTGGATCCATATGGAGAAATCTTTATGTGTTGGGAACATCATTCAAGTCAATGGGACCCTGCAAGGGCACAGCAGCTTGCCAGGTCCAAGATACAATTTGAAAAGTGTTTTGTGTTCCTTCAAGGTAAAGGCATACTATAAACCTAAGCAATAATTCTTTTAATAAGAAAACTATTGTGCGTGTGCTTTTATTAGCAAAATTCAAGAGAAGACCAAAACCAACATAGCTTCTATACAATAAAAAATATATTTTTTTTCCTAACAGGTGGAAGAAATTTTATCTTGTACTTTGAGCTACAGGGAAGAAATAATCCAGTGGATAGCTTATCCATAACACAGGTATCAGAAAGAGCACAAGTCCTAAGAGATCTAACCTAGCTGTATAGTAAAACTGAAGGCATTCTGGGCAGTGCAAGCTATGCTGTGTCTGTTCAAGAGACAAGATGACAAATTCTTTTTACAAAAAAAACCCCAAACTCTATAAACTGTTACTGACTGAAGTTGAAAGTATGTTTAGGGAGATCTGGTTATGGCATGTGAGAGCAATGCGGAACTATAAATACACCATTGTATATATTACCTTTGTGTTTTCAACGTGCTGTTGTTGGCTACAACCTGACCTGATGGAATGAGCATAAATCTGGGAACCAGAAACTTCTTTGGTTTTATTCCCTATTCTATTTATTTGCTGTATCACTTTGAGTAAGTGACTAAACCTATTTGACAGAGGCTTTATTTGTAGTTGCCTGTTTGATATGTGTAAAGGGTTTGCGGGTCAGTTGCATAAACCTCAAAGGCTCAAGAGTGAAGGTGTTCCTCACCTTCACAGAGCAGCACTGAGACTATCCTAGCAGTCTCCACTCCAAGGGGAGGAAGTTTCTCTGGCCTGCAAAACAGACAAGACAATTCACATTCAAATTATATCTCGCTTTGGTTTCCTATCCAGTGTTGTAAGATTAATCTAGATTTTACATCAACTAATTTGGGTCCTTCTGTCATGATTGCACTATAAAAGGGGGGTTTCTTGGCTTTACTTTTCATTCAAGCATCACAGGGACTTTCTTTCTAGTGGGAAGCTAAAAAGGTTAAATAAATCCAATAAAGGTTAAATGTCATTTTGTTAGATGTCTATCTGCAAATGAAGCCCAGCCTTTCCTTTGCAAGCCCACATTTCCATGTGAAATGCTTGCTCCCATTACATATTTATTGCAAAACAGATGCTGGTTGTTGACTTCAGTGAAAGCAGGACTGGGCCTAAGAGGGTTGCCTAACTTTACTACATATTGTAAGTTCATCCCTCACTGGAACAGAGAGGCACCAGATGGGTGGTAGTGGTTTGGATGGAATGTGTACCCCACAGTCTTTTCTTTTATTTTCTTTTCATTTTTTTTGGTTTTTTTTGTTGCCTGCTCTTGATCTTTGAAGAAGTATGTTAAAATGACTACAATCCAAGTAGGCATATTGTATATAAAATTAATGACAGCTCCTAGCGCCACCAAGAAAATCAAACCCTTTGTTTATTTAAGATTTTTAAAAATACGTTTGGGAGCAGAAGTCACAGAGTTATAAATGAGCTCCCTGACCACCACAAAAAAAAAATTATAATAAAAATAATGGCACCATATTCCCTGATAAACCTGTGCCAGAAAAGCTCTTGGGGATCAAGTTTTTGTCAGTCCCCAGCTTTTACCAATTTAAATTCTTGGCAGCATATTAAAACAAAATGTAGAAGGTATTTGAGACTGCAATCCCTCAGGTACTAAATCTAGTGTTTCCTGGCACTAGATTAATGTTACTGGAGTTAAAACCTAGCACCATAGCACCAGATCTCCATAGCTGTTCATATTTATACTTAACAGACAAATATGTCATTCTTTCAGTATCCCTTTACACTGCCAGTTTTTTCTCACATTTTTTTCTCTGATAAATATAAAGGTGAGAAAGTTCCATGCAGTGACTGACATAATGCTATTTTTATTTGCTTTTCAAATGTCTAGGACACACCTTCTCTACCCTGAACATGTTATGTTACACTACTTTCTAATTACCTACTTGGTAGCAAAAACAGGAGGAAGAGCACATTATCTGCCAGCTATGTGCACATCCTAAACACACCAGAGCAAGTCTTCCACTCTGCATAGGTGGAAATAGAATGTGTCTCAGACTCCTGCTCTGAATCGTCTGATCAGTCCACACTGGCTTCTGTCATGGTACATACTAAGACTGTAGTGTGACTGAGTTAGTCAGCTGTTCTCCTCCTAATGCCAGATACCAAGTGGAGTTTGCTCTCTGACAACACCATTCTTATTTCCTGCTTCCCCCGTGCTATTCTGTGTCACTCAAGACAGGGAATTTAAAAATCTAAGTCTAAATTCAGGGGCACTCCCAAGGCTGAGGCCTCCTTATGGAGACCAATGCTTTCTACTCACTCTGCTCTGCAGGGGCGTCACTGAGGGTAGAGTCATACCTGAAGATTACATAGAAGACTAAGTAGATAGCCCAACCTGTGCCATGGAGATGACTCCTAGTATTACAGCTGATTTCAGGGTAGGTCCATAATGCCCTCTCTGAAGACTGTCTTTGTTCTTTTTTCCAAACTTACATCTTTACATTAGTGCAACAAGCACCTAGCATACACAGTCTTTTGTACTATCTGATCAGATTACACTATTCATTCTTTTTACACTACTTCATAGAAGCCACGTTTCTTAATTCTCATTTTTCCCCATACGTTTGTGAATCTTCAGGGGTATAAAGACAGAAGTGCTTCCACTGTAAGTCAAGCCTCCTCAGCAAGTGAAATATTCAGTTCCTAATATTCAGTCACTGCTTCCACCTTCTGACCTTTCCATTTAAAACTGAACTACCACAACTGGCCAAAAAATGAACATAAAATGCCTGGCTGTTGGTGAAACCACATATTCCACATATTCATGCTGTGCCTGCAGAAGTACTGATTCAGCTCCATCAACTTTGCTACCCAAAAACCCCAAATCAACAAGCATAGGAGCAGATAAAATATCTGAAGTAATTCCTACAATAAAAGTATGAAGTCAGCCATTTATATCCTTGGTTCCATTCATGCGTCCTCGTCTCTCCTTCAAAACCATGGAACTGCCCAGAATATAAATCTAGACAGTGAGTGACACAGATAGCATCTTAGGTCCCTTCTGTAAAAAACCAGTTCTCCCTACTGCTTGCATTTCCAGGACTCAGTAAGAGCACTGATCTAATGAAATCTCCAACAGGGAGAAAAGCAGAAACACAGGTTTCTGAAGGATTACACCTTTTCTTTCAAAGGGATGCGTTTGGTGCCATAGAGGGGTTTTCTCCTTGGCTCTGAAGACAGAATTTGGCCTTTTGCAATCTGTTCAACTTCTGTCAGTTTTGCTGTCTGCCTCAAGGTCTGCCCTTGCAACATGAAAAAGAGAGAGAAGAGGCATATGTGAGTTTGGCGCAGGAGGCAATAAGGAGGGCAGAAAGGCTGGGTAAGAGTGGATGGTTATGTATTTACTATATAATACTCAGCTTTGTATTGATTTCACCTATTTGGTGGACTAAACATGAACTTAATAATCAGATCCCGCTTAAGCAATGCGCTTCCCCAGTAATTGACTCTCGCATATTGATTAAGATGTTGACGTATCCCAGTATTGTTCAGTGGTAATGCAGCTGAGAATGGGCCTTCTCTCCCTGCGTTCTCAGCACTCTCTGTACTGCTGTCACCACACTCCCTTTAATGGATAAAGCTGTCATCCTAAAGCTAGAATGTCTTGCAGGCACAAAGACGAAATTAACTGTTCAATAATTTATGGGACATGGAAAAAACTTTACCCAACAACTTCAATTGATTGCTGTAAGTGTTTTGACTGCACTTGCCTGCTTTGCATAAAGTCAGCTACTTTGCAGAGCCTGATTACCATTTACAGTAGTTTCTTGGCCCTCTTCACATTACAAGAACATTTTGAAGAACTTTGGCTTGTTTCAAGGGAATTTCCTGTCTTATGCAGACCTGACATTTTTTCTCTTCAGTGTAGATTCATGATCTACACTGAAGAGAAAAAGATCTTCAATGAAATGTAGTTGGTGAGCTTAGTAAGCAGAGTTTAAACTCAAATGATTTAGATTGGTTTGAGGCTGTCTGTTTTTCCAACTCAGGTATCACAAATACAGGCAATCAGTGGACCATCACAGGCAGGGAAACCTTTTGCCCTTCAGATAAGTTCAACCCAAAAGTTATTGAAATATCTTGTTATTTCAGAACCCCTGAAGTGAGCTGATGGACACAGTCCAGCTTCTGGAGATAAGAGTTCATGTCACAAAAGCAGATCACAACAATTATAGCAAGAAGGCCTATGCAGCAAATTATGTCTCTTCTCAGAAAGATATATGTTGTCTTTTTGCTGGAGAAGCTGACAATGTATCATGTATTAATCAGTGGCAACAAGAACTTAATTCTCCAGGGATTCTAGTTCTTTCATTATTGCTAGGGTCTTTAAAAATAAAGTGCTCTTCCCCATCTGGCTGCCTATTTCTAAAATGATTTTTTTTTTTTCTGGTGCTTGACATCTTTAATTGCACTTTCATTTTTTTTAGTAAATTTGATGTTCATGAAACGCAGCACATGTAATAGTCAGTTACAGCCAGGAACAACAGAAAAAAGATGGTGGACAACCTTCTGAGATAATTTTCCTAGCATATTTCCATTCTGTCTTATGATACCTCTTTCTGTATTCACAGTGACATGTGATGTTTCCATGGTGGATTATAAGCTCACAATTAGGAAAACATATTTTTATTTTTGAAGGAATGAAACATGACAATCAATCCAAAGGATGCCCATCCATTACGACCTTGATAAAGGAAGCAGAGTCTGCTATCTTCTAAAAGTGACAGGGAATGATAAGCATGTAGTTATCCAAAGATGTTCAATTTCGGGCAGCCATAGAACTGTCAAATTTTCCTGTTTCAAGCCCAAGCGTCTAAAATATTCTTAATTAATCAAGGTGACATTACGCTGATCTTCCTATTTATCCAAAGTGCAGCTTTCCAGTGAAACTTTAAGACCAGCTAGGTTATGCTGAACTTACCATAATGACTGTGCAAGGATTGTGTCTGTAGCATTAATTTGGGCTGGTAAGATATTAGCATATCAAAGCCTGACACTTCTAATGGGTATTGGATCCGAAGCAGTAGGAAAGTGTCTTTTAGATGCTGCAAGTTCTTGACTTGCTGCTGTCACAAAAGAGCAGGTGGCCACAACCTGCAGTGAAGTGATATTTTGGAAGACCTGAGAAAATTTAGGTTTGCTATAGGAAAATAAAAATCAATTTTTAGATTATTTTATTGGTCAGCATCCAAAGAGTTAACACGTGGTTATCTAGGGCCACATCAAGAAGAAAAGGGCACATAGTATATGCAATGTGAAGAGGAAATCAAAACAGAATGAAGAAAATAATGAAACAATATCCAGTTCTGTTTATTTGCTTTTCTCATTTTGAGGTGTTAATCCTGTGTTACTGAGAACATTCCGAGAATATTTCCCAGATGGAGACACAAATGCACCAGTACTTCCTGCCTCTATGTACTTGATTTCCATTCGTTCTCCTCTGAGAAGTTCTTTCTAAACAGTCCCTCCAAGTGGCAGGATGTGTTGATTTCCAGTTTATTGTAGTGCTCAGTAGTTCAGCACCAGCTGTCAGAATTTTCAGTAGTCTCTGCTGTTTGCTGCAGAGCCTGTTCAAAGTCCAAGCCTCTGGAAGGATCCCCAGGAGGACTACAGCTGGGCCTGTTTGGATATCAAAGTCCAAATTAAAAATTTATGCCAGTGTTTGAAAAATATCTGACCAAAATCTTGGTATGGATTAAATCTCCCCTGCCATGCAAGCTTATCCAACTGGGGCCTGAGGATTTCTTTTTAAAGTAAAGAGAGGACCAAATAGCTGCATAAACTGATTTGGGTCAGATGTTTGTTAGCTGAATTATCACTGGTAATGAAACCTTCTAGACCTCACAGGGAGGCTAAAAGAGCACTGGATTTTCTCTTTCTCTTTCACTCTTCCTTTTCCTCCCCTCTTTCCTTTCTGCCTTCCCATCTTTTTGTTTTGTTCTTCTGCTCTTCATTCTTTCTCTTTTAGCGTCCTTCCTTCCTTCCTTCCTTCCTTCCTCCCTCCCTCCCTTCTTTCATTTATTTCCCTGTTGCTCTCTCTTTTACTTTTCCTTTTTTCCTTTCTTTCCCCATCTCTTTCCTTCTCTCCCTGCCTCACTTCCTCCCTTCCCATTTTTCTCTCTTCTATTCTAAGTCAGAACTCACAGCAAGTCAATTGCTAACTACTTAGCAAATAAGGACATCCATTTGCAACGGGGGAAGCAAACTTTTGTACCTGTCAGAACTAAAATTCAAAGTGGGACATCAACAATGTAGCAGCAAGAACATGTTGCTGGAACAATTTCTTTGGTCCTGCATTTCAGAGATGAACTGAGAGCAGACAAGAGCTTGCTCAGACACCTTTTTGTAATGACTCCTCAGTGCAGGGCTATAGGGCAATGTTTAGCTAAATGGGTTGAGAAGTCTAAAGTGGCTGTAAAAGCACAGCCACTGTGCTTGTTGATAATTAACTTGCTTGCATCTTCCTGCAATCCACTGTTTAGTGTCACTCATGTATCTGCTGACTGGTTTTTTTGCTCAAAGGCTATAGGTTAAGGCAGGAGACACACACTTGTGTGTCTGTCAGACCTTACTCTGTTGATATTTTTTTCCTGCAGGAAGCAGAGCTCTGAATTAATCCAATTGTTTTACAGAGTCTTGGGTAAAGAATAAAATGTCTGAATTATCCCAGTTAGGTTCATATGGCACTAGTGGATCAGCAGAGTTAGTCTGGTTTGCGTCTTTACTTCAGAAGAAATCCCAAAAGTTTTTGGAGACCAGATCCTTCACCCCAAAACCTCATAAGACAACAGAATTCCCTAGACTTGGTCCTGCTCCATAAGAAGTCTTTGTACTCTTCACATGAATGCATTTTATTTGTTTTGATTATACCTCCCACTAACTTGTTTGCCACTCCCTGGTTCTTATGGTGAAAAAGAGAGCAATTGATCGCTATCCACCTCCTCCTCCTCTGTGTCACCATGATTTTACAGATAAGAGAAGGAAGGGATTCAAGCCTGCCTGAGAATAGTATTTGCAGGCCGAGTGTGGGGTTCAGACTAGACAAGCAGATACATCTGCCCTGCAGCTATGTCTAGAAACACCAAGCATTCTATCTTACAGCATGAGCAGAGCTTCCAGCCCAAGAAACTTGAAGCCCCTTCTGTGTACTCTTTGCCAAGCCCATGGAGGCTCTTCTGCTCCCCAAGACTCCTGCTGGGTGCATGAGGGCAAGGAAGTGCCACCACACTGGGGGTCTGCCAGGGCTTTCTGGCCTCCAGCAAGGGGCCTTGGGGCATTTCAACCAGGGCAATGGAAGTTACCACAGAGAGGAGGAAAAGCCACCAAAAGCATATGCAAGGAGCCAGCAGCAAGTCAAAGTCTGAGGCCCTTCAACTGTAATGTTATTCGCAAGGGTGCAGAGGAGTCTCCCACCTGAGTCCTTAGTGTGGTGGACCAGAGAGCAGGAGCACTACCACCCACTCCCTCCTGTGACTGCCAAACCAAACCTCCTGTAACCTGCCACTGCCAAACACCCCTGCACAGCCTCCAGCCACCCTTACCAGTGTTGTCTGGAGGCCAGTAGCAAACAAGAGCATCGAGGCAGCTGCCTGCACAGCATGTGTGTGCACTGCTGCACATGGGGTCTGATCTCACCCAGAGCACCCCTTGCCATGCCAGGTGAACCCAAACATGCTCTGGTGGTGTACCTATCAGTGGAGGCTGAGAAGAGCAAGACAAGGGGTGGGCTGGCATCTGGCCAAGAAACAAGAGGTTTGCTGTCAGCCTTGTGGCTTCTGGGGAGTTTTTTCAATTATTATTACTAATTTTTTACATAAGACAGGATATTCTGTGCATCTCCTTGTCCTGACCAGGCTTTCTAATGAGCACACAGAGGCATCCAGCGTACATCCCAAACCTGTGTGACAGAGGGTTCACAGCCCTCCGTTTGTGTGCTCTGCTCCTGCAGACACGTGAGGATGACACCACTGGGAAATGCTCTTTGTCTCTCACATGCCTCTGAGGGCCAGACCAGAACACAGACAGTATTTATGTTCCCTGTCTTTCCCAGTAATCTGCCCCTAGGCCCCTGGGTATGCTGAGCCTTGATAGATGCAGACGGTTTCCAGCTGGCCCATGCAGGCAGGGGTTGTCTGCCCTCCATGTACTCCAGCAGCCCCAGCCAGCCCCCATGAGTGAGAGGTACGTGGTGGGAAGCCATCTCTCTGCTCTCTTGCAGGCCTCTGATGAACTGAAGATGGCCTAATACACAAGGCGTGCGGGTTTTCCTTGTATGTGGTGATTGTGTTTCGGCTTTCTTGAGCCAGCTCCCAGTAAGAAGCAATGGACGGCTTTTAAATGTTTTCTCTTCTTTTTTTGGCTTCCCAGGAGGACAGTCAGTCTCTGGGGAGTTGTTAAAGCATGAGCTGGCTTTCAGGGCTTTCTGCTAACTAGCATCCTCACCCTGTAAAGCCAATCCAACTTGCTTGCACTTCACAACATAAAGAGGCTTCTTCATGTGATAATAATAAAGTATTTTTGCACTTTATAGCATGTCTCTCTCCTCTCTGGACTTCCAGCTCTTTGGGAAGGAGTTTATTCTCATAATTTCCTTCCTTTCTTGTCCCCTCTTTTTCACACAGCACAACATTTGAGGGGCCCATGCCTGGTGCATGTCTGAGTAAATTGTTAGTTTCTATAGACAGAGGCAGGGTTCAAGGACACAAACCCAGTAGGATTATTGCATGAAAAATTTATATTGGTTTATAAAAACCAGAGCAAGGCAGATGACAAAAATATTAAAGAGGTGATGCAATAAAGACTGGGTGCTTGATGCACCGATGTTCATCTTGAATTTGGTTGAACAGGGAACAGTTGTTCCTAGAGGAACAATTTCTGTAGCAATTGCTGCTCTGAGGCGGACAGGGAATCATCCGCTCCCACTCCACCATAGCTGCAAGGTAAGAAATACATTAAAAAAATGATATTTTTAAATTCCCAGATAGGGAGTAGAGGTGGTTTTGCTGCAGCAGAGCAGGGAAATCTGGTCCAGAGTAGCCTACAGGCATCCAGAAGAGGTACAGATGTCACGAACTCCCAAAAACTACTTCTTTCTTAGGATTGCCTTGTGTGGCATTGTTAGGACCCTTGGACCAGGGGTGCAGTGTCTTTTGTACAGGAGTTTGACTCAGCAGGAGAATGATGGCCACCATGGACAAGACTAGTGTGGCCGTCTATGCGTCCTGCCAAGTGGATTGTTTGGTCCCTACATTGCAAAAACTCCTTCTTGTGATCAGAAGATCACAGCTGCAGCCCTGCGGTGTGGGTGGGGTAGAAATGTGGGTCTTGCCTACATCCCCAGCAGAGCCCAGAGGTGAAAACAGCCACTTCTCTTCTTCTCTGACTTTTCTATAGACTTCCACAGTTATTGCAGACTTCCTTATTATGCTTTCTTGACCAAGCCCAGGGGAAGTCAGTTCCAAAATTCCCACTGGCACCTCAGGCTGTTTACCACTAGTTCTATAGCTTCTCCTCACGGCCCTGCAGTCACAGCCCTGCAGTCTGCCACAGATGGAAAGACAGAATCACAAGGTGAGCCTTTATATGTCCTAATTGTATGGGAGTGGACAGGAGGGGAGAACAAATTCTTTCCAGCTTAAAAGAGGGCAGCTGGCTGAAACTGGGCACTAGCAAGAATGAGCTTATGAGAACAGAATAAGAATGTAGAATATTGCTTACTGAAATAATTTATAGCAATGGATAGGTGAAAAGTAGGTCGAATTTTCACTGTGAGGAAGTTCTGTCCTTGTTGGATTTCTTCAAGATAGCTCTGCTCACCTTTCAACATATCTTGGAGTTAGAGAACACAGAAGACTTTCAATTCCAAGACTTGAGATCTCTCCCAACATTTTTATTATTCCTCATGGTTTTGGGTCACTCCTAATTTTGCCTTTCATGTGCGCTATTTTGTGTTATTTTATGAGAAAACCTAAGGAAGATCCTTAGGTTCCATCCTCCACCGGAAGTCTGTCTTCTTTCCCCACTTCACTCTATTTGGATGGAAGCCAGACTGGGTTGCATCAGCAATCAACGATCCTGAATTGAGCAACTGATCAAAAACATGCTGGGACATCCACATATTGCAACCTTCTCAGACCTACTATTTCATTCTCTTCTGGGCTGTCTCACAATTCTTGAGAGAGACAAGTACCGCTCAGGAAAGGGCTTGGGAAGGAGTGTGAGGCAATATTTTCTTGAGTTTCTTAGCCTCTTGTCTCAGCGATTTCCAAAAATGCATGTTCATTCTGCTTCCTCAAGTTTCCCACGGATTTTTGGAAGCAGTGGATACTGTTTCTAAGCCACGGGTATACCAGGGAAAGATTCATCTTTTCTTGTGAGAGAGGATTCATAATTCTTAATCACTTGTTTTGAGATGCATAAACAAATGAAAGAGTTAAATAAGAGAAAGAAAGTGTGCATAAGAAAGTAGATTGTAGTAGTGCCCTAGACAACCCAGTACAGATCTCAGCACAAGGGAAGGCCACAGGAGAAAGATAATTTGGGTAAATATGGTAGGACCCACAGCTGCAGCCATTTTTTTCATCCTTATCCACTCATCCCACTGCTCTCCACCTATCCAGCATCTGTAACTTCTCTTACTCCATGGGAACACTGGCAATCCTTTTTGGCATTGGAGTATGGCAGGCAGGAGCTCTTAGTGCTGAGTTTACTTGATGGTCTTGGATGGAAGCATCTGGTAGTTTACTCTTGTTCTGATTGTTGCTTCCTGGGAAAACTAGAGGGACTTTGCAGACAAAAAGGGCCAATATCTTTATAGCTGCACACATCACAGGAGGCAAGAATTGTGTAACAGAGCCCAGTGTACAAGATCACTTTTTGCGGTCATCCTACGTGAGATGATTACGTCTGTTATTTGTCATACAGAGAATCTGCAAATATATGTAACCTGAGGTTTGACAAGCCGACAGGCTTGGCAGATATGTGCACATTCTCACCTGTGAATCTTAGCTCAGCTCTCAAGTGTGACTGCAGTGGTACAACACAGGCCAGATTCTGATCTCATTTACACCCATGTCAGTGCAGAGCAACTCCACTGATGCCAAAATGTGGGCCTAAAATCTGTCTGCCTGTGGCCTGAGCTGGAGTTTCATTTATGTCCAGCATGAGAAAAAGTTTCATCTAAACTGTTTCCTGCAGGGGGCTGTGCATGAAAAACCAGAATAATTAGACTGTTGTGAACCAAAGCACACGCACAACTCTGAACTGTTTTGTGAAATGGGATAATGTCGTAAATTTATAACTATTCCTTTGCTGGTGGCTGGTTTTGTTTTGTTAACTCCAAAATATCCATAGTAAAGTTTTGCTGGTTCTGATGGTAGGTGGGATGCTCTTTTCAACATTTACTCATGAGAGTTCTGACCTATATAGGTAGTATACACAGGAACATCATCAGAGGTGGTAAGTTAGATGGTATCCAAGAGTTTCTCTTCCAAACATATGGGAGAGTTTCTAAGTTAGATTTTCATTTAGGTTCTCAAGGTGTTAACTACTCCAGCTTTGGCTCACTCGGATTTTAGCAAAGGGGGTCAAAGAGACTTCATATAATGATATATTACACAGCTATTGATATGTTCCAGAATCTTCTGATTTGATTTTTCAGTCTGGACTGAGACTGATGATATGCACAAGTGTTGCTTATGTGTAGAGACAGGAGCTGCAGCTTTGTCATAAATTGAAGGAGGGGCTGGAGAAGGGCAAATGGAGAATGGAAGAAATGGGAGGAGTGTGGAAAAAAGTTTCAAAGTAAGATGAAGACAAGGAGTTAGAAGACTCCTCAGGGTCAGACAGAATCTGATAAACTTTGACAAAAGCCTCAAGATACTTGGAGGTGTTTTCTAAACCTTCCAACCTTGCAACATTCTCCCATCATAGTCTGGAGGTGAAGTGATTTATGAATATACATACTTACACTGTTCTCTGTGATCATCTTGATAAGGTAAATATATCACCCAGCAGGAAGCTACACTACACACTAGTCTCCTGCCTGAGAGAGAAATTCAGTGTTGTGGGCCCCAGCTATCCCTTTCTGACATACGCAGGGTGTGCAGTTTAGTTCTTCATTAAAAAATGTCCCATTGAGATGTTTAAACACAGATCTCCCTGTAAGGGTGAAAGCTTTGAATTGCCCTCCACCCAATTCCTCTCCATTTAATTGGTATAAAGCAGCTTCCCCTTGGCTACTTCCTCCCTTGAAATTACATAAGTAGCCTCACTGGAAAGGCATAGGTAAATATTTCACACTGCACACCATGGATTAGAAGCACAGCTCCCATTAAGCCGAGCTGGAATCACTCGGCTGTTTTTCCCCTCACACTGTGTTAGAAATGTACCCTACAGGATGGAGAGGCTGGGCTCCCAAGTGCCACCTTACGAAGAAGGTGCGGAACACTTTCATTTAATACTGCATGTGTTTCCATTAGCAGAGTCAATTGCTCTCTGTCCTCAGTTTTAAGACTCCCTGTTTGTCTCTATTACAGCTCTGTTTCCACATGCCTGCCAATCCTCCCTAGTCCTTCCATCTGAGCCTGCAAACTTTTGATGATACAACACCACAGCATCTTGGCTTTCATTTGATTTAAAATTTGTGATTGCAATTATAGACTGAGCATTTCTATGGACTTACTGCTGCATAGGAAAGCTTTTGTGCCCAAGGTATTGTGAGTTTGAGGTGGCAGCTTAAGGGATGTCAGCAGAGCAGAGGCCTGGGTATCCTACAACCTGTGAAGTACATGGGGAAACAAACATGACTGCTACTTTGATTCACAGTACCACAGCAACTCTCCATACTGGCATGACTCCTTCCGGGTGAAAAATTTATGTATCTGTGTAAATACTAAGGAAAAAACCAGAACACATTCATCACATATGTAAAAATAGAGCTGTGGTTAATATAGTGTACCCTGTGGTCTGTTACTACTCTGGGAAATGGTGTCTCTTCTGTTTGCATGGCTATGATGTATCCACTTGTGAGATACCAGCATTCCTCCTTTACAGTTATGATGCTTGATGCCACTACACTTTGTCTTTGCCACACTCTTTCTTGCTTAGGAAATTTACGAAGAAAATGGCCTGTTCCAAGTAGTCTGTGCAAGTGAGGCCATGTCATGGCAGCTAGCAAGAAAATTAAATTTCCACCTGTGAAAAAGTGAAAGGTTTTAAAAAAATCTAATTCAAAATTTTAACTGTCAAAAAAGCAAAATTTCATTTTTATGTAACATTATTAAAATAAAAAATATGTGTTGAGAGTTGTACCCTAAAAATGTAAAATTCTGCAACGGCTTAAATAACCTGAGTGCTTTGCTTTACATTTTGAGCTCATTTAGAAATCATAGATTAGACTTAATGTTTGTAGGAATGTATGAATGGAAAAAAAATTAATCAAAATTAGAGAAAACATCAGAATAGTATTTTTACTTAAATAGTGTGATGTTTGTCAACTTTATCAAACAGCAACAGTGAGTTGCTGTTTTTTCTCCCCAAAATTTCATTGAAATAAGCCTGCTCTTCAAAGACGTTTTGATTTTTTAAAATCAAATTCCTTAACAGAAATGTCTATTAGTTATTTTCACCAGCTTGGTCCAGATCACAGCTGCTATGAAATTCTATATATGAACCACTTTCAACACAACAATCTTTGCTACCTCCTTGCTGATCTGTCTTTTGTTTCGAGTTCTTTGCTAATAAGTAATGAAAATGTTACAGCCTTACAGCTTGTTTTGTGGTTGCAATTACGTAATCATTATTAATGAAGCAACAATGTCAAAACTGTGTGAAACCGAACTCACATTTAAGCACTTACAATAAACAGATATAAAACAACAGATGTCTCAGTTTTTGTTCTCCAATGATTTCATCCCTTGTTAAAAATAAATGTCTGGTTTAAAAAAGAAAAGGGCTTTTCTCAACTCTTACAAATTAATTGAATCCAGAGCCTGGTAATGCAGCTAAAGAGCTCTCTTTTTCTTTTTTTTTTTCTTCCCAAAACTTGTTTGTGAGGATATTGTTATTCAGTAAGTGATAAATTCACTTCAAAGCAATCCAGAAATCTAGGCAGTCAGTGGTGTAATGGTCATCTGTCCCAGCTGAAGTGTTAGCCCCTGACAGCAATCAGAGATGTAGCCAAAATGCTAATCTTGCCTCATGACTTGAACACCCTGAAAAGGTTTTACGACAGAGATGGTTTCTGTCCCCGGCTTTGGTTCAGACAGTTGATACTGGTTAGTCACAAATGGTTCAGGTTTCAGTCAGAATTTGTCAGTAGGTGCAGGGAGGTCTTTAGATCTGGGGAACCTCAGAAAACCAGCGTTTGGTTTTATGAAAACATCAAAAGTCCAGATGCTTATTTGAACCATCCACATCTGTTGAGTCTGCAAAACCGGGCTGGATATTTAGCTGGGATAGGTTTCCCTGCAAGATTTCATAGACTTAATAACTGAACGTGTGGCCAGAAATACCAGAGCTTCTTTTGGTATTTAAGTACTTTTTATTCCAGTGTTAACTAGGAATGTGCTACATTTAATGAGAGGGTAAGATATGCAAAAATTTAAACACTTTGCAAAAATCCAGATCTAGTGAACAGACACTGTGAATAAAATACTTATCAGGAAATGAAATCTCCAGTAGCAATTTGTGAAGAAAAGCAAAAATATATTAGATTTTGGATAGTTTTTTATTTATCTGAAAATAAAACTCAATCTATTCTTTGATTATAAAATCTTTGATAAATTATTTTTGGTGGAAAAAACCATTGAAAAGCACCATTATTTTTAAATTTTCATTCACCTTCTTGAAAGTCAGTGTTCAAATTTAGTATTTGGAGAACACTTTTTTGCCCCAGTCCCTCTGGCACTGGAACAAGTGCAAAACAACTGTCTTTGCACTTTATTGCAAATCTTGCACAATTTTAAACACACAAACTGAGGTTCTTGCAAATTGCATTCTGAGAATATAGCACATTTATGCTTACAGCACTATAAGCAATGACAAGATGTTTTGAACAATCTGTTTTCTCAAATTAGATTAACATCATGGAGAAGCACAATCTGCTCGTTGACACCGAAGGTACAAAAAAACCCCCAGTGTTTTGTGTCCTCCTTCAGGACATTGCTTTGGCAATAGACATTCGCTGTCTATGTCATCATGAAGGATGTGGTGCACTTTTAGAGCCGCTGTTCTTTAGAAGAGACATCAGGCTCCACACAGCTCTGCTGATAATCAAGCAGTAAAAATACAGGCAGCAATTGAAGGTCCTTGTCAGCATTGTGCTCTCTGGTCATACAATACAATGCATTCAATCCACTTTTAAAGGTGATGGGTGAAAAACTACCTACTACATTTGTCTTCACTAAACTAGCAGTACCTAATGAGCCTTAAGTCACTACTTCCAAAAACAGTCACAGAAATCTTCACCAGCACAAAAGATTTGCTAAGAGCTAATGCAACATTTTTGTGCCTAGTGCTCTTGAATATTTACTGGGGAAATACAAACTTTCCTACCGTAGCTGAAAGTAACAATAAGATTCCCCTTTGGGCAGACATTATTGCAATCATATCAAGTTTGTGCATAGTGTAAGTACTTTCATATTCACATTCTTGCTGTTAATCCCAGAAACTACCAATTAAACTTCCTTCTAAATTTATTTATTACACAATTTGTTCTGCAAAGCACAATTTTTATTATCTGAGAGAGCAAACCTAAACCCCGGGAAACTGAAACTGAGAGTGACCTATGATTTTAACCTTCAATCAACATGAACATACGTGACTGTTTTGTTTTGCTGGGTTTTGCACATTATAATTGTATTTACAAAGGAATTCCTTGAAAGTATGTGTTGTGTTGAATGACTGTATGCAAACAACTGTGGAACTAGGGAACTTTGATCTTTGACTTACAGACTACAGGGCAAAGGTTAAAATCATGAGCTTTGTTGTCCTGTTGGCAGCAGTTCCTTTTGAAGCGTCCTGCCTCCAGTGAAAGTGATATGCAGTTATATACACAAATCTCAGTGTCTTTGGTTGGGTTTGTAGAGGAAAAAATTATTAATCCTATAACTTTTAGTATTTGATCAACCTTCTTAGATAATATGAGCAAGAATCTGACTGTAGATTCTAACATATAGAAGTGAAAATGGAGCTATTCTCAAAAGACTTATTTGCATGCATTGGTAATGTGCAGAGAAAGAAGCTTGCTGGCTATTTGCAGATTTACATAAGGAAATTTGGTTGTTGTGCAAGCAACTACTTATTTGTGCAAGATGAAAGCCCTGTATGATAATTCAGGTTAGAAGAATTTGATCTTAAGAGATTTTGTTAAATACTTAGACATTGTCATTCCAATGGGTTGTAGACATTTCATAACAACTCTACTGAAATGAGACAAAAATACAAAGGCTGTTGTAGCTGTAATGGGAATCCACTGCATGAGACTTTGCACTGCCGTGAACAACCTGTATTTATATTGCCTTTTACATAAAAAATAATTAACTGTGCTGAAAGAATTTACTGAAATCTTATAATATCAGGAATTTTGAGTGCCCTGGCAAAGTGGAAACTTCACAGTTACTCAGACCATAAGGCTAGGATATTTTCTTACCCTCAAGCAAAGCCATGAACAGCATCAACTCCTTAAGAGGGTGTCTGAGGCAGACCATGCAGACTAAGACACAGAGCAACAATCAGTGCTGTGAGATGCTTTGCTATTAATTGGCAGAAATATCGTTTATATGTCGCTAAAGAATTACAGCTGTTTCATACAATGAGTAATAAATGAGCAGGACAAAACAAATGAGAGGACCAGTCCTGTCCTGCTCCACCCCAACCCCTGGTATTAATTATCTAGTCTCTTGCAGCATGTCAGTCCCATTAACTTCAGCTTGGCGTTTCTGTGTGCAAGTCTTTTAGACCAGAGCAAACACACTGGTGACATAAGCAGCAGCCAAATTTTCTGAGAAGTTGTGAGTAATCAAAGCTTCCTAACAATCTCTAATTTGCTCCATCTCTTTTAATCTGACACCCTCTCAGTCACACAGACTGTTCCACACCTTTCTTTTCCTTCAGCACAGAATGTTACAAACACTAAATGCCAGAATATGGCATGAAATGTACCCCATTACAGCTATTTTCTAGCAAGCTGTGGCTACTGTTTTACTGCTGAATTTGACCTAGATGCATACATGGCAAATACAGTGGTCTTCACTGGTTCTGGCATTGATGTGTATTTTCCAGCACGTGTTTTTTCATTGTGGTGACTGGGTGTCTCTCACAGGAGCCCCAGGTAGTAGAAAACCGTTGTTTACACAAAACTCCAATGGAAAACATCCAAGCTGCCTTCTAAACACTTTAAAATAACACTTTCTAATGCTTCCTACGGGTGATGTTGACACATTTACAATGTTGATTTAAAGAGTAGAGGGAACACAGTTCTTCCTGACACTCCACACATAAAGTTACTGGCCCACCCTGTCACTGGAGCCACACTGAAATGGCTGCCAGCAGATCTCAAGTGCGAGGTACATAAAAGTGAGCAAATAGGCAGACGGTGACCTCCATGGTTGTGAGGAAAACCTTTGAAGTCTCCCCTACATTCTGTCCCTCTAGGGTGGAGTCACAGTCAATATGAAACACTGATCCTGCAGTTCCTGTGATATTTGGTTCAACAGTTCCTGAACATTTTGTGAACCATTTTAGCCCAGGTTTGCTGTACCAAAGTACAATCTAAAGATTTCCTTCATTTTTTTTACCCCATCCTTCATTCATTCTTCTTTGTTGGAACTAATCTGACTGTAAAGCTTTGTCAGTCTTCAGAAGTTCTAATTTCTCAATCACCTGGTCTGACATGATCCTGATTTTCTTCAATATTTCATCTTCTACCCCAGGGAAATTTATGTCTGTTCCTGGCATTTGTCTCCTATCTTCCTTTGTGAACACAGAGGGGAAAAATTAATTTAATTTCTCCCTCTCTCTCTCTCTCTCTCTCTTTCTCTTTCTCTTTTCCTCTCTCTCTTTCTCTCTCCCTTCCACAGTGAAGTCTTCTTCTGTCAATAAATTACTCCTGCCACATCCTGGAGGCCAACTATCTCTTCTTTCTTTCTTCCCTGTATTTCTTATGGGTGTTTCATTTGTTTCTCTTTTTTTGTTTGTTTGTGGATGTTTTTTTGTTTTTTTGTTTGTTTGTTTGTGGTTTTTGTGTTTTGTTTTGGTTGGTTGGTTGGTTGGTTGGTTTTTTAAAACTCATTAATCTTTTTTCTAGATAGCAAGCCATTTTCCATTCTTCAGGTTTCATTTTCTTATTTTGTTTTCTTTCCTCCATTCTGTCCATTCCTTTCAAATCCTTCCAGCCCTTTCTATAGTCCACTCTGGACTTGATCTTTAAAATTTTTCATGTCCTTTCTTCACCTTTGATTAGTTTTTCATTTCCTCGTTCTTTATTAGGTGTTGGCAACTCAGTACTGTAGGTGGCATTTTGCTTTTTTTCTCTCCCTTCTCTCATGCCTAGTCCACGCTGAACCACAGCCCAGAATGATGTCAGGAGAGCATTTAGACACCTTTCCAAGATTTGATACTGACCACTCAGCTCATTAAAGGTCTTACAATATATTTTGCAAAAATGGGTGCATTAACCCCCGCATTCTGGATCGATTCCAAATGGAATGATTACTTACTGCCTACCCAGACTCCCCTTACAGTTTCAATGGGATAGATTAATCTTTACTTGACCTGTAGCATAGCATTACTATCAGTATGTACCACTTTCCACACCAAAGGTGACAGAAGGGAGGCTACTTTTCTGTTACAGGAGGTTCTTCTCTAATTTCACAGTGCAAACAGTTTTGAAAGGAAGTACTGCTCTTCCTTCTTATTCCATTTTTTTCTGCTAGTAATTTGTAGACAGAATTCTTTCATAGTCAGTGTTCAATCTGGAGGCAGAGCTTCTTTCCTCCTCTTTTTCTTCATCCCCGCATGGAATATACTGCTTAAAAGTGTCATACACCATCCCTATTTTCTTCTCTTACACAGTACATCCCTATTTTCTTCTCTTACCTTACACAGTTCAGATGATGTGCAGGTCGGACTATTTCCATCCACCACAGCAAAATCAGCTTCAGACAGCAATTCTAGCAGTGGCCTCCAGTTACATGTATTTAGAAGGAGCTGCAGTTTTCATAGAAACCATGAAACTCAAAAGATTCATCCCATGACTTCATGTATCAAGCAAGTGCTTGCAGAGACGAGGCAAGAGTAGGAGAAGAAAGCACACTGAGGTGTAAAGTTTGTGTTGTCAGTCCATATAGTACAAATGGAAGCAGCAAGCTGTTCCCTCAGAATAGGTGTTTGAGAAAGGCTTTGTGGGTGACAAGAACGAGAGAGAAAACATTTCTACGAGTGCTGAAAGCATCCCTTAAGGTTAAGAGTGAACTAATAAGGCAGCAGTTTATTTAGGTTCAACTCCCATGACTAGTTTGTGACCTTTATGCTCTTCTTTATTGTTCTAAAATAAATGGACAAAAGCCTTCCTTTCCGAATTCCTGCTGTTACTAACAGCCACATTCTGCCCACATGGCTCCCACCATGATCTGACTGGAGTGTAACTGTTGACGGACCCCAGATGAAGAAGTCTTCTACTACAAATTCCTTGACTTCCTTTTCACTTGATTCCACAGTGTAGCATTTTGACTTCTGAGATACTGAAAAAGAAAAAACTTCTTTTCATACTATTTTCCCTCCTTTTTCCCTTTTTCTAACCTTCCTGAACTCATGACCTGCTTTACTTGTCTGCCCCAGCATTATCTAAACTATACAAGGCCTTTGCCTGACCACTATCCATGAACTTTCTTTTTTCGTTTGTCCTCCCCTTCCCTATGACCTGTTATTATCTATCTGTTTTCCAGCTGTTCACTTATCTTGCTACTTTATTCCCTTCTGCTGTTGTGTGCATAACACTACTTCCACAGAAATATCTTTGGACTCTCCTTCCTCCTAGCCTGCATTATAGCTGTTTCTGTTCCTCACTGTATGTAGCTTCCAGACAGTCCTTTTTGTCTTTTACCTGTACTAATTTTGTGTTGTTTCCCTATGCCTAAAATGTGGTCGATCCCTTTATGAATGGTTTTTGAAGGATTGCTAGGTGCAGAAAAAACAATATGCAAAAAAAAAAGGATTCATGCTGAATCACAGGAAATTTCAAACCACAGTAGTTCTCTTCCTAAGAAGGCTCAGTTAAAGAAATGTTATGCATGGACAGACCCTGTGATCCTCTAGTTGTGTAGATGGAGTCCATTTGGCCATTTTTGTTTTGGATACTTTCAGATCTTCCTGACAGTTTGAAGGCTATCATCATACACTAATCAGCAGCTTCCAGACTCAAGCAGGTACCTTCCTTCCTTCCTTCCTTCCTTCCTTCCTTCCTTGCTTCCTTCCTTCC
>VXBT01005762.1:18745-55351 GCA_013400235.1 Oriolus oriolus | reverse complement strand
TCCTTCCTTCCTCCCTCTCTTCCTTCTTTCCTTCCAAAAAACCAATTCAAAATGGCAGCAAAATAGAGTATGGAGAAGATTTGTACCAGGACTGAAGATCTGAGTTTCACAGAATTTTATTTTCTGTTTGGAGTCACTGTTTACATAATGCATGGTGTGATCAGATGTTTCTTTAATGCATTCACAATTGCCTGGCTTATTTTCCATAGTGAAGGATCATGCTATGTTATGTCTCATAATGTTGTTAGTGAACATAACACAATACTGGAAATGAAACATGACAGTTAAAAGGCAAAAGACAAATACTTAGTTTTAAATTAAGAATACACTATCAACTTAATTAGCATCTCTCAGCACCTTCCAAGTTTTATTTACAAACATGCTGGGCCAAATTCTTTGCTCAGCTGTAACCATGCAAACATCTATTGTATATGTTTGAGAGTTAATTTTCTGTTGTGTTTGCACTTCATTTTTATAGACAATGTCAGCTATATTCCTTTCCAAGGTGTAATGATGGAAGATGAAATGTGATTAAGATGAGGACTGAGCAGGAAGTATACTGAAGGCATCGGTGTGAGGTATGTGACTGCAAGCAATGAATGCAGAAAAGGTGGCTGAAAACAAGGCTGAAAGACTCAACCCAGTCTCACGAGTTCAGGGATTTATGAGTGAAAAAGTGATATGTCTGAAAAAAAAAAAACTGGTATAAAGAAAGATACTCTTCCCTGGCAGTCATTCTCATGCATGCAGCCTTTATGCAGTGGCAGCGACTGCTGTAGCTGACCTCGGCTTTGCTTTTATGGTCATTTTGAGGAAGAATGACCTCTGAGCCTGTGCCCACCAGGCTCAGAAGTACTTTTTTCAAAGAGGCCACACTATTATGGGATAAATCTTACTGAAAGGCAAGGGGACATAGACTGTGGTGTTGTTGAGGTGTGTCTGAGAAAGTTAACCTTGTTAACCTGAAAATCTGGGCCATCACCTGGCACTGGTGAGGTTGCATATATGTGTGTGTGTGTGGTAGTGGGTGTTGCTATTTATCTTCATCTACTAGCATCTATGAGTCTTGTCCTGTCTTGTCAATTTCTCTTCTGAAAGTTCACACTGCTCTGCCTCTGCACAAACCAAATCCTGGGAGACAGGCTTTCACTGTTGTTCTTTGTCAAATATACAATCCTGTGGGAAAAAGATGCAATAAACCTGCAGAAAATCTTGAGGATGGAGTATTGGTACATGCTTCATATCATGAGATGTATGTATTTATAACAACTTAAAACTATAGTGAAAGGGTGTAAGAACTCCTTACACTCTACTCACCTACCCTACTTCTTCTTAAAAGCACATGAAAAATGCAGCCATTCTTTCAGAAGGGCTCTGTCAAAACAGGTGACTTTTTAAAACTTGTGCTTTCTTTCGTTTATAATGTATTAATAAAGGATTTTGGCTTAAGTGGTTTCCTGGAGAGGAACTATTAAAAGAGGCAGAGGGAAAGGTTCTGATGAATGCAAAATGGCTATGTATACTACATTTTAACATCTCCTAGAAAATGTAAAAAACACAGCCCTTCATGAGGAAGAGCAGTTAAACTGTAAGGTATGTAAAAATGCTTTCAGAAAGGTTTGATCTTAGCCATTATTTTAGTTCATTAAAGAAAATGAAGTAATTACTTTTTAAAAAGAAACATGCATAAGCACATTACCAGCTGAAGTACACATAGTATGAGTACTTACAACTGTTTTTCAAGAAGGCAGGCAGGATTTAACTGGGTGTTGTTTTCTTTGAAAACACTGAAGGTCTTTTTTTATGATAGGTTCAAAATTCTCAGCAGCTATCTTGTTGTGTGACAGGAGTTTACAGCATTAGTTTCACCAGACAAGGACTGGTGGAGTAAAATTAGTCATGTATGTAAATTATAATCATGCTGAATAGTTGTATGTGCTCATTTAGCCATTTTAACAGTGTGTGATGTTATCCTCTCTGCAGGACTAATAAGCATTAGCCATAATGAGGTCAGTCAGTCAGTCAGGCATTATCATGGGATTTAATTGGGACACTGGTCTCTGCTGAAGTGAAAATTAATAACTTTTGTCAATGTTCTGGCGAAATGTTCTGTCTTATTAAACTATGAGGGTCAATTAGAAAGCATTATGTAATAAAGTCCCCAGCAGCAGAACTCAAATTGAGTTATACCACAGTCATTATTCCAGGACGATTGCATTTGAAAATGGAAAACCAGCATGCCATATGGAGGGCGCAGGTTATATTTACAAGCATTGCATGTTAAAGCTTCGGCAAGAAGGAAACAATTAAATGTAATACTGAAATAAATCAAAGCACTGAAAGTGCCATGTTGTGCCAGGCGCTTAATATAGCCAGCATACCCCTAGATGCAACTAGGCAAAATGGCACCTGTTTATAAGCCTTGTTTGGGTTCTGTCAGACAACGTCCTCCCTCTGGATTGCTCTGATGATTCAAAGTCTGGGGCACACCTGGAAGGCTCAGCCATGCACGTTGACTCATATAAATAACAGTTTATTGTATGGCTATTAAGACCAGAGATTGCTTTTATTAAAGTGCAGTTATCATGATACATCAAATTAAAGAACTTTTAAAGCATGTTTAACGGCCTCTGATATTCCCTGTTCGGTCATGTTTTACAGTACTTTGAACGGGGGAGATACAAAGCCTCTGTCGGCGCTGGTGTCTAAAGTCAATGCCAGCAAAGATGCAGAGAGGCCAAGAGGGAGGCAAGTAGGTTCTTTAGGAGCAGTGACAAACTCGAAGGAACGCACAATTGGTCACCTTAATGTTTCTAAGGATTCCCTCTTACCAAAAAATTAGTAGTATCTCATGCTAAGCTCTTTCCCCCCAGAATTTACATCCCAAACACTGTTGGAAATGAGTAGTAGCATATAATAATGGAACTGTTAATGTTGGGAAAGACCTCTGAGTTCACTGACGCCAGCTGATAACCTAACACTGAGTAAAGGACTAAATTTCCCCAAGTGTCACATCCACATGCCTTTTGAATACTTCCAGGGATGGTGATTCCACCACTTCCCTAGGCAGCCCGTTCCAATGCCCAACCACCCTGTCAGTTAAGAAGTTTTCGCTGGTATCTAACCTAAACCTGACCTGGTGCAAGCTAAGGTGTTGGAGTACCCACACATTGAAATGGAGAAGGGCTGCTCATCCTCTGCTGTCACGCAAAGACTCCCCATGAGTTCATGCCAGAGCTGTGCCTTGCTTGGAGTAACGGTGGGCCTGCGTGCCCCCGATTCCTTCTGCAGCAGGAGGACACTGGTGCTACTGCTGGGGAGCACACCAGCAGGCAGGGTGTCTGTTCTTCAGTGGCTCCCTCACGAATTTCTGCATGGCAGGGCTACCTGCATGGTGCAGCTCCAAGACTCAGCAGAGCTCTGTAAATCCACTCAGAATCAGCCCTACCAATCCAGAGGGCTCACGGCCTCCTCTCCTGCCAAACCAAAGCAAGATGGGATCTCCCAGGATGGGTCTTCCAGGAGTTGACGGACCTCCCGCTTGCTCTCTCACTGCAGGAAACTGCAAGCCTCCCCGCAGAGAGACATTGTGCTGGAGAGCCGTCCCCAGTCTGTGTTCCAATTATTATTCACAGATGTGAGAATGATTTTCTAAAGCACTCATTGTTTGGCCTAACACAGCTGCCAGAGACAGCCACAGCATATCTTGCCCTGGATTTTACAGAGCAGTGGAAGAATTGTGCAAGGGCTGTGCATTTCTGGGAGCCATAGTCCTGAGGGTGAGCTCTGATCCCAGCTTCTGATGCTTTAGAAAGGGTAATACCATCCTCACTGGGAGGATATTGTTTTTCATCCACAACTTTACAGTCCAACAGGACTTTACCTGATTATCGCTGACAGTGGGAGGTTAATTTTTACTGTGGGGTTTGAATAAGCTGAACTGAACTTCTGTTTCATTTAGAACTGTTCAATTAGGGCCAAGCATGTGATTTCCAACTTAGCTGTAAAATGACAAGCAGAATCAGGCATGATTTTCCCCTCGCTCATTCCAATTTGATGACAGCATGGCTTACGTTGACTGTTTTGGTGTTGCTTCTGATTTACACTGGTGTGAGAAGAGATACGGGCTTGTTAGCAACCCGTCCCTCATGGAGTGAGAACATTTTGCAACTTAGCTCAGAGCAGCTGAGAATGTCAATATATTTGATAAGCATTTATGAACAGAGCCTCAGTGCTAGCCTCAGGAGATCTTCTATGGTGGAAAAAGGTCATCAGCTAGACTGTTAAAGAAGCAGTACTAAGTTTAGACACTTTATTTTTCATTGCCCAACATCACATTCTACAGTTTGAAAAAGTTCAGACATCCCTTCACCTCTCCTCTTGATGATGATCAAGGCTGCTGAAAACCACTCTGTCATAGTCCCGGTGTATTGGTGAATATCCCTGACAGCCAGGTTGTCTCCAACAGGGAACTTGTTCTGGCAAGACTGGTCCCAGCACCCAGAGCTGGCCATATGCAGTTCTGTGCCTGAACCACAAGACTGTGCTTTCTCTCCTTCAGATACTGCAGGATAGCCTGTTAGCTTTTCTCTCTCTTCAGCCTTTGAAGGTCACCTCATCTCTGATTTTCTTTCCTGGACAGGAATAACATATGCAGAAGGTTTCTATTTCTGGCAGGCATGGCTGTGTGTTTTATGTTAGACTCACATCTACACATATGAGCACACAAACATGCATACACATGCATCCATATATATCTCTACACCCACAGATACGTGTGCCTTCGTGCTCACTTGTGGAACACCACCCAGATGCAGTGGTTCCAGTTTGCCATTTGAAAGCAATTAGTGTTTATTATTGTAAGCATTTTCAAACTAGGAAATATTTTAAAGGCAACAGCCCTGCTAATTACTTTCAAATGGCAAATATCAACATTTTCACAGTGGTGCGGCATAGCCTAGGCTGCACGGATGCAGATGCCCTCAGCCTCAACGAAGATAAGTGCACATTCATTCACAGAGAAACAGACATACATCTGGCTTCACCTCCCCACTGAAAAACCCACAGACATTTCCCAAGGAAGTTCCTTTATGATTTTCAAGTGCACAAGACCTCAGAACTTTTAGCTTCCCTCGGTGTTTTCCCCACCTTTTTTTTTTTTTTTATTTCTGTGAGAATAGTGTCAGGCGCTTTTGTTGTTGTTGGAAAGATTAAGTGGTTGGAAAAGTGCTGATTCTCTCTAGTCATTTTACACCTACAGCGTTTAGGAGACCTTAACACAAAACAGTGCCAGGTCTCAGTGCTGGGCTGCCTGCTTCATTCTTTGGCAAAATGATAATATTTTGGCAGAGGTGCCCAACGTTAACAAAGAAAAGTTTGATTAATCAGCAGGAGAGAAGAGTTGGGAGAAAAGGCAGTGGGAAAGAGAGAGAGCAAGATACAGACATATTCTAAAAAGCCTAATCAGTTTTAAAACAGCTTTAAAAAGGAATAAAAATTCTTAAATCTCTTTGATGATATTCAAAGAGCCTTTTTTAATATATGAGAAGGCACATTCTAAATTCTTAACACTTCTAGTGTCACCAGTCCTTTTTTCCACTAAACCATTTTAATTCCATAATTTAGAAGGTCTTGAAAAGTAGCAGGATCAAACTGCAGTGTAATTGGATACACTGTGCACTTCCAGTGTGAATTTGGGTCCCCGGTAGGCACAAGAGATTTCTTTCTTTCTTCTAAGATCACATAGAGTGTACTCATTTGAAAGGAGAGAGATATAGCAGCAAAGTATGCTTTTTATAAGGTGGGTGAACTAAGTGTGCTGCTGGAAAACACTCAGCCATTTATTTGGCACTGACAGTTTCTTTGTGATTGGAGGGAACACTATCGACAGGGAAATCAATGTGGGTTTACTAAAGAAGGCTGAGTGATCAGGGAGAAAAGAAGCAGTCAGACAGGAGTGGCAGCCCTCTGCACTTCCTTCAGAAACAAACGGGTCCAGATATTTTAGCTCCTTCTACTGCTCTTCCCCGCTTTTCACAACCAATATGAAGTGTCTTTATGCTCAATTATTAACTCTGCTAATAATAATCTGAGCACTGCAAGAAGTGGAACTTTGGATGTGGTCTGTTTCTGAGAAGCAAGGTAAAGTTGCAAGCCTGAGGTCCTACAGGGCTTTTAAAGACAGAAGGCAACAAAAAAAGAGAGTGGGAGAAGAGAAACATCTGAACATCTGCTGGAAAATCCTAACTGGCTTGTTCAGCTGAGTTCAGCAAGAGCAACAGCAGAGGAGTTGGCAGGTGTCGCCACACTGTAGATGGAAATCACTGCAGATGATCTCGAGATATAAATAAGAATATTCTGGACATTCCCTATACCTCCTTCACTCCAGACTATTTTTGCTTCCCAGTGACAGCAACTTTATTGTAGCTCTGGGGAGGTACTAAAATAGCTAGGAGCAGGCTGTGCATGTAAGCAAATAGCTGCATGTATCAAAGGTGCCCTACCATAGTATACTGTTTTCTTTAAAATTACTCTGGAGGTGAAAAGTAACAGAAACTACCAGTCCTCCCTTCAGGAATGCAAATATTCACCTCTCAGACAGACTCGTTTAGGGTCAGAGGAAGGAGAAGAGTTAATAACACTGCATCCTTTTTTCTCCAGAATTTGTACAGTATGAAAATACTAGCTTTGTTTTTCCTAAGTGTTCCTCTCCCTCTCTCCCTCTCTCTCTCTCCTCTCTCTCACCTCTCTGAGTCTCTCTGATTGTATATATGTGTTCATCTCTGTCTCAGGCACTAAGTGTCTCTGTCACTATAATATCAGAGGATTTCTTACACATATATACCTAATTGTGAAGAGGATCTCTTATCTCATTCACTCATTGCATTTTCCCTAAACTTACACTATTCCTGGAAGAAACTTTCAAATCTAATCAGTCAGCAACCCTAGTCAGGGCTTTTCACCATTTGCTCAGCAGTTTGCAGGTATGTTGGCTTCACAGACTTTCCCACTGTACCATCTCTGTTCCACAGCCTAGCCGACAGGCTCTGGACAGCAGGACAGCTAGATCCAATAAATCTGAGACCTGTCTAGGTGCTTCATTTATCAAGAGGCCTAATTTACCCAGGCCCTTTAGACTAATTGCAGATTTGTAAAAAATGCTGATAATGTAGAACAGTGCATTGTGAATGTCCCTTGCCATATTTCTGCTAATGTGTTTCATCTGGAGTACATAAAGAGACAGGGATGCTGATTTTAGACACAGCACTTTGGGGCTAATCCAGTTAAATGATTATCCCTAAAAATCTGCAGTGATGTCATTTTCCCTATAGAACTCTGCCAGTTGCCTTGTTTGCTTTATTGTGAGAAATATGTGATCCCAGGCTTTAGAAGTTCACTCTGTATTTTTGTTCTAATGCACTGTAACTCTCTCATCCCACTCTCCCAGCTACCCATCCCTTCTTGTTTATAATAACCATGTTGACAGAAACTCCAGCTTGGACTGTTGGCTTTTGTGTGTACACAGATAAGGAAGAGGTACCCTCCTTTGCTTGATATATGCAGATATATGCAGGTATCCTCTATGTTTTTCTCAGTGTACAATTTCTTCTTCTCATTCTTCTAGTTTCTCAGTTTCCTCCAGAGACTACTATTCCACCATGTTTTGATCACTTTTATCAACACTTTGCTTATATTTGGCCCCCTCTTCTGCACTTTGCTCCAAGATTCATCGCCACAACTTTTTTCTAAGCTTCTCATCTTCTTATCCATCTTGTGTAATGCCAAAACATTGCTCCACGAATTTGCAGCAAACTCTGCTTTTATGTTCTTTCTCAGATATTCCTTTGGTCCTGTAATTCCTTTGTGCTTTTGTTTGTGTTCCAGGGAACCGCGTTGGGCACACTCTGACTCTCTCTCTTTGTTGTGAGAAGAATCCAAATTTTATTTTGAAAAATCTCTCTGTCGTGTAACAGATACAGTGCACCCATTAATCCAGGAGCCAGCTGATCTGTAATGCAAAACACTAACAAATAACACTACAATAATTGTTATCATTATAATTATTATTACGTAAATGATAATTTTTTTAAATCATCCACACAATTTTCACTGATAGCTGAGGGCAGCGGCTAGGTCCAAGTGTGCTTCACTACTCCATTGATGTGTTAAAGCTGATTTTTGCAACATGGATTTTGAGGGGAGATCAGGATCTGGAATAAGAAAAACATCAAGAGATCCTTATTTTTCAGGAACTGGCAGTACAGGTCTGGGATAAGGCAGCCTCAGGAATTTGGCACTATAAATATTACAAAGCTTTTAGAGACAGTCTTATGATATTTGTTTATCCGACACCAGATCCTTCATAAACCTTCCATGCAGATAGATGAAAGCAATAAGGATGTCCTCTCAGGTATCCCAGCAAGGCTGTGTGCGACCTATCAGTGTTTAGCAAGCAGATGAAACCAAATCCCACTGCTATGGTATTAACAAGGAGCCTGCTTTAAAAGTTTTCTCTTGTTTTTTTCTGATGCCCCTCAAGCATAATCCAAGAGTTCAATGAAATTAGTATATGATGAGATAAACCATGTCCAGACAAGGCAGGTAGATTTTCAGAGCAGAACACAGAGGGACCTTATAGGCCAAATAATGTAAGAGGCTGTTGGCTCTCAGGAGGGGAAGATCCTCTCTCAGGGAAGTCCCTAACCTCCGAAGACTGTCAGCTAAGGGCCACTCGGGGCTCTCTGCAAAGATCCTAGATGAGTTTTCCTCTTACTATGTCTCTTCTACTACCTTAAAGTATCCTTAAATATTATTATACAATCATACTGCAAAATGGAATAAACCAACAGGATTCTTAACTAGGAACAGTGAAAGAAGCAAAGTGAGAGGCATTATTTAGAGTTACAGTATTTAAACCTCCAAAACATCCCTTTCCAGCCAAAAATTCAGCTTTGCCAAGAACTGCAGTCATTAGTTCAATGCAAAAAGATGCATCCTATGTAGCACGATCCCAAGATGGGTGTCAGACCATATACATGCACATGAACACAGTGACAGCCTCAGATTTCTCATTCATGTTACAGGTGTGAAGAGGAAAATTATCAGAGAAATTCCTTTTTTCTCTCTCCAAAAATTGTGCTTGTAGTGTGTAATCTGGATAATCTCCACTTCTAGACTCTTGCAGGCAACTTCTAGACTGTAGAAGAGCATTCAGGGGGGAGATAGGAACTAATGAAAGTCTGGCTGACATTTTGATCATACTCATGCATTTATCAAGATTATCCCAAAGGTTTACGTCACAGGAAGAGAGTAGTTTTTCCATATTAAAGATGGCATTAACCTTCTATCCTATCTTGCTCCCTTTGCTATTCCCAAACTCTGTAAATATTTCAGATGTCTTCTGCCCCACTCCCCTACCACTCAGCTCTGCTAAAAATGGCAAGATGATGAAAAACTCACATTTAATCCACATCTTTTTCTGTCTCTAAGGTAATTAAGTCTCATTCATTTCTTTGTGCTTAGAGTCAAAGGTAGCTGATAGTTAAACACCCACTTCAAGTTGTTCTTCTGACTCCCAAAGATGCACCAGGGCTCAAACAATCCTCATACAAGCCCCTCAGAGCCCCTCATCAGGCAGTGTTTGCTCCATTCTACTTTTCATGCTGCTTTGCCATTCACAAAGGTATTGTGGGCAAAATTAAATAAATAAATAGATCAGCCTCTCTCTTTTGAGGAAAGGTTGGGACTTTAGCAAAAAAGCATTTTTTTACAAGTCTGGGATGGTGTAAATCCACACTGATATCTGGGAAATGTTCACTACTGTACATTTTCACCCATTTGCCAACCTCCATCTGTGGAAATGCTGCATTTAATAGTTATAGGCGGACTGTTGTTCTGTACCAAAATATTTCATCAGGAGATGAGAGAAATCATTGAGCAACTGACTAAGAGTTTTCGTAGTAAATGATATAGTAACTGTCATGGAAAGTCAATAGGAATCTTATTGTAGATCTCAACAGCACCACATACGTATTAAAAAGTCCTTATCTGGCAAATACTTTAATTTTTAACCTACCAAGAGGGGGATATTCACCCTGACCAGAGATTTTGACACACTACCCTGCCTTGTACAAACTTTTGCAATTACCAGTCAGGTCCTGGACCAGAATCATACAGGGCCAAGTCAGGCCACTTTAAGACAAGTTTTGACCCAACCACTCAAAGAACTGTCACTTATTACATGAAAACAATGGGTCTCATCAAAACAAAGACATGAGAATATTTTGTGCCCACAAAAGCACCAGTTAACCAAGCAGACTAAAATTGTGTCTTAGAATGATTCTACTTAGAAGTAAAATGAGTCCATATATTGAGAAACTAGGTAATTGAAAAGAAAAATTATGATTTGAAGGTTCAGAAGTAGTTTTCCTATGAACCTTTTAGGCTGTATATAAGTAGAAGAAAATCATAGCAGCTAGACGACTTTTTTTTCTTGTATTGATTTTTGTTACGTTTCTGGTGACTTGCTGAGTAGATAGCCAGAAGCAATTTATAAGTACAGTACCACCAGCAGACTCCAGAGCACTGGTAGAGAAGTGCCACAGGTTGTACACAATACAAGAATAGTTCAGTGCAATTGCTCCACCTTACCTATGTGGGTGAAATTCAGTACCAGCCCCTTAATTTCAGTGATATAGGGCATTTTATACTGATTGAGGAACTCGGCTAAAATACTTTCAGCAGTAGACTTATGTTAATTTTTTTCTGGTATTAAAGTGAAGGAGTTAAACAAAATGCATGTTATCATTTTACACCATTTTAGTAAGAATAAGATTATACTTGGTTAATATACTTGGACTGTCATTTTTCTTTGTAACTATTTGTATTCTCCAAATTCTTAAAATTCCATCTGTCCTTCAGAATATCAAGGCATTACCTTACACATGAGTTTCCAGCCCTAGCAGAAAAGAACCCAGAAAAATCAGTAAATTAAGTTCTCTTCATTCTTTCACTGATGGAAATTTAAGCAATTTTGGAGATGGAGATGATTGAAGTTATAATACTATTGATGAGAGTTTCATACCTTACAGAGACTATATATTAATGTAAGATTATTGCCTTTCATGTGGATTTTTGTGGCCAAAAGAAGTAAAATACTTTTATTCTAGTGTTTGTTGATATCATTCATTTATTTGTCCCTGCAAGACAGCATGAGAAAAACCAGGAAAATATTTCAAAATGCTTTTTTTTTTTTTCCTTCCAGAAAAATGGAGGGGCCCTTTAAGACTGGTCGTTAAAGTTGAATCCCCTAAATTATACATATAAATAATATATAGGAAGATTGACCTCCACACAAAAAAGAAGGATGTGAAAACTCCAGAGACTGAAGCTCAGGAGAACAAGAAGCTCTGCCCACACCTCTTGGTGAGCAGGTTACAGAAGCCGCTTCATCTGAGGATGCAGAGCTTCTGCTTAGTGGAGCTGACCAGAGAGGAAAATGAAAGAGCCTTTTCTTTTAGAGGGCTGCAATGTGTGTTTTGGCAACTCTTACTTTCCCTCTTCTTACTGAGAAGACTCCCTATTGCACCTCTCCCTGAAGACTGTTGTTAATCCGTGTCAACTCAGTGTGGTCATTCCCGTGCATACATTGGTTCAACTTGAGACCAGTTCAAGTGGGCAAGTCCCAAGCCAGACTTGTGTCACTGCTGAGGATACAGGGACCAAGTGAGCTACAAGACTTGGCGTGCCTGAATCCAGACTGCAAGGGGGAAGGCAACTGCTGGGATGTGAGGGCAGAGAGCATGAACCATGGCCAAAAGTTCTGTGGAAGAGTTATCTATCATTCATACAACTGTTGATGTACTGAGTTTTTGGTAACTTCTCAAACCCTAAAACTTTATGTGTTCTGTGCATAGCTCAGGGATTAGCAATGGCCAAATATTGCCTGTTAGAAAACCCAACAAAATTTTTCACTGATTCAAAACATTTCTGGAGAAGGGCTCAAGATAACTATGTTTCTGGCTATACAGGAGATTCAAGACTCTTTAAATAAACTCTGTGACTGCTCACAATATCTGGCTAAAGGAGTGAAGCTAAATATGTACACAGGTGGAGAAAAAACTTTTGTCACAATTTAGTGACTTTGTTTTCATCTTTAATTAAAAGACTGAAAGAGGTATACTGAAACATTCAGATTTAATTCCATTCTAGCTCTTTCAGGTTTTCAGCTGGGTTTACTCTCAATATGGTCTCTTGAAAACTTCAAAAGGGAACACTGCATTTTGAACCTCTAGATGTCATTTGTATTCAGTGACGGTAGCTGATGGCATTTCATGTCCTGAGCTAGAAATTTTCAGGAAGCCAAATATCCTACCATCATGTTTTATCCTTATGAGGAAATGCATGAAAAGGTAGAAATTTTGTTAAGACGAGATACAGACTCAGCTCACAATTCCTGGAAGATTTTCTCCCCCACAACTCTCCTGTTACAACAGCCCTTTATCCTCCAAGATGCCAGGGCCTTACACCTCAAAGGTTCTTTGACATGTAGAGAAGTCTCTTTGGTTTCAGCTGGAGCAGTCTCAAAACCTACCACCAACTGGTCACTAATGCCTTAGGCTTTGGACCCAGCCTTTAAGTCTTTGCTTATGTGTGTCATCTTGATAAAGTTCCACGGGACAACTCACATGAGTAAGTGTCTGAACAGCTCGCTTTCTTTGTGTTGCTTGTTAGTGCTTGTGTGCTTTGATATTCAATGTGTCTAAATCACCACATAGCATTTTATTTTTATTTTCATAAAATACTTGAATTAAATTACACTGATATGAAATATGCCTCTGGCCCCATGCAGATGTTTCCAAAAAGCCTAATAACAAGCAGATCGCAGGGCAGAAGATCGCACATTCTTACAGTCACTTCCAAGCCTAACTGCTTTTCAGAGTTCTGATTACAAGAAAAGCCATGCTGCTGATGTTACTTTAACTGTGATGTTAAAATGAAAACTCATTGTTGCATCCCAGGGGGATTCAGGAACATCGACTTTGCTGCCCATCTGAAATGGTATAATGTTCTCTGTTTCTATCATGTGGGTATCAGTTCCAAGTTGGAAACCAGCCTTCTCTCATAATTCAAGCTGGGGCTATACTGATGCAAACCTTCTCAGATATTATAAGCCAGTATGAGCTCAAAAAAAGAATTCACTGCTCAAGGCCAAATAGCTTCAAAGCTAACAATCCTCCAGAGTCAGTGTGAAAGTGTTGAAACTGTCAATGTCAACTTACACCATGCATAGTGAGTGTAAAACTTCAATAATGACATCATGGAGAAAAGGACAAAGGGCAGGCACTACACAGAAAAGTGCCAGTGCTCTTCAAATCTTTGAAACCTTCAAGGATTTATCTGGACTAACACTTCTACACATAGTCATTGGGGTCTTAGGCTATACTGATTAAGGATTTAGCTTATTCAAAGGCTCTCACTGATAGCAAGGATGACAAGCTTTCAGCAGTTATATTGGATTCCATTAGCTTTCACTTAAAAAAAAACCATACCCCAAAACCCTCAGGATCCTGGTCTTTTTTTCTGCCTCTGATTTTCTTTCTTTGAGCCAATCTTTATTTTTTTCCTTAACACACACACATGCACACATGCACACACGCACACACACATTAATATATATTAATGCCTGGGTTTGATTCACAAACAGGTTTTGCAGCACTTGTGCTCTCAGTTCTCAGAATGCAGATCCCAGAAGTATTGAATCAATCCTTCAGGAATTCCCTGAAGCACCATATAACATGTTCACTCATTTCAGATGCACTTAGGGCAACAGATACACTTTTAAAAGCGGAAAAACATATCAGAGAAGGAGGGAGGGGTGTTCTAGTTTAAAAAAAAAATCAGCTAATCAAGAGAGAAATTAAAAAGTGAGACTGTGTGGTTTTGGTGTCAGGGATAAGTACCTATCCTAATGCTTTTAGTGCAAACTGCAGAAATAAGTGTAATGGAGGACAGACATACTTCTTTTATAACTAGGTTTTCAGAGAGTCAGCCTCAGACAAAGAGCAAAGAGATGGCAGACTTGAAGAATGAACAGTTTCCTCTGTCCTCCATCTGTTATTTGTGAGAACAGTAGAAGAAGAATCCATGTTGTATGGTGCAGACATGCAGTAACAGTTGAAGCCCCACACTAAGTATCTTCCTCAAAAAGAAACAACGAGTATCACCTGTTAATACATTCCAAAAACAAGATGAAGAAAGACTATTTATTATTTAATAATTTAATTACTCTCCCATTATTCAAGAGCTTGTGACAGGGTACTGAACGCAGGCCACCCAACTCTTAGCCCAACACGTGAAGCCCCAGCTCATTCCTCATTCTTGCATTTCTCATCTCTACTTTCCTCTAGTTCTGCTGTAGGTATTGCCAGTTTCTTGCCACCTCAACTGCCCCAGCACCCTTGGCACATTTCAGTTGCTTAACATGAGACTTTCTGTGGTGCTGTGTAACCCATGCTGGTATAACCATGACATCTGCAGGGAGCTGGCAGATCTGACACAGGGCCTATGGAGACCTGCAGCCATCTAAACTTACAGGTGCAAACAAGACAGTGGCTGAAATGGCACTAGACATCACCATTTGGCAACAGAAGTGTACCACACATACTTCAGTGTTGCTTTCCTGAGGATTTGTAGGAATGGTTGCACAATATTGCGTGCTGCACCAAAGATCCTGATCCCACCCCAAAGTTGGGAGGGATGGGTAACTGTTTCTGAAATATTAGCTCAGGGACCCTCACACACTCTCTTACACCATTAGGTATGGTATTTTCTAGGATTACCTGCATTGTCATGGAAAGAGAGTGTACTCATTTCAGAGTCTGAGCCATTTAATGATGCAGTTGACAATACAGCATAATTTTTTTTTAATCCATCAAACGCATCTATGCTTTACTCTGTCATTACAGTCCAAGTAATTTTCTGCGTATCAATTCCATTCATGCTAGTCAAAAAAGGCTTTTCAGGAAAACAAACCAGCTGAGAGTTTTTTCTTTGTCACACAGAGAAATATGAGGTGGGAGACAGTGGAGGGGGCTTCAAGTTATTGCAGCCTTACCTAGCTCTAGGATGGAAAATGGTAAAGCTAGATCTGTGGGTTACTCAGCTCAAGCTAGTAAGTTATACTTAGAGGCAAGGTTTGTTTTTTTAACATAGTTATCCTACTTTGAAGACCTCAGGCAATAACGCTTTGTGGGATAGCTCTGCAGGCCCACATTAGCACAAAGGGGCTCTCTGATACTCTGGGCAGCAGCAGCCTGGAGATACTCTGTGTGGTTTGCAGGTTCACCTGGAAATGGAACCAATTCACAGCCACAGTGTCCAACTTTAAATCTGGAGTTTCTGCAGACAGATGCAGATCATGGGATGAATTCTGCTGGTTTTGGTCTGAGGCCTCACTGCCTCCTGTTACACCAGCATCCTCATTTTGGCCCCTCTCAGAACTCTCAAATTTTCCACAGATATGTGGAGCCTCCTACTCCAGGTGCTCCAAAAGCCATTGTCTCAGGGCTCATGACCTCTGGGCTTTAAACAATATCCCGAGGGTTTATTTTTCACTTTATTGTTGTTGTTGACGTAAAACCAACTGTTTATTTTTCTTGCCGCACTTGGTCCCTTAAAAAAGAAATTAGCATGAAAGGATTGAAGGGCTGAAGGGTTATCACAACCATGTGAGCGGACAAGAACAAGGGGGAGGTGGGAATACCCTACGTCTTTTACAAGCTGCTCTCTTCTCTGCTAATGCACTTGTTTTTGCTGAAGGGACTGCACCACAATGCTGACTTTAAACTTTTATGAGGAAGGTTTCACATATAATCTGTGAAGTGATCTCCTCAAACATATTTCCTTTTGGGGTCGCTGTAATGATTGTGTACACAGGCATCCAAAGAGCTGAGTTAGCCGCTGCTGGACTGTTATTTCACTCACTCTGAATTTACATACACATTAGGTCACTGACTTCCTTCGATCTCCCCCCGATTTGTATAGTGACATCAGAATGGGACTGTTCTGGAGGAGGCTGCTTTTTAATTTTTCAACAAGGCCTATATAGCATAAGTAACCTACATGAAAATCAGAACACTGGTCTTGCAAGTTAAAACTGTAATAGTTAAGTTTCATTATGAGAGAAGAATTTAGATGCTTGGGTTTCTTTTCCTGGAAGAATTCTTTCATATTCTTGACAAAATTCTTACTCTGTGGTGGTTATGAGCCTACTTTTGATGGACCCTTTCTTACCAGAGCTTGTCACTTATACAGTTCCACTGCCAAAAGACTTGTTGAAATCCTCTGCTATATCTCTGTAAAGAGCAAAATTTTCCTCAGGGCAAAGAGCAAGCACAATGTGGGACTGCATTTAAACTCCACTGGAGGAATAAATACTTCTTAGTGACTTGCAAATCTGTACCCATTCTCCCATAAAAGGTATCACGCATATTGTTTCTGCCTAGGTAGCATTCCATAATTCCACCCAGCTGGAAGAAAAGGAGACCAGACAAAAATAGTCAAGCTGAGGGCATCTGCTTCACTGATAATACCTCACCATTAATCCACTAAAACAGCTCAGGCACATCAGAATTTTAAGAAACTCCTGCCCTGGCTAATGCTTTGTTCTGATGCAAAGTTTTGAAATGAAGGCTGCTCAATATAATTCAGGCTTCAGCCTGAATGTCCCCTGGTTGCCTGCAGTTATCCCACTATCTGGTGTAGTAACAACCCAAATTTTGAAGATCATCTTTCACTAGCAGTGCCATCTCTTCTTCTTACCAAAGCCCAAGTGTGTCTACAAGAAATATACTTCATATGTGGTGGAGGAAGGGTAGATAGACATCTAACCTCTGAAGAGCTGCATGGAAGTCAGCCACTATCTCCAGGAATTAATAGGAGAGGCTAAGGGTAGATAAAGTACACTGTCTCCTTGTGGCCCCTCAGCAAAGCAAGTGGCCCATGCCACAGCAAGCACCTGAGAGAGGGCAGTTAACTTCTTTCTTTCAGTCCTGCATCCAGTGCTTGCTGATGTGACTAATGCCCATCAGTGCCTCACCCACGTGGCTGGATCTTCTGTTACTTTTCCAATCATTTATAAGCAATATACTCTCTCATACACCTCACAAAGACACACTCATTTGGAACCATTACAACAGCTAGGGATTTTTGAGTGACAAAAGACCTTGGTAAGATTTCAGAAAGGGTAACCCATGGAAAGCACTGAGAAGGAGTACGACAGACCAAACACATATGGTCTATCACTTAGTTTGCTCACTTGTCAGTGGAATGACACTGATCTTTACTACATGTCCCCACTGCCCTAACATGCTTCCTCTGAAAAGGTCTTATTAGTCTTCTCAACAGCATGGCAATCTCCACTGAGGAGGCAAAATGAGGCCAACTAGATAGTGTCTATGAAAAATAGACATGGAAGAGACTAAGATATGGTGCACAATGCCAGAGAGGATAGCAAAGAGCCGAGAGCAGCTGTAAACCATTCTACATCCACTTGAGATTTCAAATCTTTGCAGTAGTTTTGCAAAGCAAAGCACTCTCCCCTCAGAACGCAGTAGGACACAGGAGTATATTCACAAGACTAGTCTTATGACTCTAAGTAATCACAGTCTTGCCCGTTGTGTAATGTCATCACTGAAAAGGCTGGTTGTACTAATAGGAAGTGATGGCTGATCCCATTTAGAGAAACATTTCTAAGACGCAACAAGCGCTATAATATCAGGAAGACTTTTAGATTTCCACATCTCTTCTCCTGGGGGCGCCTGCAGATAAAGAAGAAGTAGGCAGGAAAAGTAAATGTTTACTTTTTTTTTTGGAGTCACTAAGAACAGCACTGAAAATGCAGTTGCATTTGTTCTATAAATCACATAATGACTCAATAAAAGCAAGAAAGACGTGTAGCAACAAGGGAGGACGAAAGAGTGAAAAATTCTGTAGGCCAATTATAGGAACTTTGTGTTTCTCCTTTAATATGCAAGCCTTCCACAGCATGTACATGGTCAGGTCTGTACTTAACTCTCCTGAGATAAACTCAGAGCAGCTCAGCTAAAAGAATGGTTTCTCCAAATTTGTCCCCTTAGCTGAACTAAGTACACAGTTCTTATTTGCAAAAGGTGATTAGCATGCAGATCTTACCACATCATTTACAGATGTTTTGCTGGAGGCCAAATTCTGCTTGATTCGCATAACTGTTTTCACCATTGTTAGCTTTGGCTTTTCCATGACACTGAATTATGACTTTATTAGAATGTCTTTGGTCCATAAGCTACCATGAAGGCCCAGTAAAATATGCTCTGTACTGTATATGTTATCTCATAAACAACAAAAGTCAATGCAGAAAAACTGAGTTGCCCACAGTCACAAGAAAAATTATCATCTGTCAAGACCTGCCAGTTCCTAAAAATCATGTTTATACTATTCTTTTCTTGATCTCTCATTTCAAAGTCTAGCCCAGATGTGCACTGGTAGAAAAATCCTGTGGCTTCTCCTTTCCTGAACGTCCATCACAACCCACTGTGTTGTTGTTGATGAGAGAGCGTGTCTCTACAAGCTGTACTTAACTATCTCCTGCACGCAAATCATCAGCAGCATGTGACCCACCCAGAAACAGCTGCACCTTGCATATGATCTTGGAAACCAGAATTATTCCTACTGATCAGCTTTGTTCAAGAGTCTGTTCACTGAGAGCAGTATCTTCGGATACAGTTGGGTTCTGCGGTGTTGGGAGTTGGAAGGCAAGCCTACCCTTGCCTGGGTGATATGGATGCAGTAGTCAGGTTGCAGTCATCATCTTTCTGAAGTTCTCTCCAGTGCAATGTTTGCTTTGAATGGTATCAGGCCCTGATAACAGAAACCAATGTATTTCCCCAAGCCTGGACTAATCCTCCATGCCCTTTCAGTGCCATGCCTGCTAGTTTGCTTTCCCTAACAAAAACTCTATACAGAACAAGAGTCATAAAGGCTTCTGTGCCTATTAACTGTTCAAACTGCATGTGCTCTCACCCTCACGCCCACCCCAAAAGGCATGCACACATATATGTCCTGCAGGGAAGGAAAGGTTTTGCACAAGGCATTGCAATGGAGATGTAGTATTTCACACTGAAGTGTCAATCTTGCCATCTAAATCAGACAGATCATCCATTGACTCCAGCGCTCTAAGTCACCCTTTGAAACAGATGTCTGCCCTCTTGAATTAGATGGGGAGATCATCTACTAAGTCATCTCTGTATGGAATCCAATACAGAACCCTGCAAAGCAAACAGCCCTGCAAAACAACCAGGCATAGAGGAGGTACTACCACTGGGTTATTGCTTCAAGGGCTGGGCACAGACAGTACCAGGGCAGGTTGGTGGCCTGCTTGTGTAGACAATGAGAAGCTACTCAAGACCTAAGATAACCGCTCTGACAGGTAGTATCTCATCAACCTACTTGCAGCAGTTTTAAAGATCATCACCCCCTCCAGCTGCAGGGATGTGCGCCCATACATCGGGTGCTCCCAGTCCATGTCTGGTGTATCAGTTGAAACCACCAAGCTGTGAACTGCATCAGCTGAGGCATCGGCACACCCCCTGTTTTGTCAGTTTTGCTGACTCTGCAGTGAGACTATCCCCAGTGGCAGGGATGGCACGGACAGCCAGGGCAGTATCACAGATAGAACTTGATTTGCCAGAGAAGGTCTGTCAGGACCCTACAGGTACAAAGAGCAGAAATTTTATTCAGGAAACATTTGCATAACATGCATCAAAAGAGGAGTATAAAGATATCCTTTTCCCCCATCCAGTGGAAATAATAGATAAAGGCTCACCTGCTTCTTGTGCGGGCCACCTTCAGAGGCACCTGCTGATATAGTCTCATTCTCTTTTCTCTCTGAAACTCTTGTCACACAAATGAGATTTTTTTCTTTCCTCACTCATGCCCTTCATGAAAGACAGCACTAGTCTCCATGTGCTGTAATTGGACTGACTGGCTGGCTGATTCCTGTTCTCCCCTTGTGCAGCCCTGGAAACCTGGGAGAAAAAAGGTGGAACAACCAGCCACTCAAAAAAACCCCAGACTATTTAAAAGGTTAAGGAGTAGAGCATGAAACTTCTGTCTGTTACAGACGACTGGGCATTGCAATTCGGATGTCTTGTTCCGAATACTTCCATACTATGATTGCCACAAGGATAACAAAGGATGGGAAAGACAAGCCATTTTCACTGGGAACGTTTAAAGGGGATTTTTGTGAGTTAGTATTACACTTCCAATCTTTCTAAAGTGTCATAATGCTTGAGAAAGCAAGGTACAGTACGCTTAGCTTAAACTCTCTAAAGGATGTTAAATGTTGTGCATATTCAAAAAACACGCTGTGTGTGTGCACATGCACCTCAATCAAGCAGCCTTTCTTGTGGAATTTGGGGTTATATAGTTAAAACGGTTAAGGCTCACGCTCACCAGAAGGCCCCATGGGAAAGGCACAGCTGCAGGCCCGAGGGCTGGAAGTCAGCTGAGGGGCGAGAGGCAGTTGAGTGACAGCTGGAAGTGAGACTGTGATTGGCTGGAGGGACGGGTGGGCAGCACATGAATGAGAAGCTGATTGGGTGACAGGATGCGTGGACAGCACATGGATGAGAAGCTGATTGGGTGACAGGACGCGTGGACAGCACATGGATGAGAAGCTGATTGGGTGACAGGACGCGTGGACAGCACACGGATGAGAAGCTGATTGGGTGACAGGACGCGTGGACAGCAGCACTGCAGCTGTGCCAGCCAATGGGTGCCCTTCTGCTGTTAAGTTCTGTTAGGTTTTGGCTTGGCTTCAGTTGTGTTCGGTTGAGATTACAGGTATAAAAAGGGGGCGATTTTTGGTAATAAATGGAGCTTCTTTGGGCACACAGTGGGGTCTGTCGTCTTTGTTCCCCATTGCTGTACCTTCTGTCATTATCCTGGGTGTTGCTTGCAGTGGAAAGAGAATACTCACACTACCTCAGTGTCAGTAAGTCTGAATTGATAGTGATGTTCTTACAGGGTAAAAATGACCATTACAGATAACACACAGTTAATCTTGCAGGTCAGCTTCTCCTCAGCTCAGCACACTTCTTTTATTTACATTTCCTTCACCCTCTCCCAGACCACAAAAAAAAGGAGCTACTGATTTTGGTCACCAGTACCAAGGCATTTTAAAATTCTACTAACTCTGTCTATTTATATCCTTACTGAAGTGTCCTTTTTCTTCCATGTCCTTTTTACTAACCCAGCCTGCACCAGACCTTTATCTGTTCTCCCTCCTCATTCTGATCTTCTGTGCTTCTCCTCTGCGGGTTCCTCAGCAAAAGGCAAACATCAAGAAACTCCTCTAAATTGGGAGGAGAGCTTAGAACAGATTCAGCTCTCATTCATCCGGAGCAATGCTGCTGCAGTACTCTTGAGCATATGTGTCCTCTGTCCTTCCCTCTTTTCAGACATGTCTATGACTGCACCTTAATCACGTTATTGCAAGGGCTGACCAGAGTTCCAGCACTCCAGACAACTTGAGGCAGATAAGTATGTTCTTCTGCCAAAAATGTGTCAGTCAGAAAATCAAAAACTCCTCCATCTAAATCTGATGCTTTCATTGTATGATTGGTGCAACATAAAGGACGGTGGAAAGGGAAAGTAAGGGCTCACCAAAAGGTTGTCTACTTAATTTTGCCAGTCTGTAAAATGGAACTGTCCATGTTTGTGTCCGAGGGTCAGGAGTCAAAAAGTGTAATATTTTGATTTCTTCCTGCTGCTTAGAATTCCAGATAAGAAGCAATAAAAATTATTCAAAATATCTGATAATAAGGCTATTTTTAAAGGTTGCAGAACATTTGCAAACAATATAGCTCATAAAAGATTGTATCTTTCGAGGTCTGAATTTGACTCAACTTCCATTCCAGAGCAGAGCTCATCTTGTGTTGCCCATTTTTGCTTGGTGCTGCCCTTAGAAACTTTGCGTACCCCAGGGATAAATTTCCTCCTAAAGAATAAATAAATAAATAAATAAATAAATAAGCAAACAAAAAATTCCCTGCATTTAGTGGTCACTGCTTCAACCCCTAAGGTGTTGGCAAGACTGAGAATCTTGTGACAGATGGAAGGTAGTCACTGTGTCAGACAATGGGCTTAGCCCTCTCTGAGTCATGTGGTACAGCAGTTAAAGATATCATGGAACAACTGTTGTACCTTACGCCTTGATTATGTCAGCATCTCATGGTTGCTGTAAGCTACACTGGCAATATGATTGAATTGCATCTTGTTTTCCTCTTAGTCCTTCCAGTTTTGCCTACTCATAGGCTTAACATATTAGAAAAAATGAAAAACTTCTTTACAGTGTTTTTGCTGGCTCTGAAAAGTTGATCTTTCAGGACTGGTAACTGACATATTGAATTTGGCCCTTATGGTAATTGTTTAAATGTTATAGAAGCTTTAACATGTCATCTGTTAAACTTATTGGGGATGCAGCTGTTCAACGTGCAGTATGGGTAACATTTACATGATTTACTGGGTGACGTACAGTTTTTGATTCAATAGTAATGTATTTGATTCAATAGGTGATGCATCTAATTCAACTGGGAGTCCATCTAATTCAAAGGTGATGCATTTGATTCACTAGCTGATGTACCTGATTTAGAAGGTGATGGATCTAGTTCACTGAAAATGATTCCAATTCCCCCATGCAAGGTATTTACTTCAGTGTGTGATGAATGAGCTTTAATAATAATACATGTTTCCCCAATAGTGGATATATTGGCTTCAATTTATATCCCAAGCTTCCCAAATCTGGAGTGGAGTGACACCTTGCAGCCACCATTCAGGTGAGGATCACCACCAGCGTGAAACATTAGCCACTGAAATAATGGGAGCAAATTATGTGATAAAAGCTGTGCTTCCAAGATGAAATATTTTCACCAGATGTGATGTGGGGATACAAATGCCCTGTCACTGCTGTTATTGCTACCACAGTACATGACAAAAATCCCCAAATCCATTTACCTTTAGTGTCATTGCTGGGATTACATACTGAGTACTTATTTCCCCAGAGCTATGTGAGCTCTCAAATAGCATCTGAACTAACAGCTCCCCTTACCTCATTTTTGTGCCTGCTTTTATTTTGTTAGAGGTTGGCAAATATTTAGCTCTGGTGAAAATGGGGAAAAGGGTGTTGGCAAAGAGCAGTGTCACATGGGGTAAGGCATGTGGGAACTCAGGCCTGCACAGCATACTGCTAACCACCATTTTTTCACTGGAATCATATCCTGGTGCAAGCTTATGGAAGCTTCTGCTTCACAAGCATTGGTTCATTGTTTTTCAGCTGGTTATTGCCTACACTAGAAACACATTTCTGAAGAGGTCAGTCTCACTGCTCTGTCCACCTCAGGTTCCACCTCCAAATCAGCGGCAGAATCTTTGGGTGATGGTTGAGATGTTTTGCACATGCAGGTACATTTTCAGCCACAAATGTGGAACCTTTGCTTTCACTCCTACAAAAAAAGCCAAAAACCAAAGCTCTTGTTGGACTCGTGTCTCTTATCCATGCAGTGTCCAGCTCCAGAGTTGTGGATATTGTTTATGTTTTGTACTACAATGGCGCATAGAGGGGGAGTCCCACTTCAGAAGGCCTGGGCTCAGTCGTGAAAGAAGGTAGTCTGTAAGCTTGTGTGCACGTTTGGTTGATGTGCACCCATGCACATGTACAAACCTGAAAGATTTTCAGTGGGATCTCAGAGCCCCAGAAAGCTGGTTCATAGCCTAAAGCAACTCTCTTCCACTCTCCAACCTGACTTTGTGGCTCCTTCTTCCTTATAACATTCCCCTGCCCATATCCCCAGTGAAGAACTACTCCTCCCTGGGGGCGCAAGCAACAACTACAGCCTATCCAATATACATGCCTCCATTTTGTGCTCCACTTGAAAGGGTTCCCAGGGCAGATTGTTTGTGTCCTTTTTACGGCTCTTTGAGGCATATTCATTTTCTTGTGTGGGTGCAAGTTTTCTTATTGTACTTGTGTCTGATATATCTGACTTGTACATTTATTTGCCTAGTAGACTTTAAAAGGCAGAGTCTCCAAATGCTAAAAATAATACACTAAATAGTAAAATAGGTATCTAATCTTTAAATAAATAAATAAATGAAAATTCTTTCACACTTTATTCCTCCAGGCTGTGTCTAGAGGTGCACTGAAGTTGTTGCAGACTTAAGCAGTCAGCTTTTTTTCTATCCACTGAGTTTTCAGGATTGAGATTCATGCACCTCCATTTGGTATCATATGTTCAGAGAGAATACATTAACACATTGGTATCTGATCTGGGGGAATATGGCTGTTTTCCCTCCTTTCATTCCTCTACATATTTCTTTTCCGTACTTTCCTCCCTTCTCTCTAGTCGTGGCAGTGACTGAAATGCAGATACCAACTGTATGAAATTTAACAAGAGCCAGTCCTGGAATCTGCGCCTGTGGCAGGGTAACCCTGGATGTACAGACAGACTGGGGAATGAGGGGCTGGAGAGCAGCACCATAGAAATGGCCCTGGGGGTCCTGGTTGATGGCAAGTTGAACATGAGTCAGCAGTGCCCTGGCAGCCAGGAGGGCCAACCCTGTCCTGGGGGGCACCAGGCACAGCATCGCCAGCCAGGCAAGGGAGGGGATTGTCCCGCTCTGCTCTGAGCTGGGGCAGCCTCACCTCGAGTGCTGGGGGCAGTTTTGGGTGCCACAGCATAGAACGATATTAAGCTGTTGGAGAGCATCCGAAGGAGGTCCATGAAGATGGTGAATGGCCTTGACGGGAAGCCATATGAGGAGCATCTGAGGTCACTTGGCCTGCTCATCCTGAAGAAGAGGAGACTGAGGACAGACCTCATCACAGTTTATGGCTTCCTCACAATGGGAAGCAGAGGGGCAGACACTGATCTCAGTGACTGGCGATAGGACCTGAGGGAATGGCCTGAAGCTGTGTCAGGGAGGTTTATGTTGGATATCAGGAAAAGATTTTTCACCCAGAGTGTGGCTGGACACTGGAACAGGCGCCCCAGGGAAGTGGTCACAGCACCAGCCTGACAGAGTTCAGGAAGTGTTTGGACGATGCTCTCAGGGACACGGTGTGATTGTTGGGGTTGTCTTGTGAAGGGCCAGGAGCTGATGGTCCTTGTAGGTCCCTTATAACTCAGGATATTTTAAGGTTTTATGACACTGTGAAATCTGTTTTTTCCATTATGAGATACGCAGTGACATCCATCTGTACCTTAATGCCTAGTCAGTAAAATATGTATTCTCTGCTCAGAGAGTAAATGTATTAGCTGCCCTTTTCTGTTTTAATGAATAAAATGAGGAGAAATAAGTCTGGAAAATTAAATGGTTTAGAGTGACAGCGTCAGCTCTTACACAGAATTCAAACTTTGGCTGCTACTTTGAAGGCTACAGATCTGCAATGACAAACACTGCTGAAATACTAGGTAAGAGCATCTCTTTAGCTCTTGAACTTGACACGAAATACATTGACAGTCCTTGTTCTATGTAACACTTGGCAACTTAAGCAGACTTAATTTCTTAGTGATGAGAAAGCAAGAAAAATTCAGTCTCAAGTGCCTGGCATTTTGAAATGACCCGGATGTTCTGAAGAATTTAGAAGAACAAGCCTGCAAATATTGCTTCAGTTAGACTGTCTGTATGTTACAGACACATGTGTCTGTATAGGCAGAACAAAACCCACTACTCAGTTTTCATGTTGTCAGGTACCTGCTCTGACCTCTGCGTCCTTTCCTATCCAGAAGGATATATATTCCATATTTCTGCTTTGGGTGCTGTGAAAATCTCCATTAAAATTAGAGGAAAACAAGCAACAGTTATTGTCTTGAAATTTTCTCCAAGTTTTTATTTGGTTTTTTCTTTCCTTTTTTTTTTTTTTAGCTTTATATTGTATCAAAGCATTTAGCAAGGAACTCTGAGGACAAAGTAGGCTACATTGCAAGGAACATTCTGCCTGTCTGCTCCTTCATAGACTGTAAGTGTTCAGGTGGGCTCCAAGGCCCAGGTTTCTGCAGTTAATGTCATTTTATTTACAGGTTTCCAAACACCCCCTTCTTTCCTTCTTTTTTTATTTTTTTTTTAATTATTATTATTATTTTTATCTTTTTTGGTAACAATTGAAATCTGGGTAAGAAATGGGAGAAAAGGCATGTTGCCTTGGGGCCAGGAATGACTAGATATACACCTAATTGTTTTGGCTACTTTTTAGGAACTTCTGCCAGGGGCTGAAAAGCTGATCCCACCAGCAGGCAGATAACGAAATTAATTTGTCAAAGGCTTGATCTGTGCCTCCCAGAGTCTTTGCATCTTAAGGGCTTGGAAGCTGTATTCTCTCTTCTCGACACTGTCGTTAGTTGAAATGCTGCCATTTTTACAATTTCAAACCCTGCCATGTTGCACAGAGGAACTGCAGCTGCTGCTTCTTGGGGAGAAAAGCATGCTCCCGTGACGGCCCCCAGAGACCCATGCACAGCACAGCTTATTGAAAGAGGTGGGGTCAGGGGGGTATGCTTCATCGACAAAGCACATTTGTCTAAATACAGGAAGAATGAAAACACTTACCCCTGGTACATTATCTTAAATCCAGTGAAGTTTGGAATGGGGGAGATGAATGCTGTGCTTGCCACGGTGTAATACACAAACACATAAAAAAACCCCTTCTTCATTTGTCCTTGATTTCTGAGTACATTTGCCTCTTAAAAAATCCACAGAAAGCAGCCAGGCTGCTCATATGAGCAAGTTGAGAGATAAAGCAGAGCATTTAAATAACTATGAACTCATTCTAGCTATGCCCTTTGCCACCATGTAGCAGAAGAACTATGCAGAGCCCTCATAATGATGTGCAGACGTTGCCCACAGGGCTTCTTATTTTTGAAATGTGGAAGAGACATCCATTTTCTTGGGTGCTTCTGAGTCTTTCACTTAAGACTATAGCAACTTTCATAGATATTAGAGGCTAAGCTCTGTGAAGTGTGGAGATTATCATCCATATATAGGTATGGAAACTAAGGACATGTGGCATGGTAGTTTTAATAGGAGCCAGAAGTAAAACCTGGAAATAAATTCTGCTCTCCCACCCTTATTTGGGTCTTCAGCATCCATTATTCTGCCATGAAGTGAGAGCAACTCCATGAGGTATTAGTTTAGATCAATGAAGAGCAGCAGGTAAATCTTTTTTCTCTCTTGTAGTGTATTCTGGTTTGGGAACAAAGAACATTTAGACTCATGGAAAGTCTCCCTCTCACACTTTTTCCTCTAAGGCAAGGAAGAATTTTCATCATTGGAACAAGATGCTTTATGGACAGTGTTATTTTTGTGCATGTGTTTACCAAAGCTGCTTCTTCTCTGGGTTTGGTGAAGGCTCATTGCTTTGTTATTGCTGATAAAGCCTTGTTGTGTTAAATACTGGACGAGAACAGGTGAGGAGATGCAGTCTAAATCAACCTGAAACAACATGTTAGAGCATGATCCTAAATTAAATTATTTTCCTATATTACTTTTTTAGTTTCTCCAGTCCCACACCTGATAACATAAAGCTTCACAGCTGGACTGAGATATATCATTAGTGGGGCTTACTGGAAATTCTGTGCTTTCACTGTTTGAGTGAGAGGATTAGAATTTCTTGGGACATAGGCTCAGTCAGGTCATAGTAGCAGGACTTTGATCAGATGTGTGTCAGAACAGTATGATGTATCTCGCAGTTAAGGGGAGGCTAAATGAATGGCTTCATCCACGAGAACTGCAGGATTTTATGCTGGGTGTCTTTCCCTGCAGCTATCCTTACCTTCTTGGGGAGGGAGAGTAAGGATATGAACACTTAAATGGATTTGGTAGCCTGTTAGATTTAACACATATCCCTATCAGGTACAACAATTGCACAACAATAGGCCAGATTATAGTTCTCTCTGGCAGACAAATAGCCATTGTCCCAGTTACAGGTTGTAGTCATACCTCAGCTAAACGCATTTTCACTCTTCTGCTCATATCACTCCTGTACAAACTGTCATTTCTTTAAACTTGTTGAGCAATTTGAATGGCAAAATAGCATATTTTCAATAGGAAAATTATCAACAATGGTCTAGGTCTCAGGATAGCAAAGGGACCATAAAACTAGCTCAACAAGCCAGCTGAGAATTTCCCTGGAGAGTTTTCCCATCTCTTGGCATAGGGGACATCTCAGGGATATGGCCAGAAGGCAGGGAGGAAAGGGGTGTGAACTGTGGCATAATCCTTGGGGCTATTGTTTGTTAAAACAGCCCCAAGGTTCCCCTTAATTGTGTTGTGGGCTGAGCTGGCTCCTAACCAGCTGCTGGGGTGTGAGAACTACAAATATGGCAGAGGTACTTTTCTTTCCTCCTCTTCCCAGCTGCAGAAAGCAGAGTTTGGTCTGGGTGCACACGTGAGCCTCCCAGCTTATTCTTGCAGTGGAACTTCTGTGTTGTGTCATGTCAGTGGATTCTAGCTCAGCCCTGGGACAGCTACCAACCAAACAAGCTGAATATCTTATTTCCTTAACTTATACCTCCTGAAAAGTGTGCACACATACACATACACACTAATGTGGGTGTCCATATGTGCACTTTCCACAGCAAAATGGAAATAAACCGTAGGAGAAATAAGACAGCTTAATATTGTATATTTGACTTACCTATTCTACAGATATGTTAATCAAGGATGAAAAAGAAACAAGTTATTTTACCACACACAAAGAGAGAAATCACACCGGACCTGGAGTTTTCAACACTCTTCTCCCTGATAGTGTTTTAAGTAATCATCTTTTGCTACTTTTTGGAGAGCTATTTAGGATATCAATTTTGAAAAATTAATTTTTTCATAGGCTGTACATTTTGCAAAAGAATAAATCTAGACCAACACTAGGATTTTGTGCAGATATGTAAGATACTTAAAAATAACTTGTCTCCCCAATAGCAAGTCCACTCCTCATACTTTCAATGTTTGTGAGACATGTAATTTAAACCCAACTTCACTTAGCAGAAAGCCTACCAGTGTGTTTTGCTGCATACACAGATATCTGTCAGCCAGAATTTCAGCCATGCTGTAGGATGGAATGTCGCAGCCAGAAAACCCAGTTTTACCATCCGCACAACTCAACAATGAGAACAGAGTGATTGCCCAGTTTTCTAAGTCCTCTCTGTCCTTTATCAGTTGCCCTCTTGCCATGAAAAATCATTTATATCTAGCAGTTATGCCTTAGCTCAACCAAGAGTTGGAGACCAAAAAGTGGAACTTGAGATATGCAGACTTGGGGTACCAGACACTGTATATAGACAGCACTAAGCACACTAGTCTGAAAATAAGAGTGTCATGGGTCATTACAACTAAGGACCATGTCAGAGAGCAGAACTTCAAATTACCTGACTTAACAGAGGTTAGTACAGAATGATAATAGAATCATAGAATTGTTGATGTTTGAAAGGCCTCTGAAATTATTGAATCCAGCCACTAATCTAGCACTGCCAAGTCCACCTCTATACCATATCCCTAAGTTACATGTCTCTGGGTCTTTTAAATACCTTCAGGGATGGTGATTTAACCACTTTGCTGGGCAGCTTCTGCCACAGCTTGGCAACCCTTTTGGTAAAGAAATTTTTCCTGATATCTACTCTAAAAGTCCCCTGGTACAAGCTGGGACATTTTCGTCACCTCCTACAGCTTGTTACTTGTGAAAAGAATTTGATCCCCACCTTGCTACAGCCTCCTTTCAGGTAGTTGTAGAGAGTGCAAAGGTCTTCTTTTACTTTCTGTATTTTATTTTGTGTTGCTTTTTCTACATGTTTTACTGAAAAGATGAGGAAAGTAAGAATACACAGGGACTGTTTTGATTTGCTAAATTTTTCTGACCGCTTAGGGTAATCTTGCCTGAACACAACCTAAGACAAACCTGCCTAAAGTTTTTCTCGTGACAAGCTCCCCATAAACTCCCACCTATCTCCACTTCATAGATTTGACCTAGCAGAGGCCCTGCTGTTTATGTTACACCCTAACACAGAGCTGGAGAAAGATTATGAAACAGGGAATCTATCCAGGAACAAAATTGCATATTTTTTTTTCCATCTTCCAGAGGTAAATAAAAAGTCAGGACCATTTGACAATGGGCAATGGGATTCCAAGCGAAAATAGAAGCCCATATTTTGTCAGATATCCAACTTTTTTTCTGGTGAGAGGTTTTCACAAGAGTTATAACCCCTTTTGGGGGGGTTACATCACCATTTGATCTAAACCCCCACAGTATGGCTACATCTGCTACTAAGCTGTGTTGTAAATGTCTTTAATTTTTATATTTCATCTGAAGGGAGTTGTTAAAGTAGGTTTACAGGGTGCTGGATCTTTGAATAAAAGACATCATGACTGTAGCAAAGCTCTGCATGACACTTAATTTTCACTCTAATAAGCCCTCCTAAAACATTACAAGATTTTGGTTTTCCCTGAACTTGCTTTCCCTTCCTGCATGATTACTTTTCTTTTTTCAATTTTTTTCTTCCTCCTTTTTTTAAGGACACATTTGAGGAGAATGATTTTATTTTTTGCCCAGATGACACCACTTCTCTTTTCACCCTAAGCCAGATGTTCTCCTCTCTCTGAGCAAATCTCTCTGAAGTCCTTTTTCAAAGCCACTGCTTTTATTTAGTTTTTTGTTGGTTTTCTTTCCTTTTTTTTTAATAGCTGGACTCTCTGGGGCCTTTAGTTTGACTTTCGTCCATGAGGGTGGGAAGGGATCCTCCAATATGTCTCTGCTCAGATTTTAAGGTTCCCTTGGATGTGTTCTCCAATACATGAAAAAGTTCTTTTCAGGCTGAGTGTAACTAAGTGTGGGACCCTTCTTGATCACTTGGAGGGGTCACTGTAGAGCAAACATGAAGTATTATCTTTCCCAGTCCAAAGTACTTTCATTGGCTCTTTTTGCCCTGTATAACAGACAAGAGAAAAAATGTGGAGTCCAGGCTTTTGGCATGGCAACTCAGATCTGAGAATATTTCCGCCCAGCCATCAAACCTGGCTGGTTTGGTTTTTGTCTGAGGGTCTTGTTTTCCTTTTGAAGAAGAAAACAAATGATTACAGAGTGTGGACCTAGGTCATACAGCAGATAAACACAAGAGAAAGAAAAATCTGCCTTACTAAAGAAAAGAAAAAGAAGGAATAATATCAATATTTAGAACCCAAGAAATAGAACATGGAAAACCAAGCACTCTATCTGCAATGTGATATCCGTCTGAAGAATGAATGATATTGTCAAAATGCAGTGAGATTCTGCAGCAGTTACAATAAAGGGAATTACATGTTTGCATCCCTTTGGAGAAGTGGGTTTGAAAAGAATTCAAGTATGTAAGAACAGCATGGGTTGTGTTCAACAGACAGGCCTGAACCCAGAATTTGGTGTTGTAATTCAAGATAGGGCTCCTGGATTACGTGACGCATAGCAACTAACAGCTAGATGTGATGAGAAATATTTTTCTCGGTTTTAAACCAAGAAACTGTAACAGGGTTTCTAAAGGAATATAATTATCACTATTATTACTGTTGCAAAAAAAAGGTATTGAAACCAAGCACTCAAAAGTCAGTAAATTTCATAAACAAATTTTTTTCTGCAAGATTTATACAACCATATTGTGTATCTATTTTTGATTCACAATTTCATTGTGAAACATATATTTTGATGGATTATATCTGTCATTAGTGCACACCATAAATACAATAGTAATCATCAGATTCATAGCTAGCACTCATGCAGAGCTGTACATAATCACAATTCTCTACAAACATACTTGCCTCATGCTCAGAGTTCAAGTGGTAATTCCTGAATAAAGAACAGAGAGATCAGGCTTGTGTAACACTCAGAACCATCTGTGCTCCTGGGGCTCCAGAGTGCAGACAAATGCCTGACTAGCTACTCCAAAGTACTTCTTGTCTGGACTATTTTCCTATGCCGGTATATTTATGCTTTCATTAAAATCAACAAGAATAGCTGAAGCCTAATGTGTGCACCAGTCCCTAAAAATGCAGGAGCTTACTGCCCATTTCTCAGTAAATAGAGTCTGTAGAGATACAACATTAATTTTATTTCTAGCGTAGATATAATCTACTTAGATTCAAGCTATTCTCTTTCATTCTGTGCTTTTAATATGTTTGGATATACACCCTTCCCCTGCTTCAGAAAACTTCTAAAAACCCACCTTTCTGTGAGGCGTGCCAGGTGCTGGACTACTCCTGCTCTGTGGGTGTTCTTCCTTAAATTATTTTGTTTGTAATGAGTTGTGCCTTCAGGGCCTTATCTCAAATTCCTTGCACACCCAGCATTCACTGAAGTTGATGGAGGTACAAAAGGCAGGCCTATAGATTGTGCTGGGATCTACTGAGCTTTTTCCTAATTATGCCTCCTGTGTGGGCTCTGCTGTGTTTTCCAAGTGAGGTGCAGCTCCTCTTCCTGAGTTCAGCACCCTCTTTCCTCTCACTCCCTCCCCCATGCCCCCCTTTTTTTAGGTGGCATCTGTCTAAGTAACATGTTGCATGTGCTACTATCATGGACACATCTGCTTCCTGAATACAGTAGGCACTACCGTTTGTTTCTCCAGCCACCTATACACTACTATCCAAGATGCTGAAACACTCTCATTCCATCCACTTACCACCCTCTGAAAAAAATCACTGCTTCAATGTTTGTGGTACACGTAATATATTATAGTCTTAGTCTTTCATATCTATCGTTATTAAAAACAGACTTAGCAAAGTTAATTAGGGGTAATTTGCATTCAAGCTATTCATTATTTACTTAGCTTTGAACTGCAAGCTCTAGGAATGCCATTTGTTCATTAAAATTCCCAATCTTTGCCCACTTTCCCTTTGATAGCATAGTGGTTAAAGAAATTTGTGCTTAGCTGCTGACTAACCATTCTCTGCACACTTCAGAGATGGCTGGAGGCCATTATTTCAGCATTAGAAAATAGTTAATATTGAATGCCATGAAGTTAAGTTTGTGTTCATTTACTTATTATGTTGGAAATCAGATGTTCATTCTGCGCGAATTTCCCAGCACTACCCTCAGCCAAGCTTTGTGAACTCCGAAAAAAAAAGTAAACAATAATGACAAGGTGAGGAGGTTTGAAAGAGGGTAAAAAAGAGGAATTAAACAGATCTGTGAAAAAGAAATTGTTGCTTTCCTCCTCCCCCTACAAGTCTTCATTAATTCTTACAGTTACCACCCTTGTTAGCTGCTTTTAATAGTGTAAGGGAAAAGTATCTGCTTTTTATTGTTAACCACTGGTCTGAGCAATTACACATCTGTAATTCCTCAGAAGCTCTTGCTGTGTACTGCTAACAGACACTGTAAGTTGAAAAAAGATGCAGTGACATTTGTCTTGAAAACAGGAAAGAAGGATCCGTGTCTTAGTCACTCAGTGGGGATTCTTTCTCAAGTACCTCTTTAGTAACTTGGCTATGCCTGTCTAAAATGCAGGAATGATCCTTCCACAGCAAGAACCATATAGGCTAGAAAAGTAACCTCTGCAGAGGGCTGCAAGGATGGCCAGATACTGGTGTGCTGTGTGGGCTGGGACAAATAATCTAGAACAAGTTTGGACAGTTAGCGCTTACTCAGGGATTGCTGCTTGACAATGCCTCTGTTTGATTTTCTTCTTCCAATGCAACCTAAAAATGATTAGATCTTCTAACACTCCCTCCCCCTTCCCTCCATCTCTTGAACTAATGAGCAAATAAGGAAAGAAAATTAAAGAATAAAAAATGTAAGCAGTGATAGGGTGAGATCAATAAGCTGTGGATTGCTAGCACGGAGTAAGCTTGACTAATCTTCTGCATATTGCATGTTGAGTTAACTTGCAAGAGAAATATGTTCCCTCTTATTGTCCTGTGTCTCATTGTGGGAAAGGAAGCAGGGACTGCAAATTAAAATACCCTTGATTTAGGTTCTGTAGGGAGTGCCCAGGAGTTCTTCCTATATTGCCCCATGCTAGGAATTGAACTGTCTACGCCCTTACAATGTAATGAGAATATCTGATTATTGTTTTCAGCCTGTGACTTCTTTTGTGCTATTCCCCCCCCACCTCTAACAAAGTGTTCACTAAAGATGCTCTTCTGAGTAGCATTGGCATAGGACTCTACTGTTTCAGACTCGCTGCTACAGGGCAGAAGGTGAAAGGTGGCTGGATAGTAACCCAAGTAATACTACACAACATGCTGGCATAAGACTTTTGGGGAATTCCTGAGCTGAAATACACGGCACTGAGGGTTATTCACTGGGTACATACGAGGCTAAGAGGAGCTCAGACAGAAGTGGGCAACTAATGAAAAAGAGCTATGTTTATCGACATATTTGCATTACATGAGTTTTACACAAATAATGAGAAGTCTCTGAGTCACCAGTCCAGGGAACATACTACTCTCAGGATGGCTTCTTTTCTTCCACCATCAAAAATTTTACTTGGGCTAATGCTGGTGATCATCAGTTTTCCCAAATCATGGAATAAGGGAGTAAGGTTGGAGGTCTCTTCAGTCACAGGGGAACCTGTAAGAGAAGTAAGAGCAAGAATTAAAAGAAAAATGCTTGACAGTTTATTAATTTTATGTGCAGGCAGTAAATTTATGTAGAATGTGACTACCACGGTGACAGTGGATCTAAGTTTGTGATGCACTGGCCCACAGAGGTGAAAGCAAAAAATGTTTAAGCAACAGAAGAAAACTCACAGGAATACACTATTTGGTATACGATGTAGAGTTTAGTTCTCATTCTAGCACATACAGAGCTAGAAATGTCCTCTTCTTCTGACGTACAGGTATGATATGACAGTGAAGGAAGTGAGAAATACCACAGACTTCATTGTAATTACTCAGAGGGGAACCCCACTTGGAAGGATCAAATTAGTAAGCTGGATTTTCCCATCTACAGCTGAAGAAAATTAGACTGCACGCTATATATATGGTGCTGATAGTCAGTTATGAAATAGGCTGTAATTTTTCCTGCTTTCTGAAAGGAGAGACTTATGGTTGAAGAAAGAAAACTCATTCAAACTCTGCATGTAAGATGATTTTCAGCAAATGGTGTCTACTCACACTTTATTTCTAAGCTCTCTCATGTCAAAAATCACCACTTTGCCACAAAGGGGAACTGTAAAGGGCAGCTGCAGAAATTAAAAAATCTGTGTGCTGTATTTACTTACGTTTGCATAAGAATAGGCTACTTTTTAATCTCTTGAGCTTCCAGAGGAAATACTCGTGAGGGTCAAAAGAGAGTAATTTAATTACCTCAGAGGTTCACAAGAAATTAGGCTTCAGTGATGCCTAGGATTTGTTAAATTAATAGGGAATATGCTTCAGTCAGAATGTTTGACAGTTATGCGGTGAATTGCTGGTGCCAGTGCATTTCCGATAGCTTCAGGAGGGTCAAGATTTAGCTCATGTTAGCTGTGAACTCGAGATGATTATTGAGTGTGTTGATTCAGGCTACTGTTAATGTCCTGGAAGAGGACAGCATACTGAGGTTAATTCCATCTGCCAATGTATATGGAGCTACAACTCTAAACCAGTCAAATGGAAACAATATAAAATGCAGAATATAGTAACATTTGATTGAGGGTTGGGATTTTTTTTCTTTAATTTTTTGGGGTTTTTGGTGTTCGGTGTGGTTTTAAGGTTTTCTTTGGGTTTTTTTGGTGTTACGGGTTTTTATTATTATTATTATTTTAAAAATTGCTTAAAACAATTTTTTAATGTCCTGGGAAATATAATGTTCAAAAGGAAGATCATGGTAATAGATTAAAAGAAAAGGCCGTGTAAAAGCCTGAGAAATACACAAATTCTGATCTCTGAGTGCAGAACATACCCAGTGCTATGAAACAAGTTTTCTACAGATTTACACCAACATAATGTGACCCAAAGTGTAACCATTTGTTTTACCATGAGCCTAAAACCAGATCACTTTTCTCTGACACCTAGTTTTGGCTGCAACTGCACATGCATGTACTCACACACATGCACTCACATTTTCTTCAACAGCCTTTCAGCTGTGCCACAGAGCAGCATGGTCTCTCTTGGATAAGCTGTGTTAAATTAAAATTAAACATCACCAAGCTTTGTGCTCAGCCTCCCCTTGTGAATGTTCTGCTGTGGGTGTGCAGGGGGTTAATATCACAAATGTTCCACAGGAGGTTAGTGGGATTCAGTTTCAGCTAACATTTATTTTGCCAGCTCCTGTTCACTTTCATCTCTGCTTATGAACACTATTATCTTGTTTGTAATAATATATATAGATCACTGCAGCTGCGCTCTGCAAAATTCATCCATTTTTTGAGCTTTGCAAAAAATAAAAAAAAAAAGGAAAAAAGAATTCTTCAAGTGTTTTAGCATTACTGACCCACCTTCCTAAACTGGTCTCTCACACAAATTGTAAGCAAAACTTTCATTAGGAGTGGACTATCATGTTTCTCGTGAAACCTCACAGCCAATGCAGTTTTTGTCTTTTCACTCAAGAATAATTGTCAGCTTTTTTTTTTTTTT
>VXBT01005753.1:20087-50341 GCA_013400235.1 Oriolus oriolus | reverse complement strand
CCCGCGCACCTGAGCCGGGCCCGGGCCCGCCCCTGAAGCCGCGCCCCCGGCACCGCCCGGGACCGCCCCAGAGCCCCGGGACGGGGGCTGGGATTGGGAGCAGGATCGCTGCGGGCGGGAGGAGTCGCTCCGGGACAGGCGCTGGGGCCGAGCCCGGCACTGCCGCTCCTGCTCCGGCTGCTGCCCCGCCACGGCCCCGGACCCCCCGAACCCCACCGGTCCTCGCAGCACCAGGGCAATTTTTTTGGAACTTTTTGTCCAGCGTAGGCAGAGAATTCTCATGGAGAAACCCCAAAGCTAAAGGATATGGGGTCTGGGGGCGGGGGGAGAGGGGGTGGTCTGCCTTTAATTAAAAACGCATTGGGAAAAAGAAATCTGTGGAGCAACTCATTTCCTCTCCTAGACTGGCTTCTGTGTGATCGGCTAGGATTCCCTCTGCTCCCATGGGATTTGCAACCTGTGGGGCTCTAATGAGCTGACAGGTGCTGCGCCTGAGAGAGCATAATGGGAAAACTTTCTGGATCAGGCAGTGTCCCAAAGGTCTGGCAGTACCCAGCATTCCTGGCCGGAATTTGGGGATCTCAGCACAGCCCCTCCGTAGTGTCCCTGTGGAGCTGGCACTGACCGCCATCCCTGACCAGGGTTTGGGGGTTCCAGCACAGCCCCCCCACCACATCCTGCTGCTTCCTCAAGTCCCCTTTAACCAGGATCATTTTTTGGGGTGGGGGCACCCAAACCCCGCAGAATTTGCTTTAGCCAGTTTGGGGGGAATCTCCCCTCCTCACCGAATTCCTGCTGCCCAAACCCAGCCTGAGGCTCAGCTCCCCATCCCCTCAATCTCTCCAAGTAATTGCACTTGGATTTCCCAATCCAGCAGGGCAGCAATGCTGTTCTCCTCGCTGTGTATCTTAATTGCAGTAATTGCTTAAGAAATAATTGAAAGAAATTTAAAGAATGAAGAGAAAATAAAGAAGAGCTGCCAGCTCCAACCACGGAGTGCTCAAGCCCCTTCTCAATGATTTGCTTTAATTAACCAAAGCAAATGAACCAATTAAAACCACATTGATACGGTTTTATTCTTTTTATACAAGTTCTAGAGGAAATATTGTAGAATAGAAAAGAACCTTTTTAACCCCCAAACTCTTCTAGGAGATCCACAGGGCAGGGCTGCACTGCACCCCCAAATCGAGGAGAACTGGGAGAAAAGGCAAATCCAGATGGAGAGTCCCGGGAGATTGATGCAGCTTCTGCCAGCCAAAACAATCCTTAGTCTGAACACACACCTGTGAATCCCAGAAACCTGGGACGTCATCAATATCCTCAGGGGCCTTTTTATTAAAAGCAGATTTCCATGGAGAATTAACAAAATACAGAAAATTAAATGGAAATGCAAAGGAACGGCTCTCCCAAGCCAGCAGGTTGCAGCATCCAAAAGAAAATGTACAGAAGATTATGGATTGGGACCATCAGCAAACACAAGCTGATCCAATTTTCTAAAAACATTTCTATCCGTACATTTTTCTTTCTTATGCGGATGTTTATAAATGAACATGATTGTTGTACAATGATGCAAAAAGCCTGTCACCCTTTCCTGCCTCAGCAGACAAACCAACCCAAACAGATGGAGTGCAAACTCATGTGGACTTGAACTTGAAAGGTTAAATTTTTTTCTTGTTCCTTACATATTTTTCTTCATTTCTTTCCAAAAAGACAGGAGTCAAGAACACAGGATCCGGAGGCTTTAGCAGGCAGTAGCTGGAAGCAGCTGAGCTCTGCCTGCTGCCAAGTTTTATTAGTTCTCCTCACAACAACGACAACCACTTCCACGACACAATATTTACCAAGCATCATCTCCTTTGAAATTAAACACCCATAGCCCTGAAAAACACCAAATACTGTGGCTGTACGCACTGAGGAGACCAGTGAGAAAACGAAGTCTGGCTTGATGGGACCAGTCCCCTTCCAACAGCATGGGAAGCACACTGGTGAGGGGAAGGAAAGCACCACGAGCTGAGCACAGATTGCAGTTGCAGGGAGCTCATAAATCAGTGTGCCAGCAGAAACCCAGAGGACACAGCAGCAGAGGGAAGGCAGACAGACAGCAGAGCACTGGCAGGAATGGACCACACATGGCACAGCCACCAAGGAAACTGAGCAGAGGAGAAGCACCCCAGCTTCTCCCTCATCAGCAACCCTCCCACGAGCAGCATCAGCACGGGGGGCAGGCAGGCTCGACCCTCAGCCTTGCTGGTGGCCAGAGGCCTTGCGTTGGCAGTGAGCAGCTGCTGGAGAGTTCTCACAGTCCTGTGGGAAATGCTTCCTAGAGATACCCCAAAGCTGCTGGAGGGGCTCTGCTTACACGGCAGACACAGGGTGTGCTCCCCGCCCTCTGCTACCACACTGTAATGCCCGGGCAAACAGCTTGGCTGCAGGAAGAAGGGAAGCTTCCCAGGTCCTGGGCTTGATCTTCAGCACAAACACAGCTCCTGAAGTCCAGGCAGCCAGGGCAGCATTCCTCAGAGACAGGAGAGCAGGACTGAGCATGGGAACACAGGGACATGTATGGCCGGAGAGGATAAAAGCCTCCTTGGAATCATTTGTGCTCTGATGTACCTGCAGATCCCAGCAGTCACTGTTTGGTTTCTTTCTCTGGGAGCGGCACAAATCTTGTGCTGATGATCAGAAGATGCAAATGCACACAACCATGCTCTCAGCCAGTGGACACCAGCCCAGCTTTTGGCTGCCAGCTGGGGGAAGAGATTGGTTGATGGGAGGTGCAAACCTAGACAAGAGCATAAAATATTTCCTTCCCTCTGCTACCTGGAAACAAATTGCTGACTTGGCACTTGAAGACAATATCTCAGGAGCTCTTTTGCCTGACAGCAGGTAGACTGCTAAAGTACTCACAATTAGTGGGTTTATGACATAGAAAATTGATGACAAAGTCCTTTAGTAAAGAACATGTGATCAGTCCTTGTTTACCAGTGACAAAGGAAACAGCAGGTCCTGAGTGTGGAACCTCCCGACTCACAGGACAAGGACCTGGTGGCACATTCCAGCTGCTTGTGCTGGAAGCACAGAGCAGAGCCAAGCCCTGAAGTCAGCTCCTGCATAGTCACAGGAGCACCTGCAGGCTCAGAGGGACTTGCTGACACCCAGCTGAAACATCCTAAAGGGAAGAGCCAAACAACACTGGACTGTGCAACTCAACTGTTCCTGTGAGCTGGGCTCGCTGCTGCCAGGCCAGGTCAGTCACAGCTCTGCTGTACCTGCAGCCACTTTGGGAAAGGGGATGTCAAGGGACCCAGGGGGCACAGGCAGGAATGTGGAAAGATGAAATGCTTCACCCTGAAAATCCCAAGTGATGTTCCAAGGTCTCACTAAATGGTTAAATTAGCTGTAATCTCTTCTGGCCTTATTTGCTGCATTCAGACAAGCAGGACAGATAACCTCACGCTTCTGTGTTCCAGTTTTCCCCCTGAGCAGAAAGATGGGCTTCATGTCAGCAAAGAAGCTGAGATTGCCCCCTTTTTGGGGGTATGTACCCAATTTCCATTATATCTTGGATTCGTCTGTCCTTGCACCTGTGTGAGACATATTGACTGTCACCTCTGCTGCAGGGGGTGATGAGCTCTCTGAGGCAAAGGACACTCCCAGCCCTTGGTGGTGACTATCTGTGTCAGAACCTTCTTCCTCCTCCTCCTCCTCATTCTTCTGCAGATCTTGGTCACTGTCATCATCATCATCATCATCATCATCATCATCATCTGGTTCTGCATTGTCCTCAATCACTTTAACCCTCTCTCCAGCTTCAGGGTCCACGTCAGTCTTAAACCACACAGCTTTGTAGCCATCATCTGCCACGTGCCTGTCTGTCTTGAGGATTGACTTCACTTCTTTCTCCTGTCCAGCTTCTTCTTCCTTTTCTTCCTCTTTCTCCTCCTGGTTGAAGATGACAGTGGAAGCTATGGAGCCCTTTGGGAGACTCTCCATTTCCTCTGCACTGGAAGAGGGCAAGGAAAGTGCTGGCTGCTCTGGCACAGGAGTCTCTGCCTGGACACTGCTGGTTTCTGATGTCTCATGCTGCTTGGCACTCACATCTGGTTGCTCATCTTCCTGGTAATATTCGTTCTGGTGACCCCCAGAGATTTCCTTGGAGAGCTACAGGAGAAGGGACACATTGTGATTGTAGTGACAGGAAAAGAAATGGGGGGCAGGAGGGAAGGGGTGGCTCCAGTGACTGAGCTCCTGCTGAGGAAAGTTCAGCTTGGTTTGCAGTTAGACCTCTGCAGCCAGGGAAAGATGCAGATCCCTGGAACAAACATTTTTTGGCTCCATTTCTGGATTTTTCTCGTGTAGGTGGGCTTGTTCTCCAGGAGGGCTGAGCACCAGCACCACACACTGATTTGTACACACCCCACTCTGCAGTGGGATTTCCCTCACTCAGGGTGAAGGACTTTTTCTACTCACCTGAGCTATGTGCTCTGGACTTATGTCTAGGCTCCTGGCAGGCCCAGCCTATGGCACAAACCAGCATCTGCTCAGACGAATCACACCCTAAACTTCCCAGTGACCAATCTGCCAGGGACCTGAGAGGTCCAAAATTAAATAGCTCAGGGGCAGATGAGTGTCTGAGCCCAGGATTTGGGATCAGGTATGAAGGGACTCTCCTCTCCTTTGACTGTGGAGGATGAACAGTTGTTTATACCACAGACAGGTGTTTTTCAGAGACCACTCCTGATATATGCCACATTCATCCCAGATGTTGTGCTCCATGGAGATGTGGTGCTCTTCTTGCCGTGTCTGCTCATCATCCACCATACAGCTCCAGCCTCAGGGGCACAAAGAAGAGCAGCAAACACCACCAAAGTGATGCCACCTCTGCAAACTTCATCTCAGGAGTGATTCACCACCTTCACACAAATGTGTAGTACTTGAGCAGCCCATCCATACTTTAAACTCTCCTCAGATCCCACTTTCTAACTCTTAGAAGTTCAGGTACAAACAAGGCACTTACCTTTTTCTTCATCAGGTATTTGACAGGTTTTCCATACCATCTACTGGATTTCCATATCAGCACTCCAAGGAAGACTAAGGCAATTAACAGCAGTGCTGCTAATGTGCCCCCTAAGACAGCCATGTCCTGAGCAGAGTAAATCTTGTCAGAGGGGGTCACAGCTGTGAGGAAAACAAACCAGGGTTACGAAGCCTAAAACTGGCAGGCAGCATTTTCCAACACAACCCTTCACTGTGGGAGAAGCTCTGACCAGTTTCTGATGGGCAAGGAAGCATCCTGTGCTGCAGAATGTGACCGTGATATATCTGATACCACAGAAAACCTTTTTTTGCTGTCCTAAAAGCAGAGGACTTCTTTTTTTTATTGCACAGAATATTGTCATTTCCAGTAAATTCCATGAAATGGAAATAGCAGCAATTTACAGGACAGTGACTTTTACCCTGTGATTTAAGTAAGTTAATAAATATCTGACTGCATCAGGCAAGCAGATGCTACATGGAGTAAAGCTATTTAGGTCTTTGACTTTCCCACTTCACCCTTTTACACCGGAATGTGAAAATGAGGTTTGTTTGTACATCTGTGTGTGAAAATGAAAAGCTTCCTTTCATCTGGAACATCCCCTCCAATACAGATGAGTACATCAAAATAAGAAACAAAAAAGCAGAACAGGAAATAGGAAAAGCATTACAAATTTCCAGGACAAGAAAAGCTTTCCTGCCCTTTTGTAGCTGTAGTAAGATTGCCCAGCCTGCTCAGGGGCAGCTTCTTCCAGCCACTGGTCAGTGTCAGGTATTTGTACAGAGATTTACACCAAAGTGAGAGACAGTACCATTCTCAGCTTTACTTGGTGATGGTGGGATTCTTTAAGTTTTCCAGCTTCATTTTGTAGTGTGAATGACTCTCATTAATGATTAATGAAACGAGATTTTTTTCTTCTGGTGACCTGTTTATGCTAATGGAATTGGAGTATTCCCTCCATGTTTGATTCTGCCTTCAGTTTATCATTAACAACTTGGCAAGGATTTAGGACCTCAGCGGATTTTTGCTGCTTAATCCTGTCTCCTGGGGAGCCACAGCCCACAGAGAGTCACAGAGCTCTGTAATTCTGCATATTCAATGGCACCATTGCTTTGTGTGGCTTAAGCAGCAAGGGCAACATTTCAAAATTGCCCTGAAGTGTTGGTACATGCTAGGACCACTTTCAGCTCTGTGTGCTGACACCTGGACTAGTTTTATGCTGAGCTGGGCTGTGCCCTTAAATGGGGTTTAGGTGGGTTTTAGCTGTGAAGTGACACTACCTTTAGGGAATCCAAATTTACACCCAGGTGCCCACTTGTTTTTCCCACCCCATGACAATGATGATGAGAGGGTGAAGTGATGGAACTTCAATCACACATCATTGTGTAGAATCCAGTGGAGTCTGGGCATTGCCTGCCTATCCTGAGATGGAAATTAATGATAATGGTTCATCTTAATCCAAAGCATAAAAAGCTTCACGAACTTCAAACCTGATTTCTTTATAAGACCACTTTAAGAGTCATTTCTCAGCAGTATGGAAGTGTGAGCTGTTTTTACACTGAAAAGGTTAAACAGTAGCTGGAGAGGTACGTATGAAGCCTCATGTCTATCTTATTACTCATGGGCTGTTTCTCCTGTAACACCCTAAAATCCTGGTGTAAAAGAGCCTGACCTGACCTGGGTAGAAAATGTCTTGGCTCATGGTCAAGCCCGGCTTTGGGGTGTGCCAGCTGCCCTCTGCTCTGCCTAAGACAGGCAAGAACCTTGCAGTTTTCTCTGCAAGAGAAAATAAGGTCTCCTTTGCCATGATAAGACATCCTGGGTTATTTCCCAGCATGAACCAACTCCAGATTTAGCTTTGGAACAACAAGAAAAGACACTGCAATACACAGCACCACTTAAAGTCTCAGGAGGCTCTTTGATGCATGTGGTGACTACGCCGTGAGGATGTTGTTGGGGTGTTTTCTCTCTTAAAGCCACCACCTGTAGGTACGGGGCTGGCCTCAGCCCAGGCCCACAGACTTCAGCAGGTGACCCACCATGGCCAGTTTGCCACAGAAATAGAAAAGACTCCCCGGNGGCAAGGATGACCTCCACGACAATTATGGTGCTTGCCTCCTGCAGGCTCAACACATCTTTTGCAACAGCCTATGGGAACACGGGAGAGAGGTGACTTAGGGACTTCCAGATCCCCAGCTCACTCTCCAAGTCTGTGGGGGGCCCTTTGAGGACAAAGTACCTTGTCCCTATCCTCACCACAGCCCTTCACTGTGGCTGTACAGCCTGGTCACAGGGGAACAAGAGCTCTGAAGATTCCCTGCCCTGGGAATGGCTGAGTTGAACCATGTCTCTGCTCTGTGTCCAGTTCCCAGCACAGTGCAGAGCACAGGTTCTGAGGCAGTGTGGGGCAGGAGCAGCAGGTGTTGGCACCTCTCTGTGCCCTACCCGTGGAGTTCCAGCAGTGCTGTGGCCAGGCTGGTTCAGACAGCTCCACAGGGCATGGCACTGTGCTAGGCAAGCCGTAGGCAGGCATGTGGACAAAGGGAACATCCAGCTTCTTACAAGTCTAAAGTTAGTGACTGCTTCCTTTGACCCAAGCAAAAAGAGGATTTGAATTCCTCCTTCTTTCCACACTCCTGCCAAAATACCCAAGAAAGCTGCCCTACCTGGATGGTCACAGTTCCTGGGGAGTCCAGCACCATGTTGGTCAGGATGAGCCCATCCCTGGTTGCGGTGAAGTCGGTGCTGTTTTTGAGATAGTACTCAATGTTGGGGTTGACTTTCTGAAAAGCCAGAGAGTGAGTGATCAAACCACACTGTGCTTCACATGCATCTTCCCAACAACCCCTTGGCAGGACTTGCCCAAAACACCTGAGGTATGAGCAGGTGTGGAGAGAAATAAATGAACCTGAGCTGAGCAGGTGAGAAAGGCTGAACTCAACTGTGTTCACCCTGTTGCCCAGAGGTCAAGAATGTATCACAAAAACATTTAAAAAATCCCAAGTCTTAACCCAGCTTGTGCTGGTAACTTTAGTACTTGCCCAAGCAAAACACACCTATGCAAGTGATCTGTGTGGGACTGGCTTTGGAAGAGGGGAGTCCAGCAGCTTCTCCCCTTATCACCATAAGAGGTTCTGATCTCAGCGGAATTTCCAAGGGAATATAACATGGAACACTAGAGGACAACACGTGTTTGCCTCTCCCCACCTCCCCTCCCTCGTGTTTCCCGATCCCGCTTTAAGCCCGAAGCAGTGAGACAGAACACAGAGCACTTTTAGTTTCTTACATCAGGGAAATCATTATCCATTGCTGTTATCACCAGGGGGGTGGAAGGATCCCCAGCTTGGTAGACGAAGCTTCTCCGGGGCAGCCTAGTAAACACCGTCCCGTTGTAGACCCCCTTCTCGAAGTAGGGTGGATAATCACTTTTATTGATGACCTTGATCTCTACAGTGGCTACGGAGTATTTCCTTACGTTGCTGACCTGGGTGGCCTGGAGAGAAAGACGGAGAGATGCCAGACTTCTCCTGCCCTTAATGAGACATGAAAGGACAGGCTCCATCTGAAGCCAGTTGCAATTCCCAACTAAGCAGAATGTCCCCAGGGTTAATTCCTTTGCTGTCACCACCCACACCTGAGGGGAAACTCTCAGCTGCTGCACGAGATTTGCATGTGGGTTGGTGCAAGACACAGGTCACATACTGGGCCCTTCAAAAGAAAGGGAGTAACCGAGTTATTACTGAGGCCATTGTCTCCTGTCGAACCCAGGCTGCTGCTCTCTAGAAATCCAGCTGTGCTGGGTGGCTGGCTGTAAGGTCATAACTTACCATAACTTGCAACAGAAAGGAATCTGGGGAAGTCACTATTTTGTTCATGGTTAGATTCCCTGTGTCTGCATGCACTGAGAACACTTCGTCTGTATTCCCTAGAGAAAATGCAGAGACCATTCAACCATCAGATTCTTTCATAAAGTGACCTGGAGCTCACAGACTCATTCTTCCATGTCTTAGTGAAAATACCCCCAAAGTATTTCCCCTGGGTAAATACCATTTACCCAAGGAAAAATGCTGTTTTCCTTGCCTGCCTGGCTGCTCCAAAGGCTGGCAGTGCTGGCCAGGGATGCAGAGGGACACATTAGATGTGTGTGAACCCAATTAAATGAGGTAGGACAACAAAGCTTTGCATTTCCAGTGCCTAGGCCCACATATTGCCAGTCTAAAGTACGATGAATGCCCAGAGCCTCTGGTGCAATTTGAGGACAGAAAATTCCCATCCAGCTCCCACTCTTGCTCTGGGAATGCTTATTTCTCTCTACTGACTACAAAGGGAGCCTAGAGACAAACCTTGTATTTATGTACAGGTAGAAATCAGATTCCTACATCTGTGTGGGAATCATAAAAGTACCTATGCTGGATATATGTAACATAAGCAGAATTTTTAGTTCTCTTCCTCAACCTGAGACACTGTGGGGTCTCTTTTGACAAGGATCTGAGTCACTGACTGTGGGGAGGGAGGCCACACTCCATCCAAATGCCAGTGGAATTTAAGGTTTTTTAATACATTTGATATCAGGAGGATATTCACAGCTGAGGTGCCATGAGGCATAACAAGTAAAGGGAGAGGAACACTCCACTTGACCAATATGATCTTGCCTTGATCCTTTTGGAATCAAGACTAAAACAGGGCAGATGAGGTAGTGGCAATGTGCTGGGGAATAAAAACATAATTCTGGGCAATGAATGGAAATTAGGCTCATAATGTGGGAATTTTAGGTTCAGCTCAAAGACTGCGTGAAAGTAGCATGACCAGATTGACAAAATCACATCTAAAAGCTTAAAGATAAAGCATGTCTCATCTCGCAAAAAAGCCAAAGTTTTTTTGAAACAGATTTCATTGAGATCGGTTTGTGGGACTGTAATTCTTTTTTTCTTCCTCTCTGTAGGGTCTATTTCTTCTACTTAATCCACAGTGTTCTGTGGATCTAGTTATGTTTCTGTGACAGAAACAGAGGGGCAAATCCCAGGCCCTCCCTCAAGTGCTCTCAGCAGGTACCACAGGAGACATGAGCAACGTCCCTTGTGGAAGGTGACAAGGTCTGCTCACCCCCGACAATGCTGTACACGATCCTGTCACTGATGGTGTAGTCAGGGTCAACAGCGTAGATGGGTCCTGGCTCCAGGAGGAGCGGGTCAGTCTGCAACAACAAGGCAAACAGTCACACACCACAAGCCAGCACCAGATCAGCAACTGGGGCTCTCCCGTCCCAGCGTGGATCCAGTGGCTCTGCCTGGGCAGAATGGGATTTATTGCTGGGAGGTGTCTGTGACAGGGCGGAGGTGAGACAGCCTTGAGCTGGCGTTCCAGCTCTTGCCTCTCCTGTGATGTGCTGTAGGAGCAGAGGGAAGCAGTGCTGCTTGGGTGGGGGCATGGTGAAGGCTCCCTGTTCTGCTGAACCATCTGCATTATAACTGTAGACCAGCATGAGCTCATGGAAACTGTTCAGTGCTTCCCAGTGGGAACAGCCCCAGGGGCACTGTCTGAGCCCTCCTGCTCACCGACATCTCAGAGATGTTGACCCTGCCGGAGTAGGGGCTGCTGATGCAGATGCTGGTGTCATTGTGGAGGTAGTTGCAGGGCAGGAACCAGGGTGCCCGGGTGTCACTCTGCTTGATGACGATGGTTATTGTTGCAGTGGCCGTGTTGGTGTGGTCGGGGCTGGTCACAGGCCTGTCCTGCCCCCAAGGCAAAGCACACTGGTGAGACACAAGTTTCACTGCCAAAACAAGGGCCCATCTGCCAAAAGCAGTGGCCCGGGACCCTTTAGCCATTGTCACTCCATTCTGTTTAATTAGCAATCTGTGTGAGAGTAGATAAAGCAGTGGCTTATCTTGTTCTGCTGACAAAGGTGGGCTGACTGCAGGTCTGTCTATGGAATTATGGAGAGGGAAAAGCTGCTCCAAATGCACAGCCCCCCAGTCCCCACCCTCCCTCCTGCTATCCCAGAGATCTCCCATCCAGACTCACCCTTCAGGTAAGAGGGACCGGGCAAACAAGGCATTCTGTTCTTCCCAAACCACTTACCCTCGCATACAAGAGCAACATTGTTGAATTAAATTTGTCATAGTCCAGTGCTTTTTGTAAATAAATTTCTGGGTTATTGACTCCTCTTATGGCAAAATAACCATCTGTGTCCTGGCAAGGGAAAAGGAAAAATCCTATAGCAGACTCAGTCGCAGACACATTCCAAATCCTGCTCATTGCTGTGTGTGTCATCCCAACTGGGGACCTGGATGAGGGGCAGTGTGGGAATGTCTGGTCTACTTAATCTTTGGTACTGCACACTGGAGTTGCCTGGCTGGTCAGAAAGGTTTCTTCTTGTGAATTTCCTCTTCTAGACCCCCTGCTTTGCCTGCCCACCTGCTCAGCAGCTTCTGGATGAAATTTATCACCTCATTTGTTTCCTACATTTAGCAAGTTACCAACTGTTGCCTTGCTTTTCACAGTTCTTCAATGTTTTTAATTCTGTAAATAAAATTCTCACGCACTTTCTGTAAACATAAGCCATGTTATGCTAACAGCCTGAGATGTTTCCATTCTTTCTCCTAAGGCGGAGAAATTTGATGGATTTCGCCTTTGACCTATGTGGTTGAGGGGTGGTAATGTCACCCTCCAATCCATAAGGTTTTCTAAAAGTATATAAAATAAAGACGTGGTCCCTTTGGGGCCGAAGCTCTTTTACTCATTCTCTCTTTCACCCTGATACTGGCTCTGTATGTTCCTTCGTGTCCGCGTGCAACAGCCAACAATCCTTGATTTTGGGTCCCTGACAGCCAAGCAATCTCACTTCCATGCACAAAAAAGGTCAAAGATGGCTTAGCCTTTGAGAGCTGGCAGGATCACCCGCCTTAGCCTAACACAGCTGGACTTTGAAAGAAACTGTAAAGCCAAGTTGAAGTATCGTGTTGCATTTTACTCTATAAAAGTAAATTTTTACTTCTCCACTTGCTTTGGTTCTCCTTTAATGTTACGTCTCTGAATTTCTGAATCCCTCTGGATTTACACCAATGTGAATGCAAAGTCTGATTCCAGAGCTGAAAAAATGGTGGTTTCTGTGCACAGAAACTTAAATTCCCTGAGGACATGGAGGTAACAGAGGCACTGTCTGCTCTTCCACAATGCTTTTCAAAAATGCGAACATACGTTTAGTTTTTCTCTTGAATTTCCTTTTGATTTTCGTTTACAGCCAGCCCTTGCACTCTAGGCTGGCATTGGTTTAACTGTGCACAATCCATTTCCTGTGCTGCTGTTGGCAGTTAGGGCAAGGACTCCTTTCCCCATCAGACTCAGTGCAATTCTGAGCTCCCTGAGGTACAAAGGTCTCCTGATATGTTTACAGATCGTTCCAACAAGTCTTCCGTGAGTCATATGGCTCTAAATATCCTAGATGAAAATTTAATCTGTACAGTGCATTAAAAGTGTGAGCAGTGAGAGAATTCAATACCTGCAGCATTGATGGCTCTGTTCTGCTAACGAAATCAATGTTTGGGTTTTGTAAAAGATGCGAGAGATGAATGCAGTGACCTTCTCCTAAAAGCTGCAGCTCTTCTGAATCCAGCTTCCCCAGAGCTACTGTTTGTCCCCAGAGATGCTCACCTGCACTGTGGTAGTGAGTTCATAGTAGATGGTGTCCAGGTCAGCATCAGTAGCACTTAATTCTTCACGGGCTACAATGGCTGTGTCCACTTTTGTATCCTGAAAAAACACATTGTTGTGGTTATTGTCTGTGTGAAATGGATTGAAGTCCTCTCCCTGCTGACCCTTCCTCAGTTCCACAGCACTCAGTGAGGCAGTACCCTCTTCTCTTCCAAAAACCTCTTACCTCTGGGACATCCCTGGTGAGGTTTGGCTGTGCAAACACGGGGCTGTTGTCGTTCTCGTTCAGAATGGTGACCAGGATTTCCAAGGAATAACTCTGCAGAATGGGCAAATCAAAGAATCAAAGACAAAAATAGACTGTGGTGGCTGATCCTGCTTTGCAGAGTGACCAGACGGGACGGTGTAAGGATGGGGGCTGGATGGGGCTGGGGTTTGCAGACAGCCCACGTCCTGGGGTGGGACTGTGGGCTCGCTCCCACCTCCTCTCCACTGGCAGAGCCTTGGCACTCTCTGTGACTATGAGAGCAGCATGTCTGTCCACAAGGAGAAGGACATCTCTCCATCCCAGTGCGGGGATTAGGAAGAGCAGAGGGAAGCAGGTGCTGCCTGCGATGCCTTGTCCCAGGGCTCAGCGCTGGGAGAGCACTCACCTGGCCAGCGGGGTCCCTGCAGGTCAGATACACCAGCAGCGCGGGGTCTTCCTGCATGAAAAACAAACCCACCCACTGTAGAAACAGCCCAGGAGTACAAACTCTGGCTAAAGCAAATGAGCCAAATTCATGCTTTGCTGCTTCAGAAACGCTGCTGGGCTTCATCGTATTTTCAGGTGCATCTAACTTTTCCTTTCTTTCCTTAATGCTGGGATCCTGTTTATGATGACATCAAAGCAGCTCCATGTTCCAGGCTCTCTCCCTGCAATTCCTGTAAGATGCTGGCAGAGATAATCTGCCATTCTCTCTCATCTCAGGTGAATTCAAACAGATTTCTTTTAAAATTTAATAAATCAGAAACATTATGTGCAGCAAGTACAGAGGCACCTGCAGGGTGTTAACTCTGGCTGTTGCTCTTTGCTCAAGTAAATGTGGGTTTTCACATTGAAAGGGAACTTGAGGATGCCTGTGGCTGCAACAGAGCACTCCAGGGAGCTAAAATAATTTAGCAGCAACCTAAGTGAACACAATCGCCTTTTATACTGCCTTTCTGCTTCACACAAGATGACAGAGTCCCAGAATGATTTGGGTTGGAAAGGACCTTAAAGTTCATCTCATTCCAACTCCCTGCTATGGGCAGGGACACCTTTCACTATCCCAGGTTGCTCCAAGCCCCATCCAGCCTGGCCTCGGACACTGCCAGGGATGGAGCAGCCACAGCTTCTCTGGGCACCCTGTGCCAGGGCCTCAGCAGCCTCACAGGGAGGAGTTTCTTCCCAATATCCCATCTAAACCCTGATCTCTGGCAGTTTGAAGTCACTCCCCATTATCCTGTCATTCCAGGCCCTTATAAATCGTCTCTCTCCATCTTTTTTGTAGGCTCCCAAACGCACACAACCAAAATAACTTATTTCCTTTAGAAACAGGTTAAGAATCTCCGGAAGCCCAAGACTCCAGGTTGAAACTCTTTGAATCCCAGCATTATCCATCCCATCCTTACAGCCTGCCAGCTAAAGGCTTACCTCATAGTCCACACACTTTGTCAGCCGCAGCTCGGAGCCCTCAATGGTGAAGAAGTGGGCATCAGGGTCATTGGAATCAATTGTTAGGGTGAAACCTGGCTCCACGTGGATGGTGGTCACCACGTAAGGACATGCATTTTCAGGAACACTCGGTCTGCTGTTATTGATGGAACATCCTGGAAAAACACACAAATAAGATGCAAAATTGCCCAAGGATACACATTGTGAAAGAGTTGGGTGAGAGCTGTGGTCACAAGTTGTGGAGAAAAGCTGTCTCAGAGCATAGCAACCTCCCACCTGTAACAGGGCCACCCCCTCCCACGGGAGACATTCCTCAGAGGCAAGGACATCGTGAAAGAGCTTACCGGGTTCCTGTGCCGAAACCTGTGCCAAGAGGGGCAGCAGGAAGAGCGCAGACGTGAGGAGCCGGTGAGGAATAGCCATGGTGAGCTGCCAGTTGCTGAAAAATCTCTTTTTCCAACTAAGCTGATCTCCTCTGTGTTCCGCCCTGTGCCCTTGTCTGCGTTCACCACTTTATGGCATCAAGAAACACCAGCTGGCTGTGGATTGCTGTGGTCCAACCTTTGCCCCTTTGCCCCACTGGATGACTTATTGAAGGATTTACCAGTCATGGAACACGATGACGCATAAATCCTTGCTGCTTCTTTTTTCCCTGGATCTTTCCTATCCTAAAGTCTCTGTGGCAACAAGGATATATTTGAAGCAGTTCAGAACTCAGAGCCAAGCCCCTGCCCAGCTGAACATGAAGGACAAGGGCTGGTACTTGGGAAGCTGCCTGTGTACTCCAGCCCCTCCCACTGGGAAGAGGGCAAATTTGGCTTCTGACGTGCCAGAGATGGGGCCTGTATCCCACAAGGTGAGCAAGTGGATCCCAGCAGTGGCAAGGCTCAGCTGCAGCCCAGGGAATGCCCAGCAACTTTGTAGGGAAAACATATCTCCTTCTACCAGTGGCTGCTCCTTGCAGAGATGCTTCCCAGAATCTCCTTCCAGGAGATTCCACACCTGGAAATCTTCAACTATTTGAATCTCAGCAGCTTCCTGAAGTTTTCAGGGGACCACTGCTCTCACTGATCTTTTAAAATTCTTTCTGATTTCAGGAAGTTCTCAGATGCTGCACCTCAGCCAGGTGGTTATTAGCAGCTTAATGAAATCCAGGCTGTCAACACTCCTTCCAAAAGTATTCCAAAAGGAATCTGTCCTAGCAGAGACTTCCTATGGACCAAAATTAACAACTGCCAAGGTTTGTTCAGCTCCTCAGTAAGGGAATGGTGCTTAGGTGAGCATTTGAGTGGGAACAGCTCCTTTTGCAGGTGTCAGGGCCATCATAAATGGTGAAAACTGTTGGAGCAGCGTGGGCTGGGCAGGAGACTGCACTCAGCACAGGATTGCAGCTGGAGATCCTTATTTTAGAGCTGCTCTCCAAAATCCATTGGTTTTACAGGAAAGCTGGAGTGGCTGTTCCATCAAAGGGGGGCAATCTGCCTGTGTGGCACAGGGAAAGCACATAAACCTCATTAAGTGGTGGGAACAAATTATTCCTTGTGGAGCTTTTGTCTTTAGTGGCTCTGACAAAGCTGGGCCATCAACTCCAGGGGCAGAATGGAGTGGAAACAACTTTTACAGTGAGTATCTCCGTTGTGTAGTTCTCAGAACATTTCTTTGCCATAAACCCTAACATCTGGCTCTGTTCTTGCTACACAGAGCCCTGATTCTGACCTCTGTGCACAGCTGCACTGTAGGTACTCCCCAGTCCCAGCCATGTGTCCCACCATGCCTCATGTAGCGGAATCCTGGCAGAATGCTCCTCCCCTGCAATCCGAATGATCCAAGACCTTGTCATGGAACCACCCTTATTCCAGTTTCCCAAAGAGCAGCCAAGACACAGGCACAGCTAACCATCTTTATTTGGGATCAGCAGCAGGCAGCCAGATGCCAACACAGAGTGGAAGGGATGTGCTTCACCCAGGCTCCATCTACTGACAGCAGTTCACACCCACCTACGTTTAACTTTGGATGATCTCAGAGGTTTCACTGGCTTTTGACTGCTTTCCAGGATTATTTTTATTTATTTGCCTATCTCAAGAGTTTTTCCTAAGCAAGAGCTTCCCTGTTTATTTTCAAGGCCATATATGTGCAAAGCTGTCTCCTCAGCTGTTTCTTTCCCTTCACCTTCATTCAGAACCATCTGTATCTTCCGTCATGTCTGCAACCAGCTGCTTAGAGAAGGGGCAAATGTACTGGCTGGTAATGGCAGCAGCCTCCCTGGCATCTCTCTCCGAGTGGCTGTGGGAAGGGAAAAATGAGGGATAGTTCATCATTCCCAGGAGCATGGACTGCAGGAATTGTGACAAGGCCACCTTGTGACATCCGAGGATGACTCCGAGGAGCAGGTGTATGATAGAGGGATCATGGCTGCCTGCTGCCAGGCACTCCACAAATGCACAGTGGTGTTTCACCCTCATTGTGGACACAAGAGGTACTAAGGGTCAGGTTATTCCTCCTTATTATAGTGATTTAAGAGTTAGATGTCTAAGGGAAGTTGTTGGGCACTAGGAAAAGGCAATACCCAGGTATGGGACAACCCATCCTGAGGTGTGTGTTTCAATCGGCAGCTGAATCCAGACAGGTTAGCAAAGGCTTTCATTCAATTTTAACCATTAGATCACATTTCCTAATGGGATGAATAATTGCTTCAGTCCAGAATGACAACTCTTAGGAAATTATTAGGAAAAGATATTATTTTGCTTCCCTGGGTTTTACTATTTTTAACAACTGCCTTTTCTATGGCCGTTCATAAAAGTCCTCTTTTGGCTTCAGTATTGTGGGGCTCAGGGCCGCAGAGGTGACCAATCTCTCCCACCTACCTGGTGTTCAGAAAGCTCTGGTACAACCATAGAAAGCAAAGTTCCTCAGGGTTGTTTACTCCCTCTCTCCCCTGCATGTCTGTGTTGACCGGACCAGGAGAGCTGGTTTAGATAAAGAAAATTAGTAATAATTAAAACCTCCAAAACACCAATAGTGTAACCGTAACCACTGCAGAGCAGCATTTGCACCTTGTGTTGGATCTGCTGCTGTGCTCATAGACATGGCCTGAGTGGGGGCTGCTGGCCCAGTGTGGCAGTGAGAGCCATGGCTGGGGACTGGGACACCAGAGGTCTCCTCTCACCTGCGCTTGCGGCCCATGAGGTTTTGGATGAATTTCTGAACCTGGGCGTTGCCTCTCATCTTGCTGTACTCGCTGGTGAACAGCCCATCCGAGTGCCTCTGGGACCTGCGCGGGGACAACATGGGACAGCGGCTGCTCCTCCCAGCCACGGCACGTGGGACTTACCACGAGGCACAGCAATGCCTCTCCTCCCACTGCTACGGGCCCTGTACCCGTCCCCTTCTCATCATCATCTTGGGCAGCCAGTGCCCAGGCTGGCTCTGCAGCTGGAGAGCTCAGCTCCATGGGCAGCCCCTCAGTGCAGGGATCCCATGTCCGGCTGGAGACTTCCCTGCCCCAGGAGGGTGGATGTGGCTGGTCCTCACCTGTCCTTGAGGCCCACCAGGTTCTTGACCAGCTGCCGTACGTAGGCGTTGCCGTTCATCTTGCTGAGCTCGCTGTGGAAGAGCCCGTCTGCGTGGCGCTCTGACCTGCCCGTTGGAATAGGGGAGGGGGATCAAAAGGAATGGTTTAAAACTGCACAAGAAAAGGCATTAAACGCTGCTGCCTCAAGGCAAGAGAGTCCCAAACACACATGGGCAAGAATGTGTGCCACTTTGGCAAAGTTTCACAAAACAAGGGAAAACCTTACAGGAGTTTAAAAAATATCTTTGTTAAACATCACACAGGAAAACGACCTTCCCTTGCTTTTACTGATGTAATCACCTTGCCACAGGGATGTGGGAATGTGAGGTTATTGCTGATTCATCATGAAAGAGTAGGGCGAGAGGCTGGAGAAGTAATAAACAAACACCCAGAGACACAAAGCTGAGGAACACTTAGATAAGGGCAGAAAAGACCAGCCCTTGCAGGTGACTCCCTTGGTGAACTTGGTGAAATTACAGGGTTCGGTATTTCTGGTTATGTTTTTGTGGGACCGGGCTATTGGAAACAGAAACTTTCACCTCTATCAGGCTGTGTAAGTGCACAGCAGGAAAACAGACTCTAAAGTGTCTTTGTAACTGTGTTCTGTTTTGGGGTCACAAATTTTCTCCTGAATTAAGTCAAATTAATGTTCCCATTCTTAAGCAAGAAAAGACATTTCCAGTATTTGCACTCATTTAACTAAATCCGTTTAGGGAAGAAGAAGATCCACAAGCGAGCTGATGCAAATTCAGGAAGGCAGCTAAGAGGCTGGGTTTACAGCTAGCAGGCTCTTTGAACAAAAACAGTGGAGAAAAAGGAAGCAGAGTCCCAAGAAATGCTTACCTCTCCCGGGATGGCAGAGATGCTGAGAAGTGGGACAGGACAATCATGGGAATAATTACTTGCCACAGAGCTGTCCTCATGGAAACCATGTTCTCTCCTGAAATAAAGCACAAGGTTTTGTGAGCAGCAGGACAAATGACGTTGGTGTGTGCCTGGTGCAGTTCATGTGCCCCACAGAGACAGGGCTGTGGAAACACCAGCACTGTAATTAAATTAGGCAGGAATTCCTGCCAGCAGAGATAAACACCTGGAGACATCTGCAAGGGGCTTTCAGACAAAAAAAATTTACATGTGCTAAATAAAACTCATCCACACATAGAGGAAGGGGAGGGCTCATACGTGTGCCCATATCCACCTATCATCTAGTCTTTCAAGAAGGAAAAATGAAATAACACACATTTGCAGCCGCAGCAGACCCTCCTATTTTGTTCTCTTACTGAAATAAAAAGAAAAATACATTTTGTTTATCACAAGCCACTGCATGTTTTCCCCCTTTATTCCCAGGTTGTTTCCCCCTTTATTCCCAGGTGCTCACCCTTCCTCAAGGATCACGCAGCAGCTCTACCTGTAATTTATAATACACTTCTTTATTTTTTGCCTTCCTCTTGCAAAGAAACAAACCTTCATCACTGTCCTGAAAACTCTCAGACAGCACTTGCTAACCCCAAATCAAAGTCCTCCCACTTGGTTTTTACTTTATTCTGAAGCTAAACAATACAAAGAACATGACAGGACCGTCACAGAATTCTGAACACTTTCTAGCCACCCTTCTGGGACTGTTTGCTGCTCTGGATGATGCTGCAAGATGAGAAGAAGCACAAGGAGAAAGAACAAGAGCAAGGGATTTATAAAGAAATTTATTCACTGTAGACCACAGTGCAAATATTTAATGGGGGCTGCAGAGCAAACAGATGAGAGGATGAAGGAGTCATAAGCTTCATCTCACACACACTTTGAGTTTTAGTGTTGTGTTTTCCTGCCTGGTCCAGCTTTGAGGGGACGGAATAGTAAACATGAAGGACATTTCAAAGATCAGACTCTTACTGGAGTCCAAACAGGGCAGACTCCACAGTCCTGGGATGCAGGGGGAGCTGAAAACAGCCACCAAAACCAGAGCATCCTTGGCCAAGAGGAACCTGGATCCTGAGCCTGTCCTTCCATCTGCCCCACAGCTGTCACACAATGCCTTGACGCCAGGATCTCACCTCAGCATCTGGCCTCCCCTAGGCTAGCATTTCTGGGAACACCATATTTAAGAGACCATTTTAAACCCCATCCCTGGCTCTAGAGTTCCCTATCTCTGCATAACCCTTCTAGCTGATGATCAGCTTCTCTTTTCTCTTTCTGGACATAATTTTGTCTTCCCTGGGTAGACCATATTTGCTTGCTGAAGTTCCCAGAAGCAGTGATGGCTGTTGGGGAACTTCTCCTGCCTATCAATAATGACTGCATTGGTTTTTTAAATTAGTCAGACCACAAGGAGCAGGTAGATCTCCAGTGTCATCACAGAAAGGCTGTTTAACCTTCTTAAGATATTTCCAAGCTTTTCATTTCCTCCCCACTGATGCTGGTTTTCAATGACTGCAAACTCAGCTGGGACCTTTAGCTGAAAGAACTATGCCCCAAGCCAGCCTGGGAGCCCTGAGGAGGGACATCCCCCATATTCCAGCACTGCTGCTCAGGACATGGATGGCCTCATGGCAATGGCTCAGCAAGGCATCACAGAGGTCTGAAATCCTCCCTCCAAGGTGAAAGAGGGGGGAAGGCAGCACGTGCAGCCCACCCACCCCAGCTGGGACTCACCAACCCTGGTCGCTCCCGGCTTGCAGCTGATGCTCCACTGCCTGCTCCTCTTGGGGACCCCTATAAATCTGCAGCCTTATCAGAAGCAATTATTTGGATAAAGATATGGATATGAGCAATCATGATTAACAGCAAATAATGCAGCGGGGTTGGAATGTCCTTTTAATTACCTGATCGGGTCATTCACAGCAATTTGATGGAATATTTCTGCTGATGGATAGTAATTCCTGTTTCTGCCTATAATGACATTTGTTGGGCAAACATCTCTGTACCAATTGATTCGCTACGATTGTCATCATTATTTCCTGGCTTTAATTACCTCTTGATAGGAGCTTAATCATCTGTTCTTGTCTTTTCATCCTGGTTGGGGCTATGTTTGCAATTGCCGGGATCTGTCAGTGAGTCCCTGTGTGTACCAGTGATTTGGCTGAACGACGTGCCACTTTTTTAGGGCAATCATTGCCTGATCAGTAGGATCAGGGCTGACTTTTCTGTGAGGGGACAACACCTTTTGAGCTGTGGTTTCACCTGGGAAAGGTCTGCTGAGTACAAATTTTGTTGCAGCATCTAAAAAAACCGGCATACTTATACATGCATGGAAAACATCCTGAATATATTCCCTGCCCTTGCTGGTGTTTGGAACTGGTTGGTCTCAAGTACTGCAGCTAAAGGTGACATGGAAATAGAGGAAGAAAATAGGATTACCCTTTCTCTCCATCTTTATATAGTGTAAAGTAGCTTGGAAGGAATAATCACCAAAAATATTTTTTTTAATCTTCCAACTGGAGAAATGGGAGCTGTATTACACTTTTTATCTACTTATCTTTCTTTTTCCTTGGAAAAGCAGAGGGTGTCCCCGTGAGTAGAGGACAGGGAGGGACAAGATATTCCCCATCATCTTTCCCTTGGAAGAACATCCCAATCCCTGATGAGCAGAACCTCAGCCCTCCAGCCTGTGAATGCAGGCTGCAGCCAGAGCCCTGCAACAGGGACAGGGGAAAACAGCAGGGACACTCCAGGTCCCATTCCAGGGCTGGAGCACTGAGACATGCCATGGTCAGGGAGAGCCCCTCCCAGGGGAGCCCATTTCCTCCTGTGGGACAGCGGAAGTCAGTCCTGCACTGGTCCAGGCATTTCCCAACCACTTTCCTCTCCTCTCTGTACCAGCTTTCTCCAGCTGCAGCCCTCTGCCTCTGCTTCTGCCTGCAGTGGTGGTGGCAGCTTCTGGTTTATAAAAGAGACTGAACAACATGTAGGGAGCTAAAAATTACTAATGCGATTTTCTTTCCTTTGCAAACAACCTCAGTGGATCTGAAATGCCCCCAAGCTCTGGGTAAACTCAGTTTTCCATGAGAATCTGGATGAGGCCAGAGAAGAGGTTGGAATGACAAAGCGGCCCCACGATGGCAGCAGAGGGTGAGTAACAGGACACTGAAAGCTTCTGGGGACTGGAAGAACATGAATTAAGTAACCTGATTAACTACTTTGCAACAAAAAATGGGGTTTGCCTCCAGCAGCAGCGGCAGAGTGAAAAGGTGATGGGGTAAAAAACGGTGTGGCTATGCCCAGCACTGCTGCACCTTAATGCAGGTGACAACCATGGGCTTGAGCTCCTGTGCAGCTCTGGAGGCCCCTGATGAGGAAATTCAGGGCCATGAAGAGAACTCAAAAGCATTTGCAAGCTGAAATTTGTAACTGAATAAACCAGAGCCCAAGCCAAATCCTCAGTCCTGAAACAACATCTGATTCTCCTTAACCAGAATTAACATCAAACTCTCATCAGGAGACATTATGGAAATAGGAGTAATAAAGAATCCTGCTTAACAATTTAAGCTGAAAGGAGCTTTGTGAATTTGCACCTTGTTTCTCCCATTCTCCATTTGTATGAACACTCCAAGCCCCAGCAGGGGAGTGGAGATTCCCCTTGCCTATATCCAGCAGGCACAAAGCAGGATTAAATTTAAACCCATTTAGATGGAATCTAACCCATCATATCTGTGCAATATCACTGCAGAGAAAACCTTTCAGCTTTTTTCTGGCTCTAAGAATGATACAGGAAATGATTGGCCTCACCTGATCCCTGCTCCTGTACCACTGCCATGGCTGCGGGTGCAGGAAGTCAGGGCTGGACTGATCCCAGCCCCGAGCTCTCTGACTGACCTGTCCATGGCACATAACTGCTTTATAGAATTTTAGCAAATCCCACAAACAGGTGACACTGAGGAGTGCTGAGGCTGTGCACCCACACTTCTTGAAGACAGCAGGGAGAAATGCCCCAGGACAGGATGGAGAAGGGATCTGTGAGCTTTGGGGCCATCCCTGAGCTGCCCTGAGGACGCTGCCAGGTGTAAAGCCATCAGGATCTTTGTGTGGTTTCTTGTGCTTAGGCTTGACACCGACAGACGTGCCCAGTGTGGAGAGACCTGTGATGGGATGCATTAAGTAAATCCAGTTGCCGTGGGTGCCAGGGCTATTCCCAGTAGCCACGCTGATGGCTGGGGACACCCTCGTGCTGACAGAGAGCAAAGATTATGAAACACAGGGGCCACTCCCCTTCATCACCCAGGTTCTGGTTACTGCTCTGTCTCAAAGGCATCAGAGCTGAGAATGGAATTGAGGAAGGTCTTTTTCCTCCTCTTTACAGTGGGAGGGGTCACCAAATCTGCAGTGTGAAAGGCAGCATCTTAGAACCACATTAAATGCTTTAGCCCCAAATTTGGCAATATTTGAGAGAGCATGTGAGCCTGGCCTTTTTCGATGTTGGAGGTAAAGACAAGAAACTGCATTTTGGAAAAGAGAGGATTTCATCACAGAGCTGCCTATCCTGGCCCACAGCACAGGGAGGATGCAGGCAGACTCTCCAAAATCAGCACTCAGAGCTCTGGGGGGTCATTGCTGTTTATTCAGGGCAGATCTTACAAAGTTTGCCCAATCCTTGCCAGCCTGTCCAGAATCTAGACCCCAGGATCTGCTGGAGCTGCTCTTCTTCATGGAGACACCTTGGCTGGCCAAAACACATCCCAAAGTCTTACAGCAGCTGCACCATGGCTTTGGGATGGCAAACTGCACAAGGGTCAAGCCAGGCTGAGAAGGTTGTGGGAGTACTCTGTCAATGTCCACCAATGGTGTCCCAATGGAGCTGGTGTCCCAGTCCTGATGGAGCTGTCCAGGTGCAGCTGACCTTGGGAGAGCCCAGCACAGGCTGTGCCCCATGCAATGGCAGCACCAGCCCATGGCAGGGGAGTTTATTGAGGTCAGATGGTACTAGGAACTGCATGGCTAAATCCTTCCTACGTAAAATACCCTTTAATCAGCTTATAGGGTGTTCAGGAACTTCTACCTCCCCCATTCTTTTTCCCCCCTCCTGTGTCTGTGTGAGGCCATGTGGGCAGTGGGGATTGTCTCTGGTGTGTTTGCAGGTGAGCCTGGCCAGCACCACTGCGATAACGGTGACGCTGCTCCGGCTGAGAGCAGATTGGAGGCGATTCCTTGCATTACTCCCAGGTCCCTGAGAGAAAGGACCCTAATTGGAATAAGGGGATTGGAGGATTTAGCCTTCTAAATGCTCCTTTCTTGCACAGGATGCTTTCAGGAGTGGCTTTAATCTTTACCACTTGATTTCGTGATTTTGGCTGCAAGAGTGAAGAGTGGGATGGAAGGAGGAGCCAAGCAGGGCAGCCCAGGTGGGCTTGGGAGAAGAAGGAAAATCACAGTCCCACATGGTCATGGAACCTCAGACAAACACTTACCCCAGTCTCAAAGGGGCAAATTAGGCTTAGAAGGTGTGTAGATCCAGGATATGTGCATCTGTCTTTCTACTTACCCACTCCTGAGCTGGCTTGGATTGCCTCTGTCTCTCTCCTGCTTTGTTTGATTGGAACATGTGTCACCTTTCCGGATTTGCACCAGTTTAAAATGAAAACCAGATGTGAGAGACAAAAGCAAAAAATGTCACATACCCGGAGTTGTGCCTGCTTGCTCTGAAGTCAGGAGGGAAGGTGCTGGACATGCTGGTGACATCCATGGCTGGCAGCATTATCCACGGACAAGGACAGCATTATCCAGGGACAAAACATTTGTCAGGAGCTCTGGGTTGTGCTGGAGCAGACCTCAGTCATTTTGGTCAAAGTTGTACCTGCTTCCTGCCAAACCCTTGGGTGAAACCTGCAGTAAACCCCACCTCCTTTGAAGGAAAAGATTAAATATTAGGTGTTCGGCTCATATTGGAAAAAAAAAAAGCCCCCAAATGCTTAAAACATTTTGCTAAGAATTGGGAACAACAAGGGGAGAAGTGTCCTGTTGGTGCAGGAGTGGTGCCTTGGGTGCTGGCAGGGCGCCTTGGCTCTCCTCGGTACAGGATGAGAGACGCCTTGCAAGTGACAACATCCCTTATCCCCCTGCTCTGAAGGAGGGATAGGTGCTAAACCACAGAGTCCCCTGGAGTGCCTCCCTAGGGATGCTCTCCCTGGGAATGCTGGATGAGCCAGGCCCATCCTGCAGCAAGCAGAGAACAGCCTTGAATCTGGAAGGGCTGCCATGAGGCACTCGCTTCCTGCAAGCAAATCATAGAATCAGTGAGGTTGGAAAGGACCTCCAAGACCATCAAGTCCAACCTGTGCCCGACCCCCGCCTTGTCACCCAGCCCAGAGCACTGAGTGCCACCACGTCCAGTCGTTCCTTGGACACCTCCAGGGATGGGGACTCCCCCACCTCCCTGAGTGGCCCCTTCCATCGCCTGACCACCTTTTCCATGAGGAAGTTCTTCCTGAGAAGAAATTCTTCCTGCCTGCTTGGGAATGACTATTGTAAGGGGAAAGAAGGGTTGGTTTTACTGTGGCTGGCACTGTGATCCAGAAAAGGAAAAGCCAGGCTCAGGGCACAGTCTTTTTACAGGAAGAAAGGAACTCTGTCTTCCCAACCTGTGAGTACATGATGGCTGTCTCCCTGTCACCAAGGAAGCCCAAAGCAGTTTTTAAAGACAAGCTGTCACCCCCATCAATCACCTGCTGGAATTTTACACCCTATGGAACTTCTTCCAAAGCTCTCCTGGTTTTCCCTGGGCTGTTTTTTCCACCCAAGCAGGAAAAAATATTGCCTGCCCCCTGGTAATGTTCCCAGGGTGGAACAACAAATCCCAGTGCAGGCGTCACCAAAACTGCAGGAAAAACAAAAAGCTCTCCAACAGCATTTTTAGCATTAGAGAATCAAGGCATTACTTTATTCTGCCCAGGATGTGCAACAGAAATAGTTTCATTCACACATTGCCTGGGTTGTGCAGAGAAAATCATGCCTTGATTCTCTAACACAGAGACACGACCACACAGGACTGGGTGGCTTCTTCCTCAGGCCTGTTCCGGCTGTCCTTGCCCTGCTGGCCCAGCACCGCTCCCTGCCCAGCTGGAAGCTCCCTGTACCTGGAGTACCAGTGCGCTCACACTTCCCATGTGTTCGGCCTTATCACGGCTCTAATTGGCATTAGCCAAGTAATTGGCAACAGCCTCCAGCTGTTTGCTGTGTCTGGGGAAGAGGAAAAAGCACTTTGGGGAATTAATCTGAATTAGAAGAACGATGTGCTCTGTGTCCTGTCTGGCAGGCCCAGCTGTTCCAGGTGTGCGATGCCAGCACCAAGCACAACAGCTCCTGACACAGCTGCTTGGGCTGCATTTCGGCTCATCCCTCCCTGACTTTGTCAGGGACCTGAAGGAACACCCCATCCAATGAACAGGAACAGGCTTTGTCAAGATGAGCATGGAGGGAGGTGCACTTACAGGTGTGCTGCTCCCAGTCACACCTTTCCTTGCCTTTCCTGCTTGTGTTGTCTTCCACTTCTCCCCCTGCCCAGGAGGTTTTTCCCAACAAGTGGCTCTAATAAACTCACTGATGTTTTAAACCCAGTAGGAGCTCTTAAGTTATATTATTTTGATCTGTCCTGTGCCACAAGCCCTTGTATCTCACCAGGTCACCCTTGTGTGAGATCAATTATGTGGTTAAGCTGAAACCAGGCATCCACAAAAACATCTAGTTTTGACTCCAAGCAAACAGATATGGAAAATCCAGCCATTTTCTCTGTAGTTTCACCCCCACAGCTAACCACTAGCATTAGTTTTTACATTTTACATGGATTTATCATAACTTACCAGAATAGTAAATGTCAAAAGATCATTCAAGTGTGTAAATAATCCCTGCAGCTTCTCAGAGGTGGACTGGGAGAGCCCAGAATGCCCAGAGAGTCGTGCCATCCTCTACCCTCTCTTGCAAAAGTTCACCTGAGAGGGGGGATGCTACCTCTGCCTCTTTTCTGAGAAATGCATTACCGGAGCTTGGAAAGCAGGATGGCTTTGTTGCCGATGCAACAAAGATGCTCACAGAGAATTGCCCGGCTGAATGTGGCAAATAAAAGGAACAGGATTGGCCTTGAAAGCTCTTTGTTTTCCTCCCTTTGTCCTGAACCTGAAGGCAGCCGGGAGAGCTGATGCTATCAGGGCACTATTCATCAGACGAGTTTGGCACATCTGAAACTTTGGCAGCCACATTGTTCTCCTTTTCTATTTAAATTTGTAGTACCTCAGATGTGAAAAATTATGGTGATAAAAGTTCCATCTCCTTGTGGAGACTCTGACAGATGTCTCACTTCGCAAACTTCCTCATCCTTTGAACTGGTTGAGAATCAAATCCTCCATTAATTTATCCCGGGGGAGTCTCCGGAGGACTCCTCCTGGCTCCTTGGGAGGGGACCAGCTCCACCACAGCCACTCACCACACTGCTTATCTTCCTGAGTTTCTTTTCCAAACACTCCAAAACACTCTGAAAAGGCAGATCTCCCACTTGTTTGTTGGTTTGGGTGTTTTCCTGGTGCTGCCCTTTTCCTGACACAAGGAGCAGCTGTGGTGCTTCCACAGCTCCTGTCACAGCAGGATGGGGAACGAGGACATTGCAGGCTGTGCATCCAAAAAAGGGTTGTTCCAAAACACCAGCCACATCAGACCCTTTCCAAAAGTGCTCTAAGCACTCCCAGTCCATCACTCTGGCATAACTCCTCCTGCTTTCTATGAGGGTGACCCATGACTCTGGCATCTGTCTTTTCGTGCAGTGACATGACATGACTTCTTTGGATATGCTGATGTATGATAGACTTTCCTTCTCCTCTGCTAGGAGGGCAGTTCCTCCTATCCAATAAAGGAATTGTGTTTAATGTCTGTAGCCTGTTTGCCATGGAAGCACTGTCCTAATTAGTGGTTTGCATGGCTGCTCACTGTTGGAAGTCAAAAGCATTATTTCACATTAGTTTAATCCACTCCAGGATTAAACTAGTTTAGGATTAAGGCTCTGTTAGTCTGGAATATGGGTTTCCACATTGAGAGTTAAGAGTCATTCAGCGCTAACCCACAAGAAAAATTGAGACAATGAATGTAAATTAACTGTTTAGGTGGATTAGAGGAATGGCACTAATCCCTGTGGGAAGGCCGGACGACAGAAGCCACGTTTCCATCCTGCTCTCTTGGCCGCTCAGGTGGTTTAAACATAAACAAATTAATAGTATTATGTCCACAGTTTCATTAATGCACTTCAGGGCCTCCTTTGACTAATTTGAGTTGATTTCTCAAAATAAAAAGGGCTCTAGTGAAAGTGGTTCTGCTGTCCCAGCTCCTCGCTGAGCGAGGGCTGTGTCAGGAGTCAGGCTTTAGGGATCAAACCCAGGTAGGAAAAGCTGTGACCAGATGGAAACCATCTTCCTTGTCTGAACTTCCCAGCAGATGAGGTAGCACCAAGCTCCGAACCTGACAGATGTGCAACCGCGCTTGTATCCCCGAGTCCAACATAAACCATTCCCAAAAGGAATGTAAAGATACAGCTTTGTGAGTACCCACCCGAGTGCTGGTGACAGACAGATCTAGAGCAAGACCTGGTCCCACTCAGGCCAGGTGAAATTGTCTCTTCTGTCCTTGCACACTAGAAGAGGGAGATGACTGGAAAAACAAATCCATGCATATTGGGATCAACATGAGGATGGGCAGCCTTCACTGGGATGGGAGAGAAGGGTGGTACAACTCTGTAGCTACTAAAGATACGGCATTCTTGCCAGCTTTAGAAAAGATCTGGAAGCCCTGCCTCTGGAGACAGAATTTAGCCAATCAGAGTGTCATCCAAGTCCTTAAACCAAGGGAATTTTCTCCAACTCATGTATGAAATTGCAGAGCCACAAAAGCTGGGCAAAACAGGCTGTGTGATCAGCTGCTGTTGGTCCAGTCCAAGGGAAGGACAGTGCCTGGATCTGTATCCCGTGGCTGACACCAGGGCTGCGGCCTTTCCGTGCTGCACGTGCTGAGGGGTAACCATGACCCTTTCCAAAAAAGAGTCAGGGAACTGGGGGCAGCAAGGGCAGGGTTTGGAGAGAGGATTTCTCCCACAAGTCTCAATAGTTTGGATGAAACTCTGACAGCTGCAGCCTATAAACAGGTTTTAGAAGCTATTTGTCTCATAAAAAGCTTCCAATAATGTAATTTCCCCTTCCATTCAGTATAAATGTCCCTTTACTGCTATGCCTTCTCTTCCCACTGCCTTCCACAAACACCAGGCTGACCTGAATGCTTACCTGGCATTAACATCTGGGCTGAGGTTTGGTGGCACAGCTGCAGGGATGCCCACAGAGTCTGGATCAGCTCCCACATCTCCCAAGTCATCTGGGCTAGAAACTGGAGGTCGCACCTCCCTGTCCTTCCTGATCCTCCAGGTGCACAGGTAGCATCTTTTGCCCTCAAACAGCATTTTTCTCTCATTTTCCTCAGTAAGACACCCCACCCCCTGTGTTCAGCTCCTGACCTGCCACCACATCTTTGCTCCCACATTTGCTGCCTATCTGGTTTCTTCCTGTATCCTGCGTTTCTTGCAGTTGGTTATTCCTGCCCAACCAAGAGTAACGTGCAAAATTCCTTTTGAAGTGCATCCTGCATTTGCCAACTAATCAAGAACACTTTGAATCTCTACTCTGTGCTCCAAGACACTTGCAGCATCCTGTCTTGGCAGTATCTCCAAATTTCATTATGGACTGTCTGGATCCTCACTCAGTTTAATTACAAACTCCTAAACATTATCAGATTCTACACACACCTTGGAATACAATTTGCCGGTTATTCACCCTATCTGTACTAATTCCAATTCTTTCCTCTAACATTGCTGAAGAGAACAACCCCATGTGAGAACACGGCAAGACCTCTGCAGCGCTCGGGACACCGGGAGCCGGGACACCAGGAGCCTGCCCCCCTCGCCACCCCTTAAGCCGCTTGGTGACCCAGCTGTCCCTGCAGGGCCGGGGCCGGGGCCGGGCGGGGCGGCGGCGGAGGCTCCTCCCGCGGCTCGGCGGGCAGCTCCCGGCGGCCGGCCCGGCTCCGTGCGCGGGGCTGCGGGGGCAGCGCCGCGGGGCCATGGGCAACGGCACCGCCGGACCCCCGCCCGCCGGACCCGGCCACAGCATCGCCGCCCTGGTGCTCGGCATCCTCCTCATCCTCCTCATCGTCGGCGGCAACGGGCTCGTCTGTCTGAGCGTCTGCACGGAGCGGGCGCTCAAGACCACCACCAACTACTTCATCGTCAGCCTCGCCGTGGCCGACCTGCTGCTCGCCCTCCTCGTCCTGCCCCTCTACGTCTACTCCGA
>VXBT01005753.1:0-20045 GCA_013400235.1 Oriolus oriolus | reverse complement strand
CGGGGACACCGGGGACGGCGGGCTGGGGCTTGTGTGCTCGCCGAACCTGCAGGTTACGGGGCTGCGGGGGAGTAAGAGACCAAGCACCGAGGGTCAGAGCCGCTCTCCGGGCTTGCTCCCCACCGCCACCCCCCCGGCCCGGGAGTGCCCCAGCCCCTGGGACAGCCCTGCGCCCCGGGATGTCGCGGTCAGATCCCCCGGCTCTTACCTGCGAGCGTCACGGCATCGAACAGCGCTGCGGGACCGCGGGCGGCGGGAGCGGAGCCGGCTCCGTGCGAGTCCCCGGTATCCCAGTCCGAACCGTGCCGAGTGGAGATGCCCCGAGTGGAGACACGCCGGGATGGCTGTCCCGGGCCAGGCCGGCAGCTGCAGCAGCCCTTGGCTTGCACACTGTCCAAGTTGCCGTCAGCAAATGGATAGGAAGAGACAGGTGCTGTGCTCTGTTTGGCGTAAAGTGAGCCGATCTTGGTGAAAAAGGGAGATCTTTAGCATCTTTAGCCAGGAAACAACTTTCCATGTTGGCCGAGAAGGAGAAGCTGTCTTTTCCAGGAGCTGGATGGGATTTGGCCACCCTGCACCAAGGTGGCTTTGGTTAGCAGGTTGTTGGTTGGTACAGGCCTGACCCAGCATGTGATGGTGGTCATGGAGAGCCAGCTCAGGGACATGGGGCAGAATTGCTGTTCACTCCCAAAACCTGTTCACCTCCAAGACTGACAGCTGAGGGAAAGAACCACAGGCACTCCCAAGGTTGAGTGGTTCTCTCTGTAACATTTACCGCCAGGGATGAACGACCCTTGTGCTTGCAGGGGGAAGTTTTAGAACCTGTTTGTACCAGCTGGTGGCTCTTCCCTGCTGAGGAGGATGAAAGCGTCCACTGGGCAAAATAGCAGGTTTTTCCACCCATGCTTGTGGTAGCTGGCAGTGTGGATCTTCTTCCCAGCTGTGGAAGAGCATCTCTCCTGTCCCTCCCAAGCCATGCGGAGCACCCCGTGGCTCAGCAGGCCCTGACTGTGCAGGCCTGTACTCCCCTAAGCAAGGCAGGCTGCAGATTAGAGCTTAGAATGGCCTCTACCTGGTCCTAGGATTTTGCAGGACATTGTGACCTCTCTGGAGACAGGTATTGTGGAACAGCAGGTTCTTCTGGGGACCCATGAGAAGAACCAGCGAAGAACTGGAGCATTAGATCCCCTCTTTTTCCACTGTACTGTTGGTTTTGATGGATTTGCTTTTCCCTCATTACCTCCATTTTGCTGATTAGAAAGGCACAATCTTCATCATTCTTCTCAGTTACTTTTTGCCAATTGGGATCCCTTTTCTTCCTTCCTCTTTCTGTTGTCTCTCAGTACCTTCATTCCCCAGGTCTATGGGCAGTCACCAACACCAGAGTGGTTTCCTCTTGCCTGCAGGTGAGAGTTTTGCTGGAATATATAAAATACAGGTTAACATACTCCAGGGTACCTCTGAAAATGCTTCCAATGGGGCAGGAATATTGTGGGGCTTTCCCTGAATACCACAGACATTCCACAAGTTCTGGATTCTCAGGTAACGGGTATTCATAACTGTATGAGCCTTAAAAACCAGGGCTGTCCAGCTTGTGGTGACACTTAGTGTGTTCACTTCCATGGGTGTTCATAAACATTAGTTCCGTGAGGGAATTCTTCCATGTCTCTGCTCCCAGGATATTAAACACGGGGAATGAAGGTGCTGTATGACAGAAGTCTTTTCCCCCAACCTCTGCAGCTCCTGCAGCCAGGCAGGCATTCAGAGGCACAAAACAGCACAGGCACCAGGATTTGCACTCCTTGTGCTCGGAGGGAATGCATGGAGCAGGTGTGGGAAGTGCTGAACAGGTACAGAGAGAGAGAGAGCACCGTGCAGCAGTCACAGCTCCCTCGAGCAGGCAGTGGGGCTCTGATGTGTGGAGCAGCTCCAGCTCCAGTGTTGCAGCAGTTCCGACTCCATGCCTCTGTGGGCTCAGAGCCTGCAGGTGCCCATGTTAATTTTAATCATCTCCTGTGTGCTGGTGCAGGATTTCCAGCTCATTTTGTTCTGAAATAAGATAAGGAGAACGGACAGTAACCACTGAATCCATGCCAGAGGACAGAATTTTTGTGGTTTCTTTTTTTCTTTTTTTTTTCTTGGAGGCAAAACTCAGAATTAGATGTTGGGATACAAGATGCAGGGTGTAATGATTGCTCTTTAAAACTAGCTTGGTTTCAGCTTGCACTCTGTACCAACCATAGTAGCCACTGAAAATATGGCCTGGACAGTCCTGAATGTTCACCTCAACCTTTATTCTTGGTGTGGGGTTTTGTTTTGTTGTTTTAAACTTTAGTACAACTCCTGACACAGTAAAGGTGGACTCTGAGGGCCTATTGGAAAACTTGAAAACCAGCCGAGGGGGTGGTTTTTTGCTTTTTTAGCAGGAACAGAACAATAAACTCTGAGCATTTTTTCATTCAGCAGAAACTTGCTCACCTTGTGCTGTTTTCCTGTGAGGTGGCATCTTGTGTTCCAGTTTTGGAAACATTCCTCCCAGTCAGGGCTTTAGAAGACAGCTGGAGTGACTTAACTTTTGAGGTGACATCTGACATCCTCACACACAACAGATCTCCTCCAAGCCCCAGTGGGGATGAGATTCCTTCCTGTGGATGATCCTTTGCTGCTGTTCACAAAAGCTGGAGCACAGTGGGAGAGTCCTTGATCTTGGCTGTTACTTCTAGTTGTTAAGAAAGCTCATTTTAGACACTGGCAGCAGTTGTGGACACACTCTCTTTCCACTGGACTCATCCAAACATGGAACAAAGACATGTTCCAATGTTTTCCAGTTGTAATTGCCACACAGCAGCCTGCCCTGGTGGGCAGAAGGCACTTATTTTCCTGCTTGCTTGGGAATCTCAGGTCTTAGCAGTATGACAGGGAGAGGTAATGGTAACTTCCACGAGGAAGTTGCACTGTTCTTCTGCCAGCCTTGGCTTTCTGATGAGTGTGTCAAGTGCTTTCCAGCAATCAACACAGTGCCAGAAAGGCAGGGATGATGGGAAGCAAGGGGGAAGGAGATGGCCAGGCATTAACAGTTATTCCTGAGGAGCAGAGTTCTGCTTTCATGTGAAGAGCGGTTGGGAGACGATCCCAGACAGTGCCTGGAGCATTGGTAGCACTGAAACAGGGGTTACCTGAGGAGGAAGAGCTTCAGGTGCTGTGTAGTTACTGCACGATATCACTTGGCTCTGGGTGGCTTTGGAAGGGAGCTGCATGGCTCCAAAGGCTTGCCTAGTGTGTAGCTGCTTCCTCTTCCCAGGGACTGTGACAATGGCAGGAGTCCCAAAGACTCCGGGATACTTGCAGGAGTTTATACAGTCCTCATTAAGTGGAGGTGTCCCAGCAATTAGGGCAGGCACCAGGACAACCTCCACACGTGGACTGTGCTGTGGAGCACACCTGTACCTGTACCTGCTGCTCCTGTGATCAGCTCTCTGCTAATCCCTGCCGAGCAGCGGAGCTGCGCAACAGGCCTGAGCCAGGAAGCTGCTGGCAGGAGCTGAGGGTGTTGGTTATGTAAACATCTTTGCCACTAAGACCTGTGTAAGTGATTACGGAAAAGAGGAAACGGTTTGAGTAGATTTGCATGTTTACCTGGCTCCTTCTCCAGGTCAGGGAAGATGAGTGTTCCCAGCAGGCACAGTGATGGAGCAGCCAGTAAAAACCACATGAGCTATCTTCTTATCTTGGTGAGGGTAATGGGTTCTGCCTAAAACTTTCAGGGTGTCACTGGTTTGGTATCAAAACATCTCTTTTCTTGCAGTATTTTCTGTGTGCCTGTGATGCAGCTCCTCTAATGAGAGACCAGACCCCTACCCTCTCCAAATTTCCCCTGGCTCTCTGTGAATGCATGTCAGCTTCTTTGCAGCAGGGTTCAGGATTAGTTTTTCTTAGAATGTTACAGCTTTAGTGGAAATAGATGTTATTCTGGGCCTGGCTGATGTCTGAGCTACACACAGTGCTAGGGAGGTGAGACAGGCCAGCAGTGACAAACCAGTGCTTAGGGGTTTATTTTCAGAGACTGGTAATTGGGGAGAGGTGTCTTGGAATTTTAGGTCCTCATAATGTCTCAGGTGAATGATCAGACTTGCTCCTCATCTCTGAAGAACCTTGACCTCAATGATTTAAGTTAAGAAAGAACATCAGAGCAGATGTGAGGCACCTCTGTCTTACATCCCACTCCCTCTCCTTCCTCTCCCCTTGCAGGCTGCGTTGTGTTCTCTGGGGACTGTGACAGTTGTCACAACTCATGACAAAAGGCCCCAAGTCAGCTACCGGTGGACATGGGGACAGTTCTTTGGTTCTGATGCTGGACTTTGCCCACTGGCAAGGACTATTCCTCTTCCAACTGGTGTAACAGCCTTCTCACTCCATGCCATGTCCTTGAGCCATGGCCGCACTGAGGCAGATGCTTGTTCAAAGTCCAGCCAGGCATCTCCTAATTCCCTTCAGGCTCCTGCTGCTCCCTGCATGTGGCAGGACTGAGACAAGAGCTGGGATCAGAGGAAATAGGCCTCAAACCTTTGGCTCTGTCCTGGCTCCTGCCCTCAGGAGCTCTTCTGGCATCAGGCTGGTTCAGAAGGCAGAGTTTTCCTTACAACTCAGCTGTGGTTAGGAATAAGGGTACCAGAATGGGCTGACTAGGAAGGCAGCTGCAAAGGTGTTCAAGAAGCCAAGTCTGTCTCCTGCCATCCACCATCCCATAAAATCTTCTGCATTGTATTCTGGAAAAGTGGAGAACCCGAAGAGCCGCTGAAGGTGGAGTCGCTCTGGAGCACTTCTTAAAAGAAGCTTGAGCTGTTTGTGATCCCTAAATCTTTACACTGTGTACCTTGATGGGCTAATCTGCTGCAGCCTCCTGGAATTAGGTACTCCTTAATCACATGGCCTAGCAAAGCCTCTAATCTAAAGTCACTCTCCCGTCAGAGGGGTCCTTGGCACGTTTTGCCAAGGTGGGCAGGCGACAAACACCTTAGAATGGGAAGTTCTCTCCTAGCACCTTCCCCAAAGCCAGAGTCTTGGGGGTTGGTGGGGAAAGGGAAGGGTTTATAGCATTTTCCAAGTGCCCAACTTTAATCTCACATACTCCAAAGGTGCTGCAGCCCAAGAACCCTCATCCTTTTCAGAATCAATTAGTTCCCCCAAATCACAAATCGGTTTGGAAAACTGTAGCCCAAAATCAAATTTTCTCTCATAAGCTGAACTGAACTTGTCAAGATCCCAGTGAGCTTGGCAGAAATTTGTTTTTTGATGATTCAGTTCCTAAATTCAGGTTGGGGTGGCTGCTCTGTGCTAGAGAAGAGGCTGAATGAAGCACTCAGGTCTGACTCCAGAGCTCCCCTGCAGGAATCTCAAGGAGATGCTGTACAAAAATAGCAAAACAGTTACTTCAGAGACTCCCTTGGCTTTACAGCTCCTCTAATCATAATCCTGTGCTTGACATCATTACTGGCTGATATTAATCCCTGCAGAGCTGCCTGCCCTGTTGGTGGCAGGGGTTGGGGTTTGGCACCTTCCTGGCCTTCTGTGGAGTGTGTTCCCCATGTGGCTCCACTCTGTGATGGGATGAAAGAAACCAGAACCTGTTGTTTAGCACCAGTACAGGAACAAACCCATACCTTCTTCCTGAAACCTGCAATATTAGAGGGCAGCAACACTAGACTCTATGAGCACTGGCTGACTACTGCTATAGAGAAAAAAGTCCCTGAGATTTATATATATATATATATAACAATAATGTTTATGTAGCACATTTTCTATAGAAAAACTGTAAAGCAAATTACATATATTAGATGATGCATATTATCTATAGATAAACATACATAGTAAATTATATATGTTACATGTAGCAATATATATACTAAAGGAATATTTCTCATATATATTTTAATAAAAGCATATAGAGAGTATAGATAGTGTTTGGTATTTTGCAATGTCACAATAAAGTGTTTGAGTCAGACGTGACAAGGGGCCATTGCTACTAAGCACTGTTTTCAAGCTAAAATGATACTGGTACACCGATATTTGTACACTGTGTTGGGTTCTTAACTGAACCTCTCTCTGCAGAGGAACCCAAAGGATACTGGAGTTTTCCTCACAGTCTCAAACCCCGAGGAAAAATTCTGTGCTGCCCTTGCGGTGACAGCCTATTGAGCCTCCTGGTTTGCCTGTGCAGGTGTGAGCAAACTGATAGGTCTCTGCCTGTGCTCAAGGAGCTCATGGGAATAATGGCACAGGAATGGGATCGAGGTGACCTATTTCTGTATCAGCCTAAGAAGTGCTTAAACATTAAATGAACAAGCTGGGTTTGTACCTGGGCAAGACAAGCGCTCGACTGGAACAAAGTGCTGCAAGTAGTTTCTGGCTGTACCAGCATCAGCCATTGCTGTCCTTCTGTCTGTCCTGCTGCCTGTCCTGTGCCATGGGCTGTGCAGAGCCTGTGCTGCTGGTTGAGACATGACTGAGCTGAAGAACACCAAGGATGGCAGAGTCAACACTTCCAGGTGGTTCAGAGCATTGACACCAGTCCCTGCTGCACTGCCCTGGTGCCTTTGACTGTGGAGAGAGAATCAGAGGTTGTTACTGCCTGGACCTGGTCTCTAGAGGCTGGACTTGTGCTTTGCCTGCCAGGATGGAATAGTTGCGTAACACAGGGAAACCATTCACATCATCTGCAAACAGGGGTTGGAGCGGTTGGGACACAGAAGCGGAAGGGGGAGCTTTGTGCTCTGTCTCTTGTTTGCTTGGGGACCGAGCTCAAGATGCTGTGCAGCCGACACTGCTTTGTTGGGGAGATCTTGGGGTGCTGAACAGGGGGGGTTTGAGGAGTTTGGGGGTTCCTGCCCTCACCCAAGGCAGCGCAATGTCCATTTCTCTGCCCGGAATGACTCACTTGGCTGTGCTGATGGTCTGAGGGCTCACTTCTTCAGCCAGGCCGGAACCACATAGCTTGAGCAGGCTGTGGACTCTGTGCGAGGCTGATTCCCATGTGCTGCTGCTGTGCTGGGAGCATCGTGCCACAGGAGGATCACTCAGCTTTGGGCTGCTTGTTTGGAGGAAACATAAGTGGCTGAGGCACCCAGGCATAGCTGTGTTCCTGTCATTTTAAAGGACACAGCATCTCCTGACCCCAGGGATCTTTTCAGTTCCAGGGAGGAGTGTGGTCCCTCAGCATGGTGCTGTGTGATGCCCTGATGACCATGGACGTGATGCTGTGCACAGCCTCCATCTTCAACCTGTGTGCTATCAGCGTGGATCGGTGAGTGGCTTCCTGCTCTGGCTGTGCCTGGGCAGTGCACTGGTTCCATAGGCCCTTGCCAGAGTCCCACGCTGAGAGCATCCTGCTGTCCCCTAAGGAGGGTGTTCTGCCCTAATGTCCTCCACCACTAGGTTTGTGTCCCATCAGTGATGGCCAAGCTGAAAGCCAGAGCTGTGCCTTGGCTGTTCTGGTTGCAGCCCAGGCCTTGGCTGTGTAAAGTAAATTCATGGGGGGAGGACAGTGACAAGGAGCTTGGGGGCCCTCAGTTACACTACCAATGGTGCCACCACCATACCAGGACTGACTCACCTGGGGCTGTGTTGGCAGGTTCATCGCTGTTCAAATCCCACTCAACTACAACCGGCGACAGATTGACCTGCGACAGCTGATCCTTATATCCACCACCTGGATACTCGCCTTTGCTGTGGCATCCCCAGTCATATTTGGCCTCAACAACGTCCCAGACCGGGACCCCAGCTTGTGCCAGCTAGAGGATGACAACTACATTGTGTATTCCTCCATCTGCTCCTTCTTCATCCCATGCCCCGTCATGCTGGTGCTGTACTGTGGCATGTTCCAAGGACTCAAGCGCTGGGAAGAAGCCCGGAAGGCCAAGCTGAGGGGCTGCATCTATGGAGCCAATAGGAAGCTGTATCACCCTCCAACCTTGATGGAAAGAGAGCAGAGCCGGCTTGGGCCACCGGAGTGCGGCCCCTATGCCCGTGCCAGCCTCCCTGGGGAGTGTGGAATGAACAATGGGATCCAGACTGTGTCCTACCCACACCTCAGGTACCCGCACCCAGCGCACGGGCGCAAGCGGGCCAAGATCAATGGCCGGGAGCGCAAGGCTATGCGGGTGCTGCCGGTTGTCGTTGGTGAGTGGCTGCCAGGGATGGCTGGGGAGGGTGGGGAATGTGCCACCTTGTCCCACCACAGCACTCAGACTGGCAGGACCTGGGTAAATCCAGAGCAGTGCCAAAAACCACCACCCTTGGGAAAGAACACATGCAGTGTTTATAACCCAACCTCCCTTCAAGGCAAACTTGTGACCCCCAATATCTTAAATTCAAAGCCAAAGCGAGGCTAACTTAAGACTTCATCAATGGTTAGGACAGGAAAGACATCCCAGTCTTTTGTCTGGGCGTAAGCTCAGCTCCACATGTCAGCACAGCTGCTGCCTTTTCCCCGAGTGCCTGAGCTGTGTCTGTCTTTGGCTCAGGCTTTTTTAAATTAAACCCTTTTGAACATTCACATCACCTTCTCTATTGTCCTCCTGGCAGGTGCTTTCCTCTTCTGCTGGACACCTTTTTTTGTGGTGCACATTACCAGGGCTCTCTGCAAGTCCTGCTCCATCCCCCCTCAAGTCACCAGCACTGTCACTTGGCTGGGCTATGTCAACAGTGCTCTCAACCCCATCATTTACACCGTGTTCAACACTGAGTTCAGGAACTTCTTCCGCAAACTCTTGCGGCTGTTCTGCTGAGCCCTCCGTGCAGCAAGAACCACCGGGCAGGAGGAACCACCGGCTGATTTTTTGTATAGTTCATTAAAGATCTATTTCTGCCTCTGGTCTGCTGTCTTTGTTGGGCATGAGGGGAGGATGAGGAGAGCTGGCAGCTGAAGAAAGAAGCTGCCCAGGTCCTTGTAGTAAGGTGTTACAGGTGAGGGTCAGTGGGTGCAGCTCGGATCCTCTACCCACTGGAAACTGCAAGTGTAGCCACTTCTTTAACACTTGGTGCTTGATGTAAGCAGGGATAATAATAGTAATTTCTAATCTTCTGGCTTTTGGGGTGGTATTAAACAGGGCTGTGAGATAACATGGACATGAGTCTGGTGGAAAAAATGCTGTTAAGCTCATTTCCCAGATGTCCACATACCAGACAAGGGTACCAAGCTCATTTCCAGACGTCCGTATGCCAGGTGAGGGTGAATCTACCTATGCAACCTCCTTTCCCGTTATCCTTGAGAATTTTAAACTCAAAACCTGATTTCACTCATGTTTAACAAGGGTCTTACAAAGGCACCATAATGTTATTGCTAGCGTGCCAGAATTTCCTGTGAAGCCACATGATTCCTGCCAGGAACTATTTCCAGCCTCAGGAAAAATTCCTTCATACCTTTAGGTGAACCTGCATGCAGCGACAGCCAGAGCAGCCAGTGGGACAGGTGATGCTCGTTGCTGAGGCTTGGAGGAGAGAAAAAGAGTATTGCAGAAAATTACAAGTAATGATTTTGTATGGGATTGTTGCTTTCCAAGGGGGAATTTGCTTGGAAGCAGAACAGAGAAGGGATGTCTTGAGTGTTCCTTTGACTAAAAATAGCAAATGCTCAATTTCTCATCAGCAGACTCAATTCCCACATGATTGTATTGTGCATTTCTGAGCTGCCTCATGTACCAGGGCACCGTGGGCTTTCTCAGGTCCCAGAGAGATTTAGTGACAGCTGAGTCACACCTACCATTCTGTCATTCAGGGAAGTTGCCTCATGCCCTTACATATTTTTCCTCTTAAAAGGTGCAGTAAAACCAGAATTCAGTGACTGAGGCTTGGCTATACCTGGCCACAAGCTACTGGTTAAGGACAGTGGGGGACTCTCAGCTGCTGCCCAGTCACCTACACAAAGCAGAACGCCTGGAAAACTGTGCCCAGTGCCCAGCTCACCTGTCCATGGAGCTGTGCTTGTCCTGAATCCAGGCAGAGCCCCATTGCTCACACCAGCCAGGCTGGACAGGAATGGTTCTGGGGAGTGAAGCAACAGGAATAATCTCCAACCAGAAACTGCATTTGATGCTGGAAGTGCAGCTTTAGCACTCCAGAGGTGCTATTTTGGAGCTGTCTTTGCTGCATCCGAATGCGGGATGCAAGAAACCCTGTAAACAAGCTGTGTTACTGTGGGCTCAATTAAGACTGTCTTCTCAATTAACTAATTGTCTCCAAGTTCTAGACAACAGGCAATCAGCATTTAACTGTGAGCAGAAACCATTGCCAACACTCAAGTATTACTTTGAGAAGCAGGAGTGAGCATTTTGCTATGAGAATGGAAGGAGTTGCCTCTTGTTTTCTTCCCAGGAGTATCACAGATAATTTCTGTTCCCATCCTGCCTCAGTTCCTGCTTGGCTTTCATTGGAAGCACAGTTCCTTCTGGAGGAGCTGCACGCTGTGGCTACCAGCTCCTCGCCCTCGATGGCACCGCGCCCCCCGGGCCTGCTCAGCTCTGTGTTACAAGGAATAACTTTCCCAGCAAACAGCCAGGAAGCAACACTCACCACCTGCCACCGACTGTGGGAGCCCTGTCACTTCCCTCTGTGGGACACATGTTTGCAGCGAACAAAGCAAGGAACTCCCTAATGGTCAGCACATCTCTAATTAGCAGCTCCTACAGTCAGGGACATGCCCGTCCCATATCCATGTGTGCTCACCTTGGGCTTGATCCCATCTAATTCTGGCCAGCTGGATGCTATGAGTGACATTCCAGGCATGCCATGGAATGAGGCTGTGCTTTCCTGTGGAGAAAACACCTCTCAGGTAGACAGGGAGTACAGACACATGTGTACCTGCTGGCGCACCCACCTGCGCAGTTACCTGTACCCCAAAGTGCTGCCTAGGGAATTAAAGGGAACCGCCGGTCACACTTGTGCTTTCACCGCATTTTATTTAACAACATGTTATTTTTCAACTATATTTAAGTGGAGAAGCTCCAGTGTGTTCCAAATTTGCCCAGCACAGACGGAACACAGGAAAAACAAAAATCCTTTCAATGCCAAACTAAGAACTTGGACTGACTTTGTCAAGGCAATTAAATAAACCAAACAAAGGTTTGTTTCTCTTCTCTAATGAGAGGTAGGGAGGCCCTGGCAGGAGGAAGCACTGGCAGATCTCCTTGCAGCACCTGCTTTAGATCCATCTCAAGAGAGATGAGGAGACCGCTATAATCCACATGGTGGAGGATCCAGTCAGGCAAAGGCAAAGCCTCCCAAAGCCAGTCAGGGCCGAGACGGAAGGGAGAAGGTTCCAGATGAAGTTTTCACGGTCTCTGTATTATCCAAAGTTTTGGAAGGGGATAGGGAGTAGACAAATGCTGTCACAGTATCAAAAAGTCAATGAAAAATGAGTCTGCTAGTGAGGAGAGTGCTGTTGGCACAGGACAGACCGTTCCCGCCGGTCGCCGATCCAGCCGGCCCCGCGAGTCCATGAACAGCTGTGGAGGTAGAACACTCACACAGTGACCTTCTCCATGACATTGTCTGGGACGTGCACCTCATCCCCTTGCACCGTCACCGTGGCCGACTGGCCACAGATGTGCTGGTGGTCCTTCCAGTCCTGCCAGGGGAGAGCAGAGGGAAAGGCTGTGAGCAGAACGGGCCCTTGGAGAAGGGCCCTCATTGTGTGAGAAGCACTTTCTCTCCACAAACCAGACCAATGATGGGGGGCAAAGGAGCCACGCACTGGATCAATATAAGAGGTGGAATTGGACTGAGCAGAATGCTGCCATCTCCACACAAACCACAATCCAGGATATCAGTGTCAGGTGGAAAATCTACTGAGTCAGAACATTGACTTAAAGCTTCTCCCGAAAGGCAGCTCATCACACTCAGCCCTCCCAAGGGACAGTGCTGTGCCAGGATCTTAGCTCAGCTAGGACAAGAACAGGTTCCTCCTGGAACTGAGTGAATTCAGGACAGCTGACTCAGCCTGAACCTGGCCACCCAGCAGAGCTATAATTGCCTAAACTGAACCATCCTTCTCTCCAAGCAGGAGCCAAGGGTTGCCGTAAGGAACTGGTCAGAAACATGACACACAGCAGCTTCCTCCACTGTGCTTCACACCCATTCCCACCTCCCAAGTTCATAATTGTAGAGTCTGTCCCACTGTATCACCTGCAGCATCACAAATAATGGAAAGGAGAAGTATGTCCTCAGTGCCATGGCAGGAGCAGCAGGGAAGGAAGGAAGCAGCTCACCAGGAAGCAGCAGGAAGGGGCTGTAAAAGTGCTCCCAGCTCCTCACAGTTCCCAGTGAGGTGTCCATGCTTCATTTCTGGTGTTACTCAGATTCTTTGCATCACCTTTGGGAAGGCGTGTGCAAACCTGGGGGCCTTCTCTACCCTTTTAACCCTGTCCTGACTTGCAGACCTGCCCCATCACTACAGCCTTGCTGGTGATCCCACTGGCAGGGTGGGTTGGGAATGCCTGACCCACGCAAGGTTCTTCTCTGACTGCCTGGCTCTGCTGCCTGGCTGTCCCCAAGGTCACACAGTCCTCTCCAGGGAACTGAATCCCCAGTCACAAGCAGGCTGATACCTTCCGCTGACAGAACGTGGAGCAGTAGTTGACTTTGTGGCATCCTGTGCACTCGTTGGTGGCCTCCCGACCGCAGTTGACGCAGGATTGCTGTGGGAAGGGATGGAGAGGGACATGTCACACAGAGACAAACCAGGGGTGCCACCGAGGTGCAACAGAGGTGCTGGGACCGGCTGGAATGCCAGAGCAGTGGGAAAGCTCCCGTTTCCCAAAATACCCTCAGCACACCAACCCACAACAAACAGGCCCAGCGGCCTCTGGATACACTCTCAGAGACCCACCTTGCTCTTTTAGCAGGGAACACTTTGGAAAATGGAATGCACCTCTGTTTTCCTTTCTGTTGGGCAGGAAGCCCTCCAAAACTGTCGGTGGACTCAGTGACCACTCAGTGAGCGGTCATGGAAATCCATCCCTGCCACCCCAGGGAAACCTCCCTCCAGATAGGTCAGGTATCCATCAGCCAGGTAACTGCAGGAGTCAGGTGTGTCCCAACCAGACATGCCAGGCTGTGCACAGGCTGTTGACACACAAGCTCTGAGTTTATGCCAAATTTAAAGGTTTAAAGGCAGATTACATTGGTGCTTTTGTTGGGTTTATAAGACTGTGTATATCTGAGAGAGAATCTGAGGAAGGACAACAGACTAGGAACACGGATGGGACCCTTCAGGTATTTTCCCCTGGTTTTTGAGAGGAAAAAGGGATCTGCTCCTATGGGATATGCTCCTTGGTCCTTTCCCGGTCATGACTTCATAAGGAGTGTACCAAGAGGGAAACAGGAGTCAAATTAAGAAGGCTCTAACAGGAGCAAGGATTTAAATCCAAAAGCAAGGCAGGATAGGATACACAGGTGAAAAAATCACACCTGCTTTTTAAGGGATGTTTTTGTGTCGCTTTCATCTTATCTTGGTGACATCAATTAACATAACCTGTATATTTAGGTGGAAACATCATTGAACTGCCACCAAAATAAGCACTTCACAGAGCATTCCACTTCCAGCTCATTAAACTCCTGACAAATCATTAGCACATCAGCAGCAGTGACAGGAAGCATTGCTGGGCTGTGAAAGTATCATGGGCTCTTGAGTTCCTCTAGGCTCCTTCTCTCTTTGAGCACAACTACCCCAAAAATCAGTGCTCTGATTAACACCTCCTCTCACACCTTTCCATGTACCTGCAGTGAACAGCTGGTGAGACTGAACTGTGTTTGTGCTCCTGATGTGCAGCTGGGGATTTGGGACACCAAAAACGGCTTAAAGCTGTGATTTGGGACTTGCAAAGCCTGCCCTGAGGGGACACTTGACTGGGGCTGTTTGTAACCTGTACAGCTATTGGAAAATATGGAAAATACATGGGGCATGGTTGTACCTGGAGATCTGAAAGACAACTGAGCAACAGAGCTCTAAGGGCTTCAGTCATGGGTCCAGAACTAACTCCCATTCCAAAAGCCAGAGGAAATTGTGGAGTTAGGAAAACCAGCTCACAGGACAGAGAGGAAGCGAGTTCTCTTCCTGTCACAGCTCTGTGACAGCCACCCACCAGAGCTGCAGCACCACCACACAGAGGTGAGGGAGACTGATGAACCTGGCCAGGTGACAGTGAAGGAGCACAGAGAACTGGAATGCTTGGGAAAGGGGAGGCACTGCTTGGAACACTGGCCCTACTAGGAAGGGCTCAGATCCCTTGCCAGAAGGCCAGACACAGAGCACGACAAAACCTCTGTGTCTTTAAATGGACTGAGACAAAGACCAAAAGGCTCTTCACAACAAGAGACATCCCCAGCATACCTTGATGATGATTTCTGTCTTCCCGTCCACATCCTCTGTTTGTTGGAATAACTGGCTCTGGTATTGCTGCAAGGAAAACACACTAGACGTGTCATTTCCCAGCCGGAGCATGACGTGAGGGGTTGGAAAGGGCGCTGGGATGGAGGGAGGGTCCCCATGCTCAGCTGTGTCTGCCCAGCCCCACACTGCAGTTGCAAGACGACAGAGTGGCCCCTCACTCCTCCCTTCTAGGGGAGGGATACTGTCACCTGATGTGCAGACAGGGCAAGGAGCTGGTGAGAAAATGGCCTGAGGTGACAAACTGCTAGTTCAGTACAGCATTTCGTCCAAGCCCAGCTCCCCATTCCATCCAGCCACAAACTTGTCCTTAAAATGGGCGGTTTAACTGCAACCCCCACCCCCCCATACATGGGAACTGGGAAATCGGCACAGGAAACATGAGGAAAACACCAAGGTAACAGGGACAAGTGGCACATTCGGGGGACAAATTTTTGGGTCAAGTCCAGTGATCCTAATCCACTAAGAGGCAAAGGAGTCTGGAGGGAAGGCACAGCCCAACAGATGGGATTAGGGGGAAAAAAATCCAGACAAAATGAACACACTTAAGATTTTAGGAACAGCACTAACCATAACCATTACTCCTCCTTGCAACAGAAGAGTGAGAGGCCTGTAGAACAAGTTGTGACTCCATCACTTCTCTGGAGGTGATGTTCACAGCCTGCTTTTGCTGCCTGGCAGAGTCACTTTGCACCAGCTCAAGCCCAACCAGGTGCTGCTGTACTGTTGCAGCAACAATACACTCAGCAATGGGGGACAGGAGTCCCAAACCCACAACATCCAAACACAATCCCAAATTAATTATGTGCTAACCCTGGCTTAAATGTACTGGCAACAGTTAAAAAATCCGAAAAAAGCTGAACCCCATCCTCCAAGCCAAGCAGGTTCATTAAGGAGTTCGACTCAATACATAAGGACATAAAAGGCTTAATTTACAAGTGTATGACCTGAGAGCACAGTATTTATTCTCCTGTGAAACCACAACCTTCAAAACCCTTATATTACCATGTCAGAAATTAAGTTAAAAAACTCCAGGCTGATGGAGGCAGAGGCAGGGAAACCTCTTGCTGTGGCCTGCGAGGGGTGTGATTTGGTTCTGCCCTGTTTGACAAGGCAATTCCAGCCATGCACAAACCATGGAGAAGGAAAAGGTGTGACAAGAGACAGGAACAAGCCAGACACATTCAGATCTCTCACAAAAACAGCTCCACAAAACCCAGAACCGCTGGTTCCCAAGAGTATCACTTGCTAGTTTGGAGCACACAAGCCACTGTTTGCTGACCAGAGACATATTTCTGAACTGTCCAACCCTTTTCAGATTCATTTCATACTCTCCAGTCCTGAATTGGTTTAATCTTTCTAAAAAAGCATCCAGATGCCCCAGCTGTTTGCTGATTTAATTTTCCACCTTGCTTTCAAACAAGCAGGGCTCTGGAAGCATCCCTGCTTTACAGAGGGATATTCCAATTAAAACACTTGTCGGATTTCAACACCGATTCTCTTCAATTTATACAGAAAATCCATTTAACGCATTTCCCAAATATCTTTGTTATCCCCCAGCAGTTCTGGCACATAATTTGGTGAGCATGTGTAACCTCCCCATCCTGAAGTTTATCTGATATAAGCAATGGATTAATGCACACTCAAAAAAATTACATTGCCCAAGCACACCAACACGTCAGTCCTGTCTTTAATCTCTTCATTTTGGGCCTGATCTGCAAATGTCAAATATCTATTGCAAGAGACACTGAGACTTTGTTACCCTACTCACCCTAAATTCCTAAACGTCCTTCCCCTACCAATAAAATGCAGTAAAGCCAACATGGAGATATTAACCAAAGTATCAGATACTCAGCTAAAACCTAATTATAGTTACTAATGATACTCAAGAACTGTTTCTTAACAGCCACATGAAATTGCACCAGAGCAGTTGTATTTAACTAATCCCACACAAAATACTGCAATTCAGAAAAACCTTGTAAATATCTCAGTATTTCAATTTTTTGCAATATCATGATGCATTTTGGAAGTTCATATAAACATGGAGCTGGAGGGCTCATGGTTTGCTTTTCTTTCGGGATATCATTCCCCAGGGCTTCTAAGTAACGCAAATGTAGCCTTACTCAGAGGATCCTAACACTTCGCAAACTTGCACACAAGCTCTCTGGAAAGGAAGTGTTATTTTCATCTGAGGCACAGTAAGGCCAAGGACTTACTCAGGGGCATCAAAATGACTTGTGGGAAAGATGGAAACAAAATTTGAAGGAGGTCCTCAGTCTTGAAATTTGCCTAACAAACCATCACCCTTGAACAAATTTACAGAAATTAAGAAGTACAAAGAGAGCAACTGAGTACATGTCAGAACTGCCAAAATACTAAATTATGTGCTGAAACACCTCCCTGCTGGTGAAGCCTTTAGCTCCAGCACTTGGAACAGTTCCTTCAGAAGGGATAAGGATGTCCCCAGCCCCTGACACAGGGCTGAGATCATACGAGTAGGGAGGCAGAGTGCAAACTCCTCATGTCAGACACACTTCAGAGCTGTGTGAGTCCCACAAGCATCAACACAACCCAACACAGAGCACAGCTCCTGCTATTTAAAGCTAAGGCAACCAAACTGCTGCTCTATGGGAGCAGGACAGCTCATTTGTGATAGTTAATGACTCCAAAGCTCATCAAATAATAAATATAATACCGAAACACACTATAGTGAGTGATGTGTAGCATACAACAAGGCACCTAAGTCTGTGTATCCAGTTGGGAACCAGCCTGTTTCTACCAGATCTCTATAATCCTGCTCTGACTAAGTCACTCTTCCAGGAAGAGCTGAGTCTGTAGCTCTGTTATCATCTCATCTGTGGTCCAGCCTTGGTCTGCAGCTCTGACAAAATGACACCACCAGGAAAGGTTCCCCCTGTTTGCTCACCCTCGGAAGTTCTGTCAGTGGAACAAACACAAAGTGGTGATAAAGCACCAATTTCCTTTGTATTAAACTGGTCCAGAAAAAATCCCCTACCTGAAGGGCAGGAAGACCCCTCTGTCTGCCTCTCACACACCTTAACTGCCCAAAACGCCTGAGACCACACACGTACTCAGAGTGGGAAAGAGACTCATGTTACAAACCACTAGGAAATTGGGAAAGGCCCTTTGACCAACACAAAAGCAGTGAGCCAATTCTTTGACCTTTAGTGTAATTGCTTCCGTGTATCCAGGAACACAGAGTTTTGTCCAAATATGGAATTCACAAGCAAGAACTAATTCAGGGATAGCTACTTGTGATACTGCCCAGATGGTTCCAGAAGCCAGCACAGCTCAGAATTGTCTGGATGATAAAAATTACCACCATGAGCACACAGTTTTATCAAAATGCACAAGTGTGGAGGTCCCCATTACACACTGAGAATGGTGAGACGCAAGTGGTGTAACTGGGGATGCAGTAGTTCCTGGGAAAGGGGTTTTCTCTGGAAACAATCATGTGCTCATCCTTCCCATGTCAAGTCAACTTTAGTCCGTACATAGGAGGGATTTAAACTCCCATTCTCAGGACAAGAAGTAACTAGAAGAACATCAAAGAGAGCTGGCTTTGGATCAGAGGGTGTGGAGAAGGGATTGAACAACCATTCCAGAAACCACTGTGAGGATAAACAGAAGGGAAGATGCACATAGACTGGAAAAAGAGCAGAGTGAAGTTAAATGAAAGCAGATGTTTATCTCTGAACTGTGCCAAAGCTTCCAATGTTACAGTGTCCCACACTCTGTGCAGCTTTCCAGCAGCAGCCAGCCCAAACCTGGGCAGCAGCACTGGCACCGGTTCTGCAGGAGGAAGGCAGGGAAGGATTAGACTCCCAACATATCACACACCTGCACATCAAGGATGCAGCGTATGGGAGAGTTTAGCAGAGCCAGCGTGGCAAAGAATATCAAAGAGGCTGCAAGGACTGTCCTAGAGATCCTCAGCTCCCAGCAAAGTCTTCCCATACCTCTCTTCCAGGCCTGTCGCTGCACACTCGTGCCTATGGATTCAGTGGAAAGCTGACGTTAGCACGCTAATGGCACCAGCAGGAATGTGGTGTTTGGGAAGGGACGTCATCAGCTACCAACAGTGACACCAGTTCCAACACTGCTCCTCACCTCTCTCCCCCCAGTCCACACCAGCAGCTGTGGATCTGTGGGAGAGGGAGAGCACATTCAGTTTAGAGCCATACATGCATGAGCTGGTGGTCAGAAGGATCCCTACCGTGCATCAGTTACAGAAAAGAAAAGCCGGGAGAAGAGGGCAGTCCTTGTGGATAATCCCTGTCCACAAGAGAGAGAAGATGGGAACCAGCCAGGGCTCCTGTGAGGCCAGGCAGCCTGCCAGTCCTACCACAGGACTTGTGGGAGATCAGCTTTGCTTGCATAGTTCTCAGCAAGACACCTCTAAACTTTACTGCTTATCTTCCTGAGAGGGATCAATCTGATTTTTATTTATGCCTCAACATACGTTACACATGAGGTGAAGGATTCCCATAGGGGCTGTACATGTACAGCCAAACCTGGCTCTGGGGAGGCTTCGCCTGGCAGCCAATCAGGGCAGAGAAAGCTTCTATGACCAGGCTGTGAGCAAACCCCCTCACTTGCCGGTGGGGCAAATGCCCAGATGCCTGCGACAAAATGCCCGGGAAATCAGGCTGTGGGAAGAGTCTTAGCACATAAAAGCAGCTAACTGTGACACAACGTGGAGCCATTTTGCTTTGGTTTTCTTGGAGGGATCGGGGGCTTGCTCGGAGGGTCAGCTTGGCCCTTCTTCCCCCCCCTCACCGTTTCCTCCCTGTGGTCCTGCTTCCCTGCCCATACCTGCTTTGCCCTGCTTCACCATTCCTGCGAACCAGCTCGTTGCCGTGATGACCTCGTGCTCCTCTGCCTCCCTGACGGAGCGGGCACAGCCAGCCGCCTCCGCCGTGTTTCCTGTGCTGCCCGCCACACCAACTCGCCGTACCACTAGCCCGTAGCAACCAGCCTGTCACTGCCGCCTGCACCCAGCCGAGCCCGCGGTCGCAGCCTGCAGCCGCCGCCAGCCACTCACAAGAGCCGCGCAAGGCAGCCTGCAGCCGCCGCCAGAGGCACGCTGCCGCCGCCGCTCAAAGATCGTGCCCAACCACTCAACGAAAGCTGCAGAGGCTCGCTGCGGCTTGCAACTCGCACGCTCTGGCTGCTGAGCTGGCCCTGACAGAGCGCCGGGGTTCTTGTGGTAACGCCGTCCCTGTCTTCTTTCTCTTTCTCCATCTCTCTTTTCCCCTCTCTGCTGTCTTTTCTATCTCCCTTTGGTAGAACACTTACCCTTCTTTATCAATAAATGGTTCTCAGATATAATATTGTCGCATTTGCGCTTTATTTTTGTCTGAGAAGTCTACCAAAAAGAATCCTCCCCAACTCTCTCTTTTACACTGAGACAGAACACTTCCCCATAAACTCCAAAGCTGTTCCATATACCCCATCAAAAGCCTCCAGCAGGCTCACGTGACAGCAGCCACTGCACTGCTGAACACTCATCAGCTTTCTCAGACCAGGACTCAGTGTCCACAACTCATAAATTTATGGACAGCTGTGGTGAGACAGGGACCGG